>CM062294.1:301763240-302274884 GCA_031216915.1 Pictodentalium vernedei
CGTCGAGCTCGTTCCAATGAGTGGTCATAACCTATGTTTTTGAGACAAAAAATGACAACAATTAGTTATTCAAGAATTCTTGTGGCAAGTGCCGTCTGCTTTTCATGTTAGGTAAAGGGTTAAATTATTTTTAAACATTTTTGGGACATAATGTTCGGTCGATCATTGAAACGCACATAGAATGTATTCATGCGCCTGTTATGATAGCCCGTAATGCTACCGGAAACGGAATGAGTCGTCTGTATGATACGGAATCGGAACACATTATGTGATACGAACCGTTTTTTCGTAGTTTTCGATCATACGGGAATTGGTCGTAGTCGAAATAGCGGAGGATTTATATCAAGCTATACCCCTCGTAGTTCAACCTAGGCCTCAGACCAAAGTCTGATATGCCTTGGGATTATTCCAGTTAACCGTTCTTATAACGCGTCGAAGTTGGGTAGAAAAGTTTGAATTAAAGTTTGAGGATTTATCCTTTTCGTGAATAAAGTCATCAACTTTGATAGTTTGAACAAACTTGAATCAGACCCATACCGAGATGCTGTATACCAAATATCAAAAGATTCTGCCCACTGGTTCTGGAGAAGAAGATTTTTCCTTAAATTGCACTAAGGAAAAATTCATGCCCCTATAGGGAGCCTCAATATTGATCAAGGGACTCGATTTGAACAAACTTGAATAGACCCATACCAAGATGCTGCATACCAAATATCAAAAGATTCTGCCCATTGGTTCTGGAGAAGAAGATTTTTAAAGAATTTTTCTTAAATTGCACTAAGTAAAAATTCACACCCACATAGTGAGCCCCAATATTGGTTGAGGGACTCCATTTAAACAAACTTGAATCAGACCCATACCAAGGACCCAGGGACTTGGCTTTAACAAACTTGAAACTCACCCCCCTAAGGATGCTACACACCACATATCAAAACATTCCGACCGCTGGATCTAAAGAAGAAGATTTTTTAAGAAAATTCCTCATTTCGAACTAAGTTACAATTCAAGCTCCCACAGTGAGGCAAATATGGACCTAGGGACATGGCTTGAACAAAATTGAATCTCACCCCTCTAAGGATGCTGCATACCAAATATCAAAACATTCCGACTGCTGGATCTGAAGAAGAAGACTTTTAAAGAAAATTCCTCATTTTGAACTAAGTTATCATTCGGGCTCCCACAGTGAGCTCAAATATGGACCTAGGGAAATGGCTTGAACAAACTTGAATCTCACCCCTCCTAAGGATGCCGCATACCAAATATCAAAACATTCCGACTGCTGGATCTGAAGAGGAAGATTTTTAAAGAACATTCCTCATTTTGAACTAAGTTATAATTCGGGCTACCACAGTGAGCCCAAATATGAACCCAGGAACTTGGTTTGAACAAACTTGAATCTTACCCCCCCCCCCCACCCCCCCCCCCACCCCCCCCAAGCATGCTGCATACCCAATATCAAAAGATTCTGCCTGCTGGATCTTGAGAAGAAGGTTTTTAAAGAAATTTGCCTGAAATGCACTAAGATCAAATTGGGCTCATACACTGAGCCCAAATATGAACCTAGGGGGCCGATTTGAACAAACTTGAATCAGATCCACCCCACAATGTTGCATACCAAATATCAAAAGATTCTGCCTGCTGGATCTTGAGAAGAAGATTTTTTAAGAAATTTGCCTGAAATGCACTAAGTTCGAATTCGGGCTTCTATACTGAGCCAAAATATGAATCCAGGGGGCCGATTTGAACGAAACTTGAATCAGATCCACCCCACAATGTTGCATACCAAATATCAAAGGATTCTGCCTGCTGGATCTTGAGAAGATTTTTTAAGAAATTTGCCTGAAATGCACTAAGTTCGAATTCGGGGCTTCTATACTGAGCCCAAATATGAATCCAGGGGGCCGATTTTAACAAACGTGAATCAGATCCTCCCCCCCCCCCCCCCCCCCCCCCCCCCACACACACACAATGTTGCATACCAAATATCAAAAGATTCTGCCTGCTGGATCTGGAGAAGAAGATTTTTTAAGAAATTTGCCTGAAATGCACTAAGTTTGAATTTGGGCTTCTATAGTGAGCCCAAATATGAATCCAGGGGGCCGATTTGCACAAACTTGAATCAGACCCATACCAAGATGCTGCATACCGAGTATCAAAAGATTCTGCCCACTGGTTCTGGAGAAGAAGATTTTTTAATAATTTTTCTATAATTCATACGGTGCTATCAGAGTTATGCCCCATACGGAGCCCCCAAGGGTCGTGGGCATTTCATTTGAACAAACCTGAATTGACATATAGTAATGAACATTCACATGAAGTTTCGTGAAAATCGGATTAGTGGTTTCAGAGGAGAAGTCGTTTGAAAAATGTTTCACGACGATGACGGAAGACGGAGGCCGGACGACGGACGACGGACGGCAAGTGATAAGTTGAGGTCCCTTCGGTGAGCTACAAAATGGTAAACGTTCAGTTTCTTTGAATCAAGATTCATTTATTTATTTATTTATGGTGTGTAAGGTCACATACTTATGCACAGTGGCTAATCGTGACCGTGACAGTTTTACGGGTGGAGGAAGCAGGAGTACCCGGAGAGAACCAACGAGCATCGACAAGCAACTGTCAGCTCCTCAGCATTCTTACTCTGTTCAAGCTCCGCTCAAGCAGGGTTACAGCGGTTGAAGACATGTGCACCATTGACGTACAGTACGCCTTAGTACACGGTGTCATCGTGCCCCCCATGTAGGCAACCGGGATAAAGTACCTTGCCCAAGGATACAACGCGGGTCGTCCCCGGACGGGGATCGAACCGAGACCTCTAGCATAGAAGTCCAACAGTCTACCACTGAGCCACCGTGCTACCTTGAATCAAGAAAGACATGTTTTCCAATGTAGACTTGATATGATCGAATCGTTGAAGACATCACCACAATGAATGAAAAACTCACTGCCACTGTAGTTTTATGATTGCGCTCCATAGTTGCAATCATTGTCGTACTGCCTTGATTTTTTCAAAGTGATTAAATATTTTTTGATTAGAATATCTATACCTGGAGCACGAAAGAATATTTGTATATCTTTGTGAGTAAAGGGACTTCACATTGTATTAATGTTCGTCTGCGCACAAACACCGCGAAAGTGGATAAACAAGCAGCCCACAACAGCGTCAATTCCGAACAGAATTAGACTAGAGATGGGCGATATACCGAAAAAACCGAACCGATACCGATATCATGGGGATACCGAAAAACCGAACCGAACCAATCATTGAATGCCAAAAAACATGTGTATTTTCAAATTTTCCAACATTTGCTATTTATAAGATCTTGTTGAGGCTTCATAGCAATTGAAGTGTTCAGTTGCGTGAAAGAAGTGAGTGATTTATTTTCTTTTTAGTTTTTTTAATCCTTAAAGGCCAGGGTAATGTACTGAATTCCCACTAGACTACAATCTGTACGCGTCCAGTTGCTTAGCGGTGATGTCTACTTTCTAGTTAAGTCTTGGTTGCCTGTTAAGCAGCCAAGATGTGACTAGAAATCACTGCTGAGGTTATTTGTCGATTGGAAGCAGTACCGTCGAATGACGGCATGTTAAGGGCACATGCTCTGAGATAGCAAAAGCCGTTGCCTTACCCCTTTAACTAACATTAAAAGCAGACGACACTTGCAAAAAATATTATTGAATAACTAATTGTTTCAAAAACATAGGTTATGACCCCTCGTTGGAACGAGCTCAACGAGCTCGTTCTAACGAGGGGTCATAACCTATGTTTTGGGGACAAAAAATGAAAACATAATGAAACTGAATTGGAGAGTTTTAAGAATAGCGCTGGCCGGTTTTTGGCCGTTACATTGGGTAAAGGGTTAAAAGGTGTTAAGGTGTGTTTGGAAAAAGTCATAATGTTAGATATGGCTTGTGTTGGCAAAATAATGTCAATGTTAAGCTCATTGACAGTGACATTTTTGGTGCTGTTGTAGAATGATACACGAACTCCTCTTTGGTATTATAAGAATATCTCAGTCAATTCAGATACCGAATACCGATACGATACCGGGGTTTATCCCCCATAAATATACGGAAACCGATACCAAACTTAAAATTCCAATACCGCCCATCTCTAAATTAGACTGGAGGCATTAAAGCTTGAAGTTTGGCCTGAATAACGTATGGTATCACTGTTCACAAACCCGCCCTCCTCTTGATAGGTAAATTGTTTTCAGTCTATTTTTATTGCATCATTTTTAACGCTTTGAACACGCGAGGGCCGCTTTTCCGTACTAGGAACATGATAAGTCATAATTCCATAAAGTAGGGTGGCCGCTAAGTGAATGTGTGGGTAGAACGATTAATATTTTCAATGTGCAGCCCAATGCTGCACGTTGAAACTATTAATCGGACTACCCCCAAATAATGAATATGGACTCTTCCAACTGCTACCCTTGAACTGACATGGAAGATACCACTAGGGTTCACAGGGTTAATATAATGTATGGTAATGGACAGGGGCGGATGTCCGTCGTGGAATTTATGATTTCTAGTACGTAAATGGATATACTACCCTGGTGGTTTTATACGTTTCCACAGTTCTTAAGCGTTTTATCTTGAATGGATTTTCTGAGTTCAGAACACCTGTAAAAGAACCTTCATTTCTGCTTTCAAATGTTGCTTCCAAATCATACATCTACAGCCCACCTCGCTTAAATAGTAATTCCGTTCCTTTTCACAATTACACATGAAG
This sequence comes from Pictodentalium vernedei, assembly GCA_031216915.1. Taxonomy (NCBI): domain Eukaryota; kingdom Metazoa; phylum Mollusca; class Scaphopoda; order Dentaliida; family Dentaliidae; genus Pictodentalium; species Pictodentalium vernedei. Next base: position 301,767,976 of record CM062294.1, read on the forward strand.
ACAATGTTATCCTGACTTGGAATCAACAAAACAAAGAAATAATAGTGAAAAATAGATCTTAAAAATAACATTTTTGTATCTCTATTACTCACTAAAACCGTCATGGATTTTTAAGGCGCTGACTGTGTGTTTGTGTCCCTTGAATATTCTTGCGCAGTCTCCGAATTCAACCACCCAACTTCGCCCAGTGTGATCAGAACTTCCGGTATATAGAATCTTGTTAACAACCTGAATGTAGATGAAATATAAATAACATGAATTTGAATCTGTTCTATTTAATATGTTTAACAGTTTTAGGATAAAGGTGTGAAAAACAACAGTACTTTTTTTTATCTTTGACCTTGGTGATAAAAAGCCTCTACGGGTCACACTGTTAGACGGAGCCCCGGAGACTTGGGTTCTGCGAAGCTCCGAAATGCAATTCGATTGAATCGGAAATGTTCGAATCATCGAGATGTTAGCAAATTCCAACCAAGAGGTTGTGTTTCCTATTGAACTCCTCTGTATTGAAGATTTGGCAATAGAAGAAGAGTTCAAAGAGGTACCTCATCGGAAATACTTTTATTAGCCCCATCTACGCAAACACTACACCATGCGGAAAATGAAAATCCGTTCCGCACACATGTGCAGAACGGAAATCGTTAACAGACTATTTTAAAATGGAAGCGAAATTTCACTGGATTTTCTACAAATTACAATCTGAATCGCTAGCGATAGATAAAAATAGTAACAAAGGGTTCCCCTCGCAAATTTGGTTGGCGATAAAATGTGTTCTTTTTGTTGATAGTTCGTACCCTGAGTTCCAATGTGTTCTATGTGCCTACTGGCACATAGAACACATTGGAACTCAGGGGACGAGTTGTCAAATGAATTGCTGAGTGTCCTTCTATTAATTGCTTTTATAGATGCGAAGACATGTAATAAACATAGAACGACACACGCGCGTGTCGTTCTGTGTATTGATTCAATTCTGGAGTATTCCGCATGTCTGTTTCACTTGCCCAAAACAGACGAGTCGCCACTGAATACAATACTTGCATGCAAAGGGACTGGCAATATTTACCGTTATACAATGTAAGAAGGTACAATACTTACTACTTGAAGCACCACGAGATTTGATTCGAGTTTCGATACAAAATCATCAGCCTGATTTCAGTTGGGATTCGAATCGACTCGAAATTTGGGATTCGGGCACCCCTACCTCTTCCCTTTTAATGGTATATCAGAGTAGCGAATATCATACTCATGTTATGAGAAACAAACACTCGCCAAATGAGCTAGAATCTTCCAAGTCAATATTCGGTGTGTCCTTGTTAAATGGGTATGGCGTATCTCATTTCTCGCGGCTTAGTAGTTTTCCTGATCGCGATGTAATACTGCGGCCAAAGTATCTTGATTTTTCACTTTGTGCAGCATATCATTTGACGAAAGATGACAACAAATATAATAGACATCAATGCAAACAGAATTGTAGGCCAACACTAACCTTTTTGTGTATCAGGTGCGCCACAACACGCATTTCGTAACTTAACGAATGATGTATACCAAACTTTCCATTTCATTGAGCGTAACATGGCTTAACTCTTTGCATGCTACCTGCGGAGATACTCTTGACCGGAACAGGAGGAAGGGTCGTCAATTTTTTCCGGACACAATGCGGCTGTGGGTGGGTAGCGGCTCTGAAAACACGTCTTTTCCATGCCTTGGAATTATTTTCCTATGAAATCTTATCTTTCAAATAAGTGATGCATATTGATCTCATCATCTGCGTTAACAGAGGGTGATTAGTAGTACAGGATAGGTGCTAGCAGCATAGGAATGTGGACACACGTTCAGCGTTCCCCATCGTACCTTCAGTGGTTCACGATTTTGAAAAAAGTTAAAGCAATTTAAACGAATTATCGTTATGTAATCTAACATAAATGTAATCTAACAAGATCTAACAATAAAAGAACTCTTGCCACCATGAAGAGCAGACATCATACAGTGGAAAAATACCATTTCCCAACACAACTGACTACTTCCACGGATTCCCATTATGAAATTATGAATTTTAGTCATATACATATAATTAAACTTTTTTTCAGTTCATGCGTTTTCAGATAAAACGATTGGCTCACACGTTTCTGTATTTTCTTTTCATAACTCAATGAACCGAAAAAAACACAATTAGGTCCGCCCCCAGCCACGCCCTAAAATACCAGTCTTCGGAGTTGCAACATGGTGTTAAATCAATAGAAGTTAGAACACTGGCACGTTCTAAATGTGAAAAAGAAAAATAAATTTATATTACTAATTTATCACCATGAAATTATTTATAAAATATTTAAATGGCCGTGGTGGGTCAATTTTTCTTTTTCTTCACAACTGTATTTATTTGACATTTCAATTTTTACGCACACTAGGTGATCGTCTGCGTTCATCGTTTTACCCAAATCGATTGTAAACAATGGCTGGTCACGACGAATACGGCAATTTTGACATTGATAATTTGAATGAAATTTTTGGAAATCAAAATGATTTTATATTTGAGGAAGAATATTTGGCTTTATATCTAACTCCACTTTTACAAACTGTGTTTTTCAGTTCTCGGGAAACGGTCAAAACCAAAATACAATGTAATATTGATGGCCTACTTCCACCTACCACGGAACGTAACTTTTACGTGAAGTGAACAGTTGAATAAAATTTGAGGGAGGCGTGGCTTATGACGTTTTCTTTGCATTACGTAATTCATTGGTCAATAAAAAATTTAATGACATAAGTGCATTTGACTTGGAAAGTGTGTCAATTGCTACCTGCATTTCAATAATATGCGCCCTCTTTTATGCCAGAAAAATAATATGTCTACCAGTTTTAGTTTTTAAGTCTTTGTTCGCTGAAGTAGAGGACGACTAACACTATTTATTTATTTGGGTCGCGAACGTTTAATTATAAGAAATGATCGTTTCTTTTTGTCTATTTCTTGAGTTATGAACCCCAAAAAACAAAGTACACAGTTTGGACTTTGTTTTTTGGGGTTCATAACTCAAGAAATAGACAAAAAGAAACGATCATTCCTTAAGTATGAGCAAAATGTAGGGTTGTTATTGATCATTCAAGCCTTGGGCTTAGTGGGTAGCCCTCAAACCAATTCCCCCCTATTTGTGATATACGGTCAGAAAAGGCTGAACCATCAAATAGTCAGGACATTGTATCTTATTGATAGAGAGTTTATCAACAGGGAAAGTGATTCTCTGTTAACAAACTATTGATACAATGGTGTAAACAGTTTATCACTAGGGAATCAGTTGAGTTAATATGCCTTTGAGCCATTTACCCCTGCACCATAGTCTATAGCACATGCTGAGGAAGATACTGGAAGTCTGGAGAGAAATCTGGCGTTTGAGATCTGAAAACTTTGCACACACATATACGACTCCTGGTTTGGTTATCTTATCACAGAAATAAAAATTAACTTCTTTTAAAATAAACCATAGCAATCTGTTGTAACAAAGAATAAAATTAAATCATAGAATAAAGTGTGTTGGGATCATTTGAGTCAGAAAGGATACGAATGTGTATTATGTTTCAGTGAGATCAAGCTGAATATTGTAACAACCACTTGGAAAGTTGCTATTCTGTTAGTGGTCCTGCACCATATTTTGAGCAAATAGGTTGCAAGCCTCTGGGCTGAATGAACAGCCTCCATATATATTGTAGGGAAGCACTGACATTCATTGCGTAAAAGGTAATATATAAATCACAGGGGCGTCACTAGACACATCAGAACCCCAAAATTTTCATAATGTATCCTGCCCAAATTTGGTGAGATGTGGTAACCTTTTCAACTCAACGTTGTCACCATTTCTTTCGCACTTGCTCATCCGCCTTACTAAGATGAATCAACCAAAGCTTACTAGCCGCTCCATCAAATGATGTACTACTCAGTTCGTTCAAGGTGCAACAGCGCAGTTTGTGAGGAGTGGATTTCCGATACCAAAGAATCACCCCTCATTGACTATTGACAGATTCAATACAACATTTAGCTAACTGCCTCTACGAATTGCGCACTTGATAATGCTTAATAAATTCATATTAGACTAACGAAACTAAAATTGAGTGTAGAAATGAGTAGAAACAGAAAGAAGTAGTAGAAATAGCAGCAAATACAGTGGTGAAACCAGGTAAAACATCAAAATGGTCAACATATTTCACACCGGTTCCTGCTACACCTGTCTTAATACTATTCAGGTAGAATGCCAGTATGTGTTATATACTCTCCTGATTACCCGTGCATTCATTGAATGTCAGTTTGAATAAATTCATAAACCTGCCAAGAAATGGGACCAAATTCCGACCAATCTTCATTAGCTGGTTATGGGTAGATTAAATGTCGGGAATGGTTACTGGAACAATACAAACCATGTTCCAGCAAAAATACCCGTTGAAATTGCCAATCAAAGCAGATTATGTGCGATTTACTTTAATTGTGGGGGTGGGTACCAAATTTCAAAATAGGGAAAATATTTTCCCCTTCAAAAAGGTGTGGGTGGGTGCTCAAGCGTCGGAAAAAAAACCTTTTGCACCTAGTGTCCGAAAACAATTTTCCTGCCCCCCCCCCCCCCCTGCCTAGGACAGGAAAACCCTTGCCACTAGAGTATGTAAAATGTGGGGGCATTTAACAAAAATTCCCCCGGCGAACTGTATCATAATTTTGACCAATCATTTCTTAAGTCATATTTTCATGAATTTTTCATCAAATCTAGTGATGGCTGCTTCACAGCAGTAATGATAAGATTTGGTGAAAAATATTTTAAAAATACTTAGGAGGTTAAGAGTTATACACAGTGCACACATGATGGTTTGTCGCCTAGTCCAGTTTGGTACCTCGACGGACATTCACATGCATTCCCATGTCACATTGTCACGTAAACCACTGGGAAGCCAACGAGCACACTGCTGTTTAATTGTATACCAGGGAGCGCGGTGGCTCAGTAGGTAGAGGTGCAGGCTGCAAGCCGAGAGGTCCTCGGTTCGAATCCCACCTGCGGCAATCGCGTTGTGTCCTTGGGCAAGACACTTCATCTCCATTGCCCGCATGGGGGCCCGATGACGCCGTGTACTAAGGCGTACAGCACGTCGATGGTACGCATGTCTTCAACCAATCTAATTCTGCCTGTGCTGCAGTGCGGAGTTTCGATGTTGGGGAGCTGGATGCTGCTCGTCTTTGCTCGGTGGTTCTCTCCGGGTACTCCGGCTTCCTCCAGCCGTAAAACTGTCACGGTCACGATTAGCCATTGTGCATCAATGTGACCTTAAACATCAATAAATAAATAAATTATATACCACCAGGTCATTTTTTCCTACCGAATTCATCACAAGACACTGTCAGAAGAAATATTTTGTCGATTCGTAGCATGCTGAATGTAAACGGACAACCAGACGTTTGGGTTTAAGTTTTCCATAATACCCACTTGGGTACACTTTTGTAACAGTCCAAATAGATTCCCATGGGCAACCATTATAAGTTTTGTTTGAAAAAAATATGATCCCATAATTTTAATTTGGGCATTCGAAATATCTTTGTCAAGTTAAGCTTTTATGTAACTTCTTTCTGGCCTAAAAACCACGTGTCGTGCAACAAATTAGAGAGAAAAATTGACAGGAACGAAACTGTGGGTCACGCGAACATGTTTTAGGGGAATCACTAACACAAATATACCAACAGTCAATTGTATTTATGTATGCCGGAAAATTAATCAAATCATCTCTTTTTTTCGCAGGAATATTCAGCAATGATGCAAGATTTGAGTAGAATGCTTCAAATGTTTTTCGAAGTAATGTATTACGTTGTTTTGGAAGTTCCATCTCTTCACTTTTCAAGGCGGGTAACTCTATTTCAGTTAATTAAAACGGTTCTGCACTCGAGCAATCTGCTTCATTTATTTATTAATGTTTCGACGACACTTTCGACGACCAGGGTCACCTCGTGTTGGACTGTTTTACGGACGGATGAAGCCAGTGTACCTGGAGAGAACAAACCGAGCAACGGCGAGCAACTGTCAGAGTTCCCAATGTACAAACTCCACACAAGCATGGTTAGTATTGGTTGAAGACAGGTGCGCCATCGGCGTGCAGTACGCCTTAGTACAAAACGCCACCGTGCTTCCACGTGGGAACTCGGGATTAACCCTTTACCCAACGCAGACGATATCAAAATTTATGATTTTAAATATTTTAAAAAAAATTTCAAACAATTTCAACAAAACCATATCAGATGGCCCCTCATTGGAACGAGCTCAATGAGCTCGTTCCAATGAAAGGTGACATGATATGGTTTTGTTGAAATATGTTGAGAAATTGAATTTTTTCAATTGCTAAATTTGTATAGTACGCGGGCGGATGCGGGCGATTCGTTAGGTAAAGGGTTAAGTGCCTTGCCCAAGGACACAACGCTGTTAACTCTGGCGGGGACCGAACAGTGGACCTTTCGGTTTGAAGTTCAATACCGCAACCACTGAGCCACCGCACTCCAGGCAATACGATTGACTCATTCAGTCAGTAAACTGGACTACTGATGGGTACTACCATGGCAATGTTAGTATGTTACTATAGTAATAACAAAGGTGATGCAGGACTTGAAGAATAGTTTTATTGATGAATCCAACGCCATTAGAAAATAGTTGACGCTTACTTCGCGTTATTGCTTTGTTAATTGAAACACTGATCAATCTTTGCGTCCCTGTTTTACGAAGTGCAACAATTTAGAACATACAGGGCGATTATGATGCCAAGCAACCCGTGTAGTTTACAAATAGCTACCAACAATAGACACAGACTTTTTTACCCCTCAATCACGTGAAACAGTCTCCGTTGCAAAAATGGGTTTATTCTAGTGTAACGAACGAAAGCACAATATTTCCGGTGGAAATTATTGATGGCTTGAGGTAGTGCTTCGCATCGTTAGGTCTGTCTGCAACTTTGCTTTTACTGTTTCCACCTTTTTTATTATTAAGGGGTGTCTTCTTCTCTTCAAAAAACGGACGACAAAAACGCGAAACCACGTTTACGCTCATTTATAATTGGCGAGTATTTCTGGCGTGGTTGCACCGCATGCAAACAAGACAGATGCAACAGAACTAAACATATCTCACAAATTCATTGCTAGGGATGTATCTCAGGGTTCTATCAACCCTTCTGGTGAAAGGGTCCCAGAACCTTTACATTGAGAAAATTTGCATTGTAAAGGACTGAACTGGAATACCTACACACCTAGAAGACTACATTCAAGTACACCCTCTCCGTGCTGTATAGGCAACCTTTCTGACAATGATGTTTGTATAACTGTTAGCATAAAAAAGTATATTTAACCTGAGCAGCTGTTTTCAGTCAAGTGTCGTCTGCCTGTTTACCAGAAACGACTGCCACAGCACAAACGTTGATATTCTTATCGTGTAATGAGTTGGCTCTTACAGTCTTACTTCCAGGCGTGGGTGAGCTGAGTACACGTAGTTTATAAAATGAATTTTTCAGTATATTTGTTTGGAATCGGAGCGATCAATTCGGACCCCCACGTTGTGTCCTTTGGCAAAGCACTTCACCCCGTTTGTCCACATGGGGGCACGATGACGCCGTGTACTAAATCGTACTGCACGTCGATGGTGGGCATGTCTTCAACCAATCTAACACTGTCTGTGCTGCAGTGCGGAGTAACGATGTTGGGGGGCTGACAGCTGCTCGTTATTGCTCGGTGGTTCTCTCCGGGTACTCCGGTTCCTCCACCAATAAAACTGTCTCCGACACGATATGGCCTTGGATGTTAAATCCTAATAAACAATAATAATAATAATAATAATAATAATAATAATAATAATAATAATAATAATAATAATAATAATAATTGTTTGGATACTACTTCTTTTTTTTGTCTCAAAAAACGAGCTCGTTCCAACGAGGGGTCATAACCGATGCTTTTGAGACAAGATATGAAAAAATAATGAAAAGTAATTGGCGATATTTTAGAATAGCGGTGGGTGTTTTTTGCTGTTACGTTAGTTAAAGGATTAACCGAGCTGAGCTCTGCAAACAAGATTGAATGAATTGGTTAAATTTTTGTTGCGTAATAGGAAAAAATTGAAACTTGAAATGTCGGTATTTTAACATCAGTGTGAAGAGAGTTAAAGTTAAAGGGTGCTCGGAAATGGGCGAGATCATACAATAAGATTTCTTATGTTACGCATCTATTATCCCTGAACACATTTTACAATCAACCGAAAGTTCAACAGCTGAAGAAGTACTATTGCTTGTTGATGCTGGTTGGTTTGTTACGTCGTAAAATAATCCAGAACTGGAGTTTCCCCACTGAAAGTTCTGAATATCAAACGGCAGTGGACGGGCATAAAGAGCGTAGCCTTGTCATTGAATAGTAACGTTTTATTTATTTCGTTATGTGTGTGCGGAGATTGAAGCGGCGGGTAGCAAACCCTCCCACCCCACCCCCCCCCCCCCTCTTACCATGCATAATTTAGACTGCGTTAACATCTGAATGGTATTTCCTCAAAAAATACAGTTTACTGTAGAGCGGTGGTAAGATGAACGTTAAACTAATTGCCCTGGAAGTCTTTAGGACTCAGACCTGTCGATAACCCCGGCACAATGTTTTTATCGTGACATTTTATTCAAGCAGAACTATTTACATACCGGGCTGGCGAATTCAAAACTGTAGATGACTGATATGACGTATCGACGTTCATAGAGTATAGACCGTGCTTCTATTTCATTCATAACTAAGTGACGCTGAGTACAGCAGACCAAGATGACAGTATAAAATGACGTACAAAAGAAAGAGTACCAACGGTGTTCAATATGCTAAATAAAACATGACAAGAAACAAAGATAGAACGCCGATTGTAGTGGCAATGCCATTCAATTACTGACATCACTTTTATAATGACCATTATTTTATTTCAGTGTGATGGCAAAGCCTGAAGAAACGAGGATGGGGGAGTTGACAAATGCCACATGCTACAACGGCGTGTTTTGTTGCATGAACTGTAAAGTGTGTCAAAATGTTACATAATAATGTCAGAGGCTTCTAGTTTGAATCGTCACCTGGATAACATTTTATTATGCCAGTAACTGTTATTGACCAATCAGCTTTAATATCTTGTGACCGTATATGAGACTGTGTAACATCGAGCTATACGGTCAGTTCCGACATTTTGTGGTTGACATCCAACTCTCGCTTCGATGTTTTTCCTAATTTCGCGTGTTCAACGAACAACAAATAATTTCGCGTGTGCGTCTGTTGAGCAACGTACAACTATAATACGTTTCTTCCAGTCTTTGAGAAATTTTAATAAACAAATGTAAATTAATACAATAAATAAACCATTAAAACGACATGTATAGAAGCCAACTGGTACTGTCTGAGGCGAATGATGAATGAAACTGTTCCCACTTACCTTTTTGAAAGAATTGTTAACCCATTTGCTCCAGTTGTTTTATTTTTCTAGTACTTAACACTGAATTAAAGTTGTGATTTGTTAATATAAATTCCTGTTTATTGAGAAGAAAACTCCGTTGTTTCAGCGCCTGCTACTAGCGTGACCTTCACATCACGTAAAACCGGGAAATTCCCTGATAGTGATAACAGAACATTTGCGCTAGGAATCTGGGTACACTTATGGTTGTGTCTCTTTCAAAGGGCTGGCATAATAAATACGTTATGGGGCTTTCAGTGGGCGGATATGGTGTGATATAAGGCTCAGCAAGATCAATATTAGGCGAGGCCGAAGGCCTCGCCTGATATTGATCTCACTTCGCCTTATATCACACCATATCCGCCCACTGAAAGCCCCATAACTTATATTGTAAGGTTCCATTTTTGAAACTTGCAACTCTTGGCGGTGCATGGTTTGTCACTGAAAAGTCCCACGGAGTTGATTCTAACCCAGCTATAACCCACAATAAATGTGTAAATATATAAAAATCGATGCATCGCTTAAGCCAAAGAACATCCAGGTCTAACACGGAGGCTCATTGGCTGAAACTTTGCTTGCGATTCTGAAATATGTTTCGAAGCATCTAAATTATTGTGAGAGTTGAAACTTCCATTCGCTGATGTTTTGGTTATAATTCACTCCCGCAAGCTCTCAGGCCACCAGTCTAATTCTGTCCAATTCAACACTGTAAAGGGCTATTCGTTGACCTACTTTTCGAGAAGGCTGCACGCAGACCGCCCTAGTTGTAATGAGATGTCATTTTACTGACAACGATATACAGTTAGTCTTTCGTGCTAAAATTCCGATCAATAAGTATTTAATTCAACTTACAAATATCAAGATATTAACACAATTATTGGAACTACGCTGCTTAACCCTTTAAAAACACGAAAAGCAGACGATACTTGCAAACAAAATTTTTGAATAAATAATTTTTCAAGTTTTGAGTCAAAAACATAGCTTATGAACGAGAGCGCTCCAATGAGGGGTGATAAAGTATGTCTTTGAGACAAAAAACGAACAAGCAAATTCAGTGAATTCATGTCTCCCGCTGGGCAGCAGTTTCAAGGGGAATTAATGCATCCAGTGGAATAGAGTTGAGTTGCAATTGGAGGTTATTTAGAAGAGACAGAACAGACAGCGCTTCAGACAGTGGTTATCAGATTTATTTTCTCGGAGGTCACTGTCAAATCAAGTAAAGTGATGTGGAGTATAACTGTGAGAATCACTAAAAATTAAGACTGTATGATAAGACATATTACATTAAACTGATGTGAAAAGTGTTAACCAACCTGTAAAGCTTGTGATTGGAAGTTAATGAAACCTTGGAAGTGATGTCCAGATAATATGGTGGTCTGTATGTGGTACTGGGAGAGTCTGACTTTGTAGAGTTGCAAAAGAAGTAATAATGAAGACATATTCTGGTCTCACAATGATAACAAAGATACACAAGAAGTTTCGTGAAAATCGGTTCATAAATACGGCTTTTTAGTCGGAGGTGCGTTGATGCATGGGCAGACGGACAGGCAGACGGACAGATTTTAGGTACAAAATTCCCCACATTCGAACTCGACCTAGGTACTGATAAAAGTAATCCATATATGAAATATCATTGAAATCGGTTAATTTTAAGGAAAGTTAGAGTCTGGAAACCGTCAGCCAATCAAATTTAAGCAACCTAATTAAATATGCCCATGTTCGAACGTGGACCCACAATTGATAAAAGTGATCTACTACCCAAATTTCATCGAAATCGACTGACTGTAAGGAAAGTTAGAGTCTGGAAACGAAAAACACGGAAGGTGTGCACTTACTGTGAATTAGTAGTAGCACTGAATAAATCAAAGTTTCCCTAATTTGCATATTTTTTTGCACGAGAACAAAACTCGTATTATATGTGATGTATTGCATGTTACTAAACATTCATACAAAAATTTATTCAAATCCGAACTTTCATATAGACGTTCTGTACAAAAAACTGATTTCACCCAATTTCGGAACAAAATGGCCGCTGGCGGCCATCTTGAATTTTGGACCAAACCCCAAAACACATATTCTGGTCTCACAATAATAATAAAGACACCCAAGAAGTTTTGTGAAGATCGGTTCATAAATACGGCTTTTAGTATGAGGTGCGTTGGGGCACGGGGCAGATGGACAGGCAGACGGACAGATTTTAGGTACGAAATTTCCCACATTCGAACTTAACCTAGGTATTAATAAAAGTAATCCATATATGAAATTTCATCGAAATCGATTAATTTTAAGGAAAGTTAGAGCCTGGAAACCATCAGCCAATCAAATTTCAGCAACCTAATTAAATATGCGCGGAAAATGCCCATATTCGAACTTGGACCCACAATTGATGAAAGTGATCTACTGCCCAAATTTCATCGAAATCCAGTGACTGTAAGGAGAGTTAGAGTCTGGCAACGAAAAACACGGAAGAACGGAAGGACACCCCCGAATTTAATATCTCCCGTTTTTTCAAAAAGCGGGAGACAAAAATATAATGAAAATTGATTGTTAATTTTTGTGAATATCGCTTGCCGATTTTTGCGTTATGTTGGGTAAAGGGTTAATCAAAAATACAGCTGTGACGAGTCTTCATTCACAGTCATTTTATAAACAAACATGTCTGATGGTGTCGGTGAGGTCATAGGGTCGCGATGGCTCAGTAGGTAGAGGTGCAGGCTGCAAGCAGAGAGGTCCCACCTGCGGCAACCGCGTTGTGTCCTTGTGCAAGACACTCCACCCATTGCCCACGTGGAGGCACGGTGGCGTTGTGTACTAAGGCGTACTACATGTCGATGGAGCACTTGTCTTCAACCAATGCTAATCCTGCTTGTGTGGAGTTAGTACGTTGGGGATGCCTGACAGTTGCTCGCTGTTGCTCGGTGGTTGTCTCCGAGTACTTCGGCTTCCCCCACCTGTAAAACTGCCCGACACGAGGTAACCCTGGCTGTCGAAAGTTTCATTAAACCCCAATAAATAATAAATAAATAAATCGGTGAAGTCATAAAAAGATTCAGTCAAAGCAACTGTCAGTTTAAAAACATTTCTTGCGTTGAATCAAAGAAAACGAATGTTTACGAATGATATTTTTTAAGATTCGATAAGGTGGAAAAGCGAAACATAGATTCGCATATCTGACCAACTGAAATATTCCAGATGATTTAATCTAAACATAGGCGATGGACTATTTAAGGGATAGACTGGTAACTGCGTCGAATTCTTTACATAATTTGACTGGTGGCTTGAGAGCTTGCCGTTCTCCGTGTAACACATTGGGACTCTACAGGTATCCTTTAACCTTATCTGGTAAAACCAATTGACTGAAAATTGTATAAATGGAATTGGTTCCACAAACGAGACTGCGTTCAACGGTCTTAACGAAACTAGGTCAGAGGGCATATGGCCTAATGAGCCCATGGAAATGTCCATGCTGGGACATTGCAAAAGCACACCTATAAATAGCCAAAATGGACTGAGGGGCGAGACGGCTTCAGGATGGGGTGTTATTTGATCTTCATCTCCTCTCAGTCCCTCGCTCCTTCTTGATAGCGTCACGAACGAATAGGCCACATTTGTGGAGTAATGATGTCAGAGTATTTCTCATGCCATGACAAACCGTTTCTTTCACAATCAATATTCGAGTCTGCAAATGATAATGATGTCTCGTTATGGATCGTGAATACAAGCTTCATTTAAATATAATAGAAATATGCTTTTCTCATTGCATGTATTTTAGAAAGTAATCTCCTTTTTGCACACAAATTGTCGGGATATATCACGTCATACGAGTTACTGGCCACAGCACCATTAAGATATCTGAGATAACTTTCAAAAATGACAACGTCTCCCAAAGCACAGGGTCAGACCCTTCACTGAAACAAACTCGACATGCGTTTTCCACTAATGTTTTTGTATAGCCGATATGGGGTTGGCCGATTGGTCTGACAAAGGGTTTAGCACTGAAAGGGTTATTATTATGCCAGTCCGATAGATTAACCACTACATTGTCATAACAAGTGAAGGACGAGTGAGGAATACACGGGAATAATGGCCAAGATGGAGCCCCTATTTATTCAATATCTCAACACTGGCATTATATTAATTGACTGTTCGCCTTTTTATATTTATGCTTTCCCTAAAAATTCTGGGGAGTATATAGTCGTCGCTTTGTCCGCCTACTCGTCCGACCGAAACAAATGGTTTCCGGATGATAACTATAGTTTGCTTTGATATATGACCTTACAACAGCACCTCTACTATAAAATGCAATTTAAGTTCGATTTTCACCATTATGGCATTTATCGTTCCAGAGTTATGCCCCTTGAAATGTGGCCAAAAAATGGTAAAGTGATAAAACATTTCTTATGGTATCTTATTAAATGCCCAGGGCATATATAATCAAATCTGCTTATACATTCACCCTAATTAATCAGTGACTTCTCTTCAAAGGCCAGTTTAATCCCCATCCAAAAGAGCTTTTAATACAGGTTTATTGTGGACTGTCACCGGCTTGTCCTTTTTATATTTTTTTATTTGGATTGAACCATTTCACAGTTTTGCGTTTGAAAAAATCAGTATGTTGTTTCCTCCAATTTGCATTTTCGGAGAGCATCTGTTATCGTAAAAATCCCACTCCGATTTGGGCTAATACTCACTTTAGAAAGTTTGTTTTTGAGTTCAAAGCGTCGGAAATCAGGCACAATTATAAATGCGCCCACCAATGTCGGAGGTAATAAATCATTAATTTTCTTGGCGTTCAATTAGATGCTGGATTACTTACAGTCTAAGATAGTCAACTCTTTGGAGATTTCCATAGTTCGGCCTGAGCTTTGATCGCTAATTATGAAATAATATTTCTCGTTGCGGGAGTGTATTTAACCCTTTAAAAAACATAACGACCAAAAACCGCCCAGCGCTATTCACAAAATTGCAATTCAATTTTCATTATTTTTTTCATTTTTGCGTCAAAAACATAGCGTATGACTTCTCGTTGGAACGAGCTCGTTGTGTTCGTTCCAGTGAGAGGTCACAAGCCATGTTTTTGACACAAAGAAATGAAAAATGAGTTATTTAATATTTTTGTTTGCAAGTGTCGTCTGCTTTTCATGTTAGGTAAAGGATTAACTGGTGCGTGCAACTAATCACTTGGTGGTGTGCCCTACAAAATTGTTACAAGTGGGCGAAAGTTCACAGGTTTCATTGTCTTAACCCTTTACCTAACATGAAAAGCAGACGACACATGCAAAAAAAATTCTTGAATAACTAATTTTTTTCATTTTTTGTCTCAAAAACATAGGTTATGACCCCTCGTTGGAACGAGCTCGACGAGCTCGTTCCAACGAGGGGTCATAACCTATGTTTTTGAGACAAAAAATGAAAATATTTTGAAAATTAATTGACGATTTTTGAGAATAGCGCTGGCCGGTTTTGGCCGTTACGTTGGATAAAGGGTTAAAGATGATGGTAATTCAAAGACTTTCAAAGATGATTTTTAATAACCTTTAGACAATTTTTTGGCATTATTCTAAGCAATATGCATGTAAATCTTCACATTGAAAGTCCTCCAAAGGGAAATTCAATTATTGGGAACAAATTATTATCTTACCACTATATACTGTATGTATACTCGAAACTGGTGCGCAAAACAATTTTCCATAACAGTTTCAAGTGTAAACAATATGATGGCAAGATGGATTTTACATAGTTGTAACAATTAAAACTTTCTTCCACCTAATAAATGTCATGGGGCCGAAAATGTGTTGATTCTAACTGAGTGACTTTGTTCTGAAGAGGATGTCTAGTGTTTTTGAGTAGATACCGAAAATTACCTCATGAGTGGCTGAGACAAATGTTTGTTTATTCGCACTCGCTTGCGCGAACGAAAATAACTATTGTCTCGATCACACGTGAAATAACTTTCGGTATCCACTCAAAAACACTAGATTTTCTTTTTATTATCGTTTTTTATAAGAATCTGATAATTCCACTCGTTTCAACCTTGAGCTGATGCATGAAAGTAAACAGCGCATTGAATCATTGATACGCGGAAGTGATTTGATTGATACTCGGAACAGATAGCGTCTTGCAATCTGATTCAGCTGGTGGGTTTCTAGTCCAAAAATGGCCTGAAAGTCCGTAATATAAGTTTTTGGTTTGGTACGTCCTTTGAAAGGATGCACCAAACCAAAAACTAATATTTTGGACTTTCAGGCCATGTTTGGACTATCGGGTTTCATGCATCAATTCAATGTGAATACGTGTTGAATTATTGCTGGAAATGATCAGTATCCACTCAAAAACACTAGATTTACTTTTCGTTATACGTTTTTAGAACAAATTGATCATTTCCAGTGATAATTTGACTCGTATTCACCTTGAAGTGATGCTTTGAAAGCCGCCATTTTGATTGATATCGTGAAAGTGAAAATTTCTATATCTTCACAGTGGGAGATACGATTTCTGTCTTTCCGCAATTTCTTCAATAGTCTATCGTTTAGCGTGTAATAAAATAATAAATAGAGATTATGTGATCCGGCAATCGGACCTGGTCACCTCAACGGAATACGACAAACCAGATCACTTTGCTGACATAATGATCTGTTTATTATATGCGGTTATGGAAATTCACCTTTCACACGAGAAATCAATATAAAATTGGTTAAGAACAATAGTAGAAATTCACGTTATTTGGTAGTGTTTATTTACACAAATGAAGCATGCCTAAAAACGGTTGGTAATGTGGGCGGACTCGATTGACGGTTTCCATTGCCGTCCTCGTTCTGAGACCAACCATCTGATACGGAATCGGAAAACCATTCAGTGTGATCAGGCGATCAGGATTCGATGGGTGAAAATCACGGCGTATCCCCAATCCAAGTAAAAACGACTTGACAAAATACAAATATGCATTGAGGGACCCAACCGTAAGTGCCACCATTCGATTCAGAAAATGTGTTTACCTGCAGTCAATTGGCAAAGAGTTATTTCACATGCCGAGGCCATTTGTTTTTTTTTTGATAACAGTAATTAAAAGATGAAAATATCACCAGCTCAACGAAATAAAATGGACTAGATCATTTTTTGCCATGATGGTATTTTTGTATTGGCCTACCATGCGTAAAACATGAAACATAAAACAAAGAACACACAGCTGAAACACTACTAGACTACTAGAAACTTCAGTAATAAAAGTCCAAGTAGAACAATGAATGGGGATTACGTCATGTACAGCGCAAGAACGCAATACCATGACGTCGTGATCTTCATTCATAAAAATTCAATTGAAAAACGCTAAATGACTGCCAAAGCAGACACCGTTAAAACTGATCCCTATCCCGTCATTATGCAAAAAAGTCAAGAAAAAAGAGGGAAATGTTGTAAGATAAATTGGTTTTGTGGGTTTCTGAGGTTGTGTATTGAAGTCTCAACCTCTAGTCTGGGTCTATATCGACTCGTCTTAGCGAACTTGTCGATATATGCCCAGAGACGAGGTCTCGACTTCAATAAACTATCTCGAAAACCTTCATGGCAGTAATAACCTATAGCTTTTAGTAAGATTTCAGATTAAGACTAAAGATATTATTTAACACCTCGAAGTCTAAAAGCGAGTCAGACGCTGTCGATGTTGTATAACAGGCACTCACGCCGTTGTTTGACTAAAAGTTAACAAGAAAAGTCGTATAACCTGAGCAGTATTCTTTAATCAAGTGTCGTCTGGATAAGCAGACGACGCTTGAAATATAACAACTGTTCAGGGGTGAAAATAAGCAGTCTGTCATTTGCAGAATGAGGTCCCCAGAGGGTGAATGTGATGAGGCTATTCCATACACTTGGCCAATTTATCCTCTGGGCACCTCTTTCTGTTTAGTTTTGAGACCATGATTCATATTGAGGTTCACAGAGGGTAAATTTAGTGACGCCACCCTGTTTTGCAGGATAACACCACTATATTCAGCCTCTGGGGACCTCATTTTGCAGATGAAAGGCTGCTTATTTTCTGGCTTGCAATTGTTACGCCATTAGTCTTCATACCCTTAGTGGTCACTAAATTTTACTTATTTTCCAGGTTTACACAAACTAAAACTTTGAAGCATGCTTAAAAAATAAATGATTTTCACGGCTTCTACACAAAATCCAGGGACTTTCAAGGCCTTAAGGCCTTACCAATTCAAGGACTTCTAAATGTCCAGAGACTACAATGAACCATGGTTTCAGGAACATGAGGATGCAAAGGTCAAGATTTTACGTTTTGATCGCGATTCTGTGAGCCGCATTGTCTTTGACAAAACGTCTTAATTTCTACCGAGTTTCAAATGAATCAAAATTTTGAAAACGCCCATTTTTTTAGTGAAAACATTTTTTTTCATACAGTGACCTTGTTATGGTATCAGTATATCACGCCATGCCACATCAGTCTGTAAGTCTTCAGTCACCAGACATTCCATACACAAATGCTGAAAATTGTTAACAAATAACTTTCGATTTTGTCATACGTTCGTGCACGCGAAAGCAATGAGAAGATTAAAGGACGATGTGGCATGGAACAATATCGATTTATCATCTTCTGTCGGTAATTACTTCCAGACGCAATTGTGTTGAGTGACAAATAAACACAAAAGACAACAATACCTATTTCTGTGTAAATAGAAACAGCGGTCCAAACAAACGCAAATTCTTTTCAAACATCAATGGCACACCGTACAAATGTATGCTCGATTAATGACCAGTCTTCCCCGGAACACTAAGGCAAACAGTGCCGTTTTCGTTACCTAATAATTGTCTGACGTCAGAGAAAAGTATTATTATGGTTTTACAAAAGAGAATTTGAGAGCTGTGTTTCAGCTTCTAGCAGCTTACAAACAGCGTACACTGTATCAAGTTAATAATAATAATAATAATAATAATAACACTTTGACAGGCAACTGATTTGTCGCGGTTCTCATGTGAGAAGACCTTGATTGGCCCTATTTTCTCAAATGCCGGAAACGAACTGCTAGATGACATCCCGTGCCCCATTCTTCCCAATCTCTCAGATAAGCATGCTAACCCTCTTCTTTGTGTTACCCACTTACCACATGTCCTTCATTCTCCTCCAATCTTCCCCATCATAATCCCGGTGAATCTTTTTCTGTTGGACTGGTATTTTGGACATTCTAAAAGAAAGTGTTCCAGGCCTCCACTACGCCTAAATTACACGCTTGGCCCTCCTCTTCACAGTCTTGACCCATTTTTCCCCTAAGCTCCTGGGACCGCGACCTCAGCTTGAACAACAGTGACCCCCCCCCCCCAAAGGTACAATCAAGGTATTCTTCAAAACCTGGCGTCTCTTTATCACGCAGGCCACCCAAAGACCTCTTTACTTTGACCCCCTCTCGCCAATTCAGGTTACAATCCGCCATGATTCTTTCACGGCGGTTTTTGTACCATGGTCTATGTACCAACTGCTGAACCCAGCTACATCTTACAACGTGTTTGCAGAATGAAAGGATGCTGGAAATTGGAAACTATTTATCCAAAATAAAGGACATAAAAAACTCTTATCATCATGGTCAAAATGGAAAATAAATGTTTGAGGAAAAATTACAATAGTCAAATCTGTGGCTCTATCAAAATTCGTTCACTTCGTTTTAAGTCTTCCTAACCCTTCACCTAAATTTATTAAAGAACTGTCGAACATTTTTTTATAAATTCATATAGAATGGACATGACAGAATAAGTCGTAAAACTCTAACGTAAATATGACACAAGCGGGGTTAAATGATTGATATACCCTTATTTATAAATTATTTGAAGATATCTTGAGTCAAACGAATTGTTTCTGAAGACACCCCTCAACTCGAGTTGTTAAAATCTACGACATCTTCCTTAGATAAAAAAACTGGTATCTATCGAGACGCCTAACTATCACAAAATACGCAAAGGCTACAAAAAATCAGTTATGGAAAAATATATTTTATCCTTGGCACATATTTTGAAAGGGCTAAAGATAGTAAGAGGCGAAGACTTTCTATCCTCCAGTATTTGGAACAACGAAAATATGACGATACCAAATAAACCTGTATACTTCAAAAATGGGAAGGTAAAGGGGTAATACTAATTAACGATGTCTTGGATTGACGGAGAGTTCCTTTACCTTTACCTAACATGAAAAGCAGACGACACTTGCAAACAAAATTATTGAATAATTATTTGTTTGCATTTTTGCATCAAACACATAGCTTCTGCCCCTCATTGGGACGAGTTCGTTCCAATGAGGTGTCATAAGCTATGTTTTTGAGGCAAACAATGAAATAATAATGAAAATTTTTGTGAATAGCGCTGTCTCGTTTTTTTACTGTTACGTAGGGTAAATGTTTAACATATGAAAAATTCAAAACAAATTCAAAAATAGAGACAAATTTTATTACATATTCCGGAATTAGGAGGGCAGTTTCCACCTATTTTAGGCTTACTGGTACCACAAACAACTTTCAAGTTCTAGCATGTCCGTCCAGACCCGCCAGCTGGAATGCATGTTGTCAAACAGTATCTGTAAAATACATATAAAATTCTGAGGAAAAGGATGTACGATGCTAAATTTAAAGTGTGACATAACAGAAGATAACTTATGTGATTTCTGTAAGACCAAGTGGGAAACGATCATTCACCTATTTCGGAATTTCTCATAGTATTGTCATTTTGGGAACTGTTCAGAAAATATAGTTTTGAAAAGATCGATGAAAACCTACAAACAACTGAAGACTGCATATTATTTGCAACTTCGGCAGCTGGTGCGGCGGATGAGTTGCTGCAGCTTCTAATGATTTTACTAAATTCTACATCTACCAAATAAAATTTACTGACCGTCATCCGAACCTTCCACACCCCATAAACGAACTTCAGAATTATTATTACGTTGAAAGAGAAGCATAATATAGAACGTGTGGACATACCCGCTTTCAAGGGCGCTGGTCTAAAGGGAAGGAGGTAATTATACAACCTGAAATCACATCTGATTAAATTCCTTAGCAACACGCTATCTCATGTGAGCATCCAAAAAGAATATCAAATCTGAGCAGCGGGATCTTCATCGAGTCTTCATGACAAGCCATAATTTCTTATTGCATATGACTTTACACATGCACTGCTTTCTCAAGATTCAATATTGCTCTCTCAAAATATAATACTGCAGATACTGCAAGCATGTAGTCTGTTTTTGAAATTTAAATCCACTCTGAATATACTATTACACCCCCTGTCATATATCATTGTGTGTAAACATTTTACATGTCTGAAAATAAGGTCGGGAGAAAAAGGGAAGATGAGCTTAACAACGTGTTTGCTGCTGATCGATAATAAGGTGTTTCCTTTCAAATTCTGTTTTCTTTCTATCAGGTAATTTGCATGCAGGTAATCTCAGTGTATCAAGTTTTTTTCCTAAATTAATAATACTCAAAAGTGTGTGTGATCATGTGAAGGGAACTGTAAACAGAACAGAGGCGGACTGGCTGTATGGTCCTGCGGGAAATTGCACGTTGGGACCCCCTATTGGGAGCCCCCAGGGCCCTAAAGGCTATACAGCACAACACCTGTTGGTACATGAAATATAGTGAAAGTCACCAAAAGGCGAAGTGTATCTGATTGCATAGACCGTCGGGTTACCGAAATGTCCTCTTTGTGGACTGCCATTGGCAGTCCACATAGAGGGCGTTTCGATTTACCAGCAATCTAGTCTGCCTTTGATTGGCCAAATGCAAGGAAACAGCATTTTTTCGATTCGAAAAATCTAAATTTTCTTCCATTGGGCCGAACTATGAGCGGCACGATGAGTTCGGGGCCCTCTTTGGTGCAACCATTCTTGCAATGTGAGCGACAAAGATGACACAAAAATGCGCCGAAATGCACTGTATACGAACTGCCATTGATCGCTCAGATGCAAAGAAGCAGCGTTCTGTCAGTTCGAAATATTGAAACTTTGTCCGGGTCCGCCCCCCCCCCCCCTCGGTACATTTGGCCCAGTCCGCCCCTGAAACAATGTGATGAAAATAAAATAATATCACACTGTGCAAAATAGGTTATTAATTCTAGTGTGTGATTTATTTTCAGTTCATCTGCATTCTATGCCCTAAATAACATAACTAAATATACCGAGAGCTGCAATTTTGTTTTTAACAATTTGAATATTTGATAAATTCACTTTTGAAGAGTATTTTTTCGAGGGACTTATTCTCATCGTGATGACGCCCCGACCTCGACAAAACCAATATCAACAGCTCTGTCTTTTTCTGGTTTACAAGGGCTGAGAACTGAAAATGTTATTGTGCCACAAAGAAATAAAGTGTGAAAGTTTTGAAAATATGTTAGTGAAGCTTATGCAATCAAAACCCACCATGCTGATGTGGCGAACAGTTTTGGTTCGGAAAGTATGGCGAGCCATTTCAGTCGATAATGTTTTCCATAAAAGTATCAACTCAGTCAAGAAGCATTATGTTGAAAACGACTCAATCACACAATCACTCAGATATATATATATTTGCGCATATAAATATGTGTATGTATGTGCTATATAATTTAATTTCGCACCCGGTATCTTCGCGGTGCATGTAGGGGAGTGTCATGACATCACCAAAACTCGCGCAACCTAGCTTTCAACCAGGAGACATAAATGGGAGAGAGAGGAAGGAAAAGAGAGAGAGTGGGGGAAGGCGCGCGCGCGAGAGAGAGAGAGAGAGAGAGAGAGAGAGAGAGAAAGAGAGAGAGAGAGAGAGAGAGAGAGAGAGAGAGAGAGAGAGAGAGAGAAAGAGAGAGAGAGAGAGAGAGAGAGGGGGGGGGAGGGGTATGGAATAATTACTTATCGTTCTATTATGTCACGGACATGTGCTGTACAATATATACCTGTTTTCTCTTCGTACCATTGTAACTTCACTCCATGAAAATGGAAATAAATTAGAAAATAATTAATAATTAAATAAATTAGCTATGACTTCTGGAGTGTTATCTGAATAAAGTTGATTTGGCAAGCAGCAAGGTTTGGGCTTATCCATAAATACCTTTTCAATATCCAAGTTGAAGTTCAAGCATTTTATAATTTAACTGGTTGAAGGCTAGATTATTTTAGGTGGTGGAACTTTGTTATTCAAAATTTGTTTAAATACAAATTATTGGAGAGTGCCCACAGGCACTCTCCAATAATTTGTAACAGAACAATTTTTTATCAACAAAATATTATTTGCGTTTCACTGAATATGAAACACGAGCAGGGAGAACGTTTACTTTTAGTCCAGTACTCTCATTTTTGAAAGCCCTGATAGTAGCTTCTCGCACTCAGCCAGCTAATACATTCATATTATCGCTACAGTGAAGTGATCTGGGTCGAAGTCTCACGTCGAGTTGAGGAGATAAGATCGCCGGACCATACGAGCTGCCGCAGGCAGGCAGGCAGGCAGCGAGTTTGATCTAGCGATCTGAGCTCCCCAACGAGGCGTGATTCGACGAATCAGATCACTTCATTGTAGCGATAAAAGGTTTATTATATGACTTATAGTTCAACATTGCATGCCAACACTCGCATTAACAATTCTCCCAACCTTTTTTTCGGTAAACTGGATTGAAGCAAAAAAGAACTATTTTTGTTTACACTTATTTTTGTAACAGGTGCAGACTTCCGGTGACCCCCCCCCCCCCCCCCGATGCGCATGAATGCGATAAAAAAAAATATGAATACGATAAAAATCTGGACCGCCGTTCGAGCGCACCCATTCCAGCTCGGAGTAAAGTACCCTCTGCGACCAGAACAGCTAATTATGCGATTCGAACGAACCCGTAAATAGTCCGTCATACTATAGTGATACGGAATCGAATTCCACACAGTGGATTTTCCAGAGACCAGGAAAAGATCGTCAAACAGTTGTGATAATTTGCGGTTACGTTACATAGTCATACAATAAGTGATGAACCATAGCTGCCACATCTTTTTTATTGCAGTCATAACTGTATCACAGGTGTCATCTCAAGCCAAGAAGAGTGTTGTCTGAAAACAGTCACTGAGATTTCACAAACAACAGAGACCCAGTCATCCATCAAATTTCGTATTGCCGTGGTGGTTTTGTCGGTGTATCTAGCCACATACACTTTGGATATCATCATTGATAAGGACATGTGTTGTTCATCATACTTTTTGAAAAAATCCTACATCCCAACATGCATTAGGAAAAGTGTTTTTGTTTATATCAGCTTCATTAACATATTTCCCAAACTTTCGTTTTGTGACACAACATATCAAACGTTTCGGTTTCAGCTCATTTATACCACAAAAAAGAGGGAAAGTTTGACATAGGTTCTGTAGATGTTGAACATCAAGACAATGAGAATAAGTGCCTAGAAAAACATATTCTTCAAAAGTCAGGTTATTAAATATTTAAAAATATTATGAAAGTAAGTTTTGTAGCATCGGCATACCTTATTTATCATAGAGAATGAATGTGGGCCAAGAATTCACCATAAACTATGCCGTGGACTGGTCATAATGAACCCGTGAACAGTGATGTCCATTGTCCACGGATGCTTTTACCTAGTAATAAACCAACCAAATTTTAATTAATGAAGCACTGGGTTGTACGCGGTGCTTCATTAATTAAATTTTTGATTATTATTCCTATAATTCGTGATTGGAATCTAATAATATTGCATCCATGGAAATATTGCTCACCCACGGAAAGTGACCAGTCCACGGCGGCCGTACTGCACAGAGATTTTGACTACGACGATTTTTACCAAACTGTTTCTGTTTATATTCCCCTTAAAAATAAATAAAATGGGAATAAAATAATTTACAATTTTCTTTTTCTTGCATTGATCTGAGACAGTGATCCAGACATCACGCCAATAATATTTTGAGTCGCATTTTAGATCATCTAAGTTCCCTTCTTTTAATGAAAATCCAAGCTTGAATTCTGTACACAAACTTCTACATCCGGGTCAAACTCCATGTTGTTCATTTTATCAATGACTGCGTATTTTGGTATTTTCCTGAATAACTCTTGATAATGGGTATATTTACGCGGTAGCAAAATTTATTTTATTATTTTCCTACATGATTAAATGACTCAAGACATTTTTTTGAAAAAATCTAATAAAAAAAAATCAAATACTTTTAACGTATTATCGCTGATGTGCGTTGCATCTAAAACCGTTGACAAGTATGAGAAAACTTTGAACAGTTTTGTTAATGTTTCTTCGTGCTAAAAACTGAATAAATTTGCATGCATGGTCACATATACGACACTTCGAGCGTTTACTTCATAAAATATGCACGTAAGTCAGCTGCGTAAGTATTGATTATTAAGAAACATGCTTTTCTGTGTTTTGAAGATGAAAAGGGTGACAATGGCATTTATAGCGAACCCCTATACATACAAACAAAGACAAGAAATTAATATAATATATGAAATTCAATAATTTATTTAATGCTCAGGCATCAATTCACGCTGAAAAATTAAGTCATATTCCCCTGTCGGTCGGCAAAACGAAATATCAAAATGATATTTAGAAATCGATATTTCATCGTAGGTTCGGATGACGAATCACATGTACTTTAAACGAGTCAGCACATCAGTAATGAATTCCAGAGTCCCAAATACAAACGAATTCGAATAATTGATAGTGACAGTGACTAAATCAATTCATTAAATCAGCGGTTTCAAAGTTTGACTTTCTCATTCACCTTCCAGCGAAAAGCCGAAATCACTTTCAAATTTCTTCAGTTCAACTTCACACGTCTTCAGTGCATTGAGTTGAAAAAAAATAAAATGACGTGTCTTGTTATTGAAAATAAGAAAGTGGTGTTTTTTGTTATTGTTCTATTTCTTCGAAACACATTGCGATTATTTCAATTCGCCAGCCTTGGTAAATCGTAAAGTTAGGGGAGAAATAAGACGGGACTACTTTTTGTGCGGATATTCACACATTCCAATGGTAAGAGTTTGGTTGTTGTAATTTTTGTATGGACGCCGGTTCGGCACATAAATTTGCGCCTTAATGGCAAATAAAGGCCACAAATTGGAGAGTTTGTAGTCGTAGAGCATTAAATAAAAAGAAAATTCACGAAAATTTGATGAATACCGAAAATATCTCGTTCGTGGCTACAAGAAATATGAGGATCTTCACTCGCGACTGCGTCGCTCGTGAAGATCCTCATATTTCTTTGTAGCCACTCACGAGATATTTTCGGTATTCATCAAATTTTCGTGAATATCCTCTATGTATTGATAATTCCAAACTCTACGAGTTTAGGGTTATCAATAAATTATTGATTATACTTAAGGTCACGAAAGTGCTTAAGGAGATGATTAAGAGACAAAATAGGTGCAAATGTTATTAAGGAAACCAGTAGCCAAGACTATAAAACTTTAACAATTGTATTTTGTAGAATTGTATTTCTAGTTATGACTTTAAATGGGTTAAAATGAACCATTAGCATTTTGTAGATCAGTCAATTTGCCAGTGGGCATACTGAAAGATCTTTTAAAATGGTAATGATTCATTTTAGTCAGCTATATTAATAGGTAGAAAATACAATTCTAGAAAATATAACTGTAAAAGTGTTATAGTATTGGCTCCTGTTCAATTAAATTCTAAGTTATGTTTCAGCTATCTGTAACTTTAAGAAATGATATTTCGAAATAACTACGGACAATCAAGAATTAAAGCCCACCGAAGTTTGTGATTTTGGTTACGATCAAAGTTTCCCAACAAAGGTTTAAAACATACATGAATGCTTTAACCCTTTACCAGTAACGAATCGCCCGCACCCGCCCGCGTAATATGCAAATACAGCAGTTGAAAAAATTAATTTTTTCAAAATATTTCAACAAAACCATATCATGTGACCCCTCATTGGAACAAGCTCATTGAGCTCGTTCCAATGGGGGTCACATGATATGGTTTTGTTGAATTTTTTTGAAAAATTTAAAAAAATGTTATTTAAAATAATAAATTTTGATATCGTCTGCGTTGGGTAAAGGGTTATAATGTGGAAGAATGTGCTCAATAAAACACGCTGTTATAATGGAGTCACAAAATATGTCACAATTCATAAATGGCTGAAATAGAATTATTGATTGGTTGTGAATATCGGCTAGATCTAGAAATAGAAACAGCTCAAGCTTTGGAAACAGAGGGAGCTGTTTGTGACAGTAAGATGTAACAGTCTAGTACAAATCAGGTGTTTTAATTAGTTAACCTGCACTAACAGTTTAGACTGGTACTGCCGGACTATTATAAACAGCTCTCCAACTTCAATGGCGTTTTATTTACTTTCTGTTACAGGTGCACACAATCAGCTATATTTTTACTTGACTCATTTACGAATTTTAAAATGTATTTTGTGACTTCGTTATATTAATGGCCTTTATTGGACATCTTTTACCACTCTTTTTTTGGAAAGCTTAAACATTTTCTTACCCCATGCTGAGAAAAGTTAATGTAAATCAAAAAACACATATTTTGATCACCTTTCTTTTTCACTTCTCATTCTTCCTTAAATATCATTCTACAGTATTGTATATGATGTATTATTATTTGAAAATCTAATAATTTTCCAAACTGTCCAAATATAGCCAAGCACAAATAGTTTTTCAGTCATTTTTGTCACTTAAACATAAGCTTTAGGGGCCGTGCAATAAAACTTTTGACAATTTTAAAAAAAAAATTCAACAATGCCCTAAATACTAACTAAAGTGGTGAATAGCGACATATTATATACCTTAATTATAAAACTTTAATTTATCCACTTTTTCAATTTTTTATTTTATTTTATTTTTTTTTGGCTTTTGAGGGCAAAGAAACTGCCAGCCGCATAAGTAACCGACAAGAATATCAGGGAATAGCTCGGTAATTCTAATGTCTGAATTGAAAAAAAGACACTGCACTCCATACTCGGAGAAAGCATATTCATCATTTCATCACCGACGTAAATATTCAACTGACAATGTAATAATTGCGAGATACAGTCCTTAGGTGCAATGTTGTATCCGAAAACCTTAGAACGTTACGCAAGTTTGAGCAAGGATTAATACGCCACCGATTCGAACTACTCTTGTTTGGTTGTTGTCGATGAGCAAAACCTAAAACTGGAAAATTATGTTTGAAAACAAAAATATATTCACATCAACATACCTTGCAGTCCTCACAATAGTATATTTACGAACAAATAATTTGAGTGTAGCCGAACTATATTTGAGACGTAAAGAAGGCTTGGTGGAGTCTGCTAATAGAATAAACAGACCAACGTTTCAGAAAGGTCTTTTTCTATTCACCAAATATAGTGAAATTTAGTACCATCGTAAATTGAAATTTGTCCCTCGCACAACCGCATTGTGTCACAAACTGCCTCTTCTTATTGATGATATTGACGTTTTTGACATACTTTGCTTCACGGAAACTCACCTTGACGACGAGTATGATATTAGCAATATTTTATTACCCAACTTTTCAATTCCTTTCACACACAACAGGAACCAGTTTGGTGGTGGTATCGCAGTGTATTTCTCAGACAAAATTTATCACAAGCAAATAGACGGTCTCTCGTTCAACGACGACATTCTCTGGTTCGAGGTTGGAACCAGCCACAAATTTCGTTTATGTGTGACGTACAGGTCCGGGAGAGAAAGTATTGCAGAATATTGGTCCAAATTAGAAGAGAAAATTGATCTTGCATTAACCATTAACCCGGCAATAGTTATTACAGGAGATATCAACTCTGATCTCCTGAAGCCTCAAAGTAAACTGTACTCTCTCATTACATCGTTCAACCTAAACAACGTAATAACGGAACCCACCAGAGTAACTACCACGTCGCAGTCACTGCTAGATCCGATAATTGTAAGTGACACAGTCAGCGTGGTCAATTCAGGAACACTTGAACTGGGGTTATCTGATCATAGAGCTACATATGCCCACATTTCTCATTCACGTTGCAACAAATCTGTGACCACACGCGACGTTTGGCTTTACAATAAAGCCAATTTTGAAAGAATGAATATTATGATAGCTGAAACAAACTGGGAAAATCTAATATGTAAAGCCCCAACAGTAAACGATTCTGTATCCAACTTTGTTTCTGAATTCTTGAAAATAGCACAACATTGCATTCCCAATTCCACAATAACAGTGAGGAAAAATGACAAACCATGGTTTGACAGCGCCATTAGAAGAGAGCTACGCCACCGTGACCGACTACGGAAATCAGCCTTGAAAAATAATAAGCCCCAACTATGGGCAAAGTATAAGTCAGCCAGGAACAAGGTCAACAACATGAAAAAATTTGCCAAAAATGCGTATTTGGAAAAAGTTGACGATTCCTTATCTCACGATACGGAACCTCGGCAGTTTTGGCGTGTTGTTAAGAAGTTTTTGAACAACTTTCCCAGCTCTGCAGGCATCCCATATCTGCAGCGTGAATCTGATGAGGGCTGTGAAATAATCGAAAATGACACAGAAAAAGCAAACCTCCTAAACGAGACTTTTATTATTAACAGTGAATTAAACTCACATTCCAAAAAACTCCCACCCTTTATACGTAGATGTTCACAATCCATAAGTAACATATCTTTTTCTGAACAGGACATTATCGACATTCTAAAATGCTTGAAAACCAACAAGTCAAACGGTCACGATGGAATAGGCCATAAAATGTTGAAGGAAACAAAGTTTTCTGTCAGTAGACCGCTTTTCCTTCTTTACGAGAAATCCCTATCAGAGTGTGCCTACCCAGACCAGTGGAAATTAGCTGATGTGATTCCACTTTTTAAAAAGGGGGACAAATACGACCCCCCAAAATTACAGGCCTATATCCTTATTATGCTGTATTGGGAAAATCATGGAACGAGTTGTTTTTAAAGATATTCATAAATATTTCCTTAATAACAGGTTATTTTATAAATTTCAATCTGGATTTTTGCCGAACAATAGTACCGTATACCAATTAATAGAAGTCTATCACAACCTTTGCAACGCAATAGACAAAAACATGCAAACCTGTGGCGTTTTCTGTGATATTTCCAAGACTTTTGACAGGGTATGGCACAAAGGATTAATTTTTAAACTAAAGCAGTATGGCATTTCTGGTCCACTCCTACGATGGTTTCATAGTTATCTTACAAACCGAAGGCAAAGGGTGAAAATTAACGGCTGCAAATCGGATTATAAGGATATAGAAGCTGGAGTCCCACAAGGTTCCGTTCTTGGCCCTTTTTTATTTCTAGTGTACATCAACGACATAGCCGACTATATCGAGTCTGTTGTTCGACTGTTCGCTGACGATACTTGTCTGACAGAGTCATCTTCTGATACTCATAGAATTCAGTCTAAAATGAACACCGAACTCCAAAAAATTAACAAATGGGCTGACACGTGGTTGGTCACATTTAATGCTAAAAAAACTAACGTAATACTATTTACACTCAGCAGGGATGTTATATTTCCAAATATTGTTTTCAACAGCGAAACATTAGATTTTGTTGCTGTCCACAAACATTTGGGGTTATCTATTCAATCCAACTTAAGTTGGGAAGCCCATATTGATGATATCTGTAAAAAAGCTTGTGTAAGACTTTCTCAGTTGAGAAAATTGAAGCACATTTTTAACCGACAGATCTTGGGAAAGATGTATAACGCTTTCGTGCTACCAATATTAGAGTACGGTAGTCCTGTTTGGTGCGGTGCTCCGCAACATTTAATGAAGCGCCTTGAGGATATACACTGCGATGCCGCACGAATCGTATCGGGCCTGACACGATCAGTATCACGCGATCGCCTCTTGTTAGAAGTTGGGTGGAATAATCTAGAAACAAGAAGACACGTTCAAAAGATGTGTATCTTTTACAAAATAATACACAACGATGTGCCAGATTTTCTCTATGAACTTCTACCACCACGGGTTTGTGACACATCGTCTTATAACCTCCGCAATTCGTCAAATTTTATGCCTTACAGCATGCGAACTGAGCTATTTAAACGATCATTCTTTCCGTCTTGCACGGAAACGTGGAACAATTTATCCCAATCAGTGCGAAATTGCTCATCGCTTACTGAATTCAAAAAACTCATATCGCCCCCCGTATGCAGACCACCTGCATATTTCTCGCATGGTTCTAGAAAACACAATATCATTCACAGTAGAATTAGAACCGGTTGTAGTGATCTGAGAAGTGAAAAATTCCTCAATTACATCTCTGAATGTCCATATTGTCCACATTGTATAACTGTTGTTGAGGACGCAGAACATTATTTCCTTGTCTGTCCATCTTATTCAAACGCTCGTAACGCTCTTATTGGTAATTTATCAAATCTTAATATCACTCTGAATTCGGTGGATAATCTACTGTACGGTGATCATATCATAGAAACCAAAACTAACTCTTTGATTTTTAGATTTGTGCAACAATTTATTTGTAGCACTGGGAGGTTCGACAACGAGTTTCCCATCCAGTAATATTTGTAAAACAATGCTGACTCAAGGTATCCACTTCAATATAGAATACGCAAGGAGGGGTTGCGGAATGGACGCGTCATCGGGGTGACGTTGAGCCAGCGCATCGGTACACAGATTGTGCAGTCACGATGATAGTCACGATTGCGCTGTTTGTGGCCTGAGTCGCTGACGCGGCGTTTTCCCCTACCTTTTGTGTGAATCAGCATGGATCTAATGAGACACGTCCCTAAGCTGTAGTACAGAAGGCGAAGAAATGATTATTATTATTATTATTATTATTATTATTATTATTTTAACACATCCTAATCAGAACAGTGCCCAAACGGCCTTTGGCTTTGAATATTAATTGATTCAAATCGAGAGAGATACAGAATGCAAAAGGGACATCAACAGCTTTTCTTTCTTTCTTTCTTCCTTTTTCTGTATTTGTTTTGTGCTACATATTCATATTTATTTATACACATACGCACATATATATAAACCCATTCAAATAGTTTATTTTACAGTTATGAATTTCAAAAAACTTGTTTGTTTCGCCATTGTAACATTTTCTGTATTCATGTTATGGGAGCGGAGGTTTCTACTAAGTGGAAAGCACTTGTCCTCCTATCCCTTTTTGCTCAATAGTTATGGCAAATAAAATATGTTTAAAGTATTGTGTGTAAGATGGATCCACGTCGATTTTGGTCGCTATTGGCACCAACAGTTTGCAAAAATCTATGTTTATTGTACAATCTGTTGACAGAAATAGCATGAAGCCATCTGGCGGGCAAGATCACACGAGTTACCGAAACGAAACCGCAACGTCTCAGAAGTTTTTAGATAAATGAATTTAATAACTCACATAATTGTGATATTGTTCAAGCAGGTAATTCAGTCCCTATAAAATTAGTATTGGGAGCATATCAATTATTAATGCTGTTAAATCTCACGTGTAAGCAACAGTCAAGCCAACACAAAGAGCAACTACAGAAGGGCAATAGTGTCAAAACAAATGAAGGAAATCAAACCATGTACACAAATTAATATATTAGAATCCACGCTTTCTAACTCAACGAAGCCGATTGATGTAGGACTTCTGCATGCGGAGCAGGTCATTTTTGTTGTTTTTGGCCATACTTGAGCATGAACCTGACACTCTTGGCAGCTGTCATTACTCATGCAACCACAGGAATGATCACATATAATACAAAATGGGGAAGTTAGGTTGTTTTTCCCTTTTTGGTGTATCAATCTCGTCTTTTTTTTAGCAATTAGACACAAATCTCATGCAAAGTGACACAGAATTGTCTGTGTGTGGGGGGGGGGGGGGGGGGGGTGGGGGGGTGGGGGGGGGGGGGAGTACGATCGCTGCAGACTTAAAAAAGCCACATTGGACATTCTTCATTTTACACTGATGCACTCTCTCATGACCCCATACTTGTTCTTGTGGACTGTGTGGATTTGACCCTTGGTGAACTCCATAAAAGGTAAACAAACACAAAAAATGGCAGCCCTTGTGAAATTTAGACACCCTAAATTACAGTTAGTCTTACACTCCGTTCCTTGCAAGAATGAGAAAAAGATTTCCCCCAGTCTGTACTAGAAGGATTGCAGAATATAACTAACTATCCAGTAAATGTACGGTATTTTATTGTACAAAATCTGGTCTCTTACTTATGTTATAGCAGACTTTCAGGCAGTGTTTTTTACCACATGGTAACAGTTCCATGGTAAATATTAGTTTCCACGTGATCTATGTTTCATTCCCCAAAAATGATATATAATTTATTGGGGTTATTTCCTTCTGGCCTTTTTGGGGACTTTGGAGAAAATTACCTGAAATTTACCAAAGTTAGGTTGGACGTGCCCGTAAGTTAATCAATTGGACTCGGTAAATACATGTACCACCGAAATGGAATAAAATTCCGGTTGTATGCATGCCTAACATCATATGCTTTTCTTTCTGGTATTTCGAGAGATTAGCTTGAATCGTAGCGGTCTCAAACTATAGTTTTATCATCAAGCTGCATGTTTAGAGTAAAACTGCCAAAGGTACGTACAGATCTGAATGTTTGGTTGTGTTAAAACGTTATGCAAATAAGTTGAAAAAATTGTCCGTCCACGATGCTTGTATGGTTTTGTTGTTTTTACACCATGACATCGGTTGATGTTTGCAATCAGTTACTTAGCTTATTAACCAATCACAGTTGACTTAACTTTATTTGTTGTAAACAGTTGCCGATAAATGAAAAAAAATGTAATTTAGTTAATAAATTCCATTGGAAAATGTTGGGAGGAGTAATTGATATCTGAATTAGATTTTCATCACATAAGTCAATGAACTGCAACACGGGCACTGAAAAATCAGGCAGTGGTTGTGAAGATTAACCCACTGCACACTGGGGCCAAAATATAAAACGTCTGCCCAGCACATTTCTCCCACAACGCAACATGAAATTTAACCAATTCAGTCTTGCTTGGCAGAGCTCATCGAGCTCTGCCGAACACGATTGAATTGGTTAAATTCCTAGTTGCAATATTGTGGAAATGCCTGTTTAACATTTCGTTGTATTGATATCAGTGGGCAAGATGTTAAAGGCAGAGGCAAGAATACAAAATATCGAAAGCTGATGCTTGTCTTTTGTTATCGTCGCATTATGAATCTGTATGCCATGAAATTATGGCCGACGTATTATAAACCCACCTTGAAAGCAAACCATTCGTGTTTTGTTTGGATAATACAATTCTCTTTCAGTATTCGCATTGTCAAAATAAATAAGGACAGGAAGGTATAGTGACGTCATTAAAGTAAGACCAGTCTTGAGTGTTGATGCACAATTAAACTACTGACGTTCGTACCACTTATAGAAATCAATAAAATGTCCAACATAACTGAGCTGTGTTTATTATGGTCAAGGTCCCTCATATTGAAAGGGCATGTTCCCCCTTTTAACTCTAAACTCTTTTGAAAAATGGATGTCTATAAGCGAAATTTAGCATAGCAACCCCACGGTGTAACAGGCTTTATAGCCACAGAAAAAATGTTAGAGAATTTCGGTTTCTAAACCTTCCCGCAGACCTTCTGTAAATGGTGGTTGATAACACAGGTGCGTCTCTTCTCGCCTGGTGTTGTTTCTTAGAAATTTCCACAACACAACGTTTAGCGGAAAAGTTGCAGAATTCACAAAACTGCTGCCTCATACATCGAAACCGCGAAATATCGAAAGGGAAAGAATTCGGAAGATATGCTGGTGAAATAAAAAAATGATTATCCTTCTCCCGGCATTCCTATCCAATTTCACCAGTGACCAATTTCGGACATTGGGGCGAATTCGGCAGGTACACCGGAGTATTAGCTGTAAATCAATAATTACGTTTCGTTACACCAGAATAACTGCTGAATTCGTCCAACTTCAGGGTGTAAATTGGCACTAAAAGCCGGAGTGAAGTTTCCACCTAGATAACAATACATTTATGTCAGAAGAATATAGAGTGCAGTGGGTATTTAAGTTAACTGTCATGCGAGTTTTGCTAAATGTCTTCCGACAAAGTTTGTTTCGTTTCGTCACGGTTCCATGAAGAAAATTAATAGCCTCGTAGATTTTCCAAAAATAAATGACAAGTTTAGTTCACGATAATCTTTATGTATTATTAGCAATTCATTGTGTGCTTCTTTTATCTTAATACAGATTTACACAGCCAGAAGGGAGCATAATAAACATGAAATAAAGATTGTAAAACGCTGCAGGTCGCTAATGGCTATTTTTGTTAAATGTGCATGGCGTCATTCATTGATGTTGATTGAGATAAATATAACGTGTTCTGCCTTAAATTGCTCAATAAATATTGTTTCACATTGATTCTGTTCACGAAATAATATAAATCCAAAAGGGCCGAAAATCGTTTTTTTTTTTTATAATTTCCGAGTATTGATGCTAATAATAATAATAACAAGATTTTCTCAGGTGTCGTTTGGCTCCATTACTGGACCTCTATCTGTGATTAGAAGCCCCACACCCATTAGCGAGCCGAGGCTATCGTCTTGGGTCGCTAATCACTGCTTGGCTGCTAATCACAGATGACGGTCCAGTAATGAACCCCAACGCCCTCAAAAATCACGTTATTGAATAATTAACGAATGTGTGCGGTGGGTGTAAGACAAGTAAATAAAAAAAAATGTTGTCTCACTAAAACGGCACGTCAGATTGAGAATTGAATGCAATGGAGTATTTCAAAACCACTTAGAAAAGTAAGTTTTTTTAATCAGTACAAGGGATGTTTTAAATCTTGAAACAAACATAAACACAACAATGTGTAACTAGAATATTTTCAGTCTGTTGTTTTTCATTTTTTTATCAAAATAAAATGTTTTATTAAACCGTTGAACCCTCACTTACTTGAATGGTATCGCCTTTGTGTACACTTACAGTAAGATGAATCAGTCCAATATCAATTTACAGGTTGGATAAAATAATAACTGCAGTCTGCTGCCGCCTGGCTGCAGGCTGCAGTTATTATTTTATCATCAATGCCTCCAGTATAGACCTCTTACAATGAGACAAAAATGGGACGAAATTATGCCTTGGACCAAAAAATCGGTCTTACGAGTTCAAAGGGTTAACTTTGGAAAAAAGGAGCGCGGTGCCTCAGTGATAGACTGTTGGACTTCTATGCTACAGTTCCCGAGTTCGATCCCCGTTCGGGACGATCCGCGTTGTGTCCTTGGGCAAGGCACTTTATCCCGGTTGCCTACATGGGGGCATGGTGACGCCGTGTACTAAGGCGTACTGCACGTCGATGGTGTACATGTCTTCAACCACTGTAACCCTGCTTGAGCGGAGCTTGAACAGAGTTATAATGTTGAGGAGTTGACAGTTGCTCGTCTATGCTCGGTGGTTCTCTCCGGGTACTCCGACTTCTTCCACCCGTAAAACTGTCACGATCACGATTTGCCAATGTGCATCAGTTTGTGACCTTAAACACCAAAAAATAAATAACTTTGGAAGAAGCAATGTGCTATTAATTTTGTCATGCAGCTGAATGCCTTGCAATAAAATGTTGGCTCATAAGTTCAGACGTAAAATAACTAACTCGAACCTTTTCAATTCGATATACATGACTTTTTTCTTAAAGTCAAAGTTGACAGTCCGCGAGTAGACAACACAATAAACAAATAACTAAACTGGTGGTCTGTGATAATTTAAACCTACAGCCCCGCGGGGGGCTTTAGGATTAGGTCATCACTAAACCTTCTCACAAATACAAGATATATCCACCCATTTATGTATATACAGTGGTAGATAAGGCTATACCATTCAGGGCAACAGGGTTAAAATTTCAACACATTTCGAGCTTCTTGAAACAAAACATATACCATAAAGGGATGCTAAAGCCGTACAGCGAGGATTTGGCGTGTCACTATTCAATCGTCGGCGTGTCACGATTTTATCGTTATTTATTCTTTCGATTTGGACAGATATTCGCGTTTAAATTTTACTCTTGAGAAGATGACTGGACCGTTCTTATCTTATTTATTTATACAAAAAACGGCAATCGACATGAAGCCACGATGTGTTGGTCGAGGTCATATGATTGTAGTAAAGTCACGTGACAATTTCAAAATGGCGCAATCCAGTACTAGATTCCTAAAATGAAATGTGTGGAGTCCAGGTGCAAGGCTAAACGAATTTAGAAAGGGAGATAACTGATTGGAGTTTGGGTATGACGTTGTAACTTTGTCAGCAGTCTGCATAACTTCTGTGTTTCGCTCCACTGCCCGAGTTCACCGCCGCACCCACCCCATCCCACGCCTAATTCATGGGATGGTTATAGAGAGTGGTATTTTATTATGCTAATTTTCTGATATGCAGTAGAGCGATATTTATAAATATCCGTGTTTATCATTATATGAGGAACCCAAATAGCTCACCAGTGTTGCCCTTGTTTGCTTATCAAATCTGGTTCGTCGGAAAACGGAAATTTTAACTTTTTCAAATCCCCCAAATCAAATCACCCCGTCTCAAACGAGGCTCAGATGGCGTCACGGATGTGCAAACGTTTTCGAGGTGACAATTTTACAAACTCAAAGTAAAACTCAAGAATGTTTTCGTGCAAACAACCCGGACAAAAATTCCATTTTTTTTTCATTTTTTGGCTTATACATTCCAAGTGTCGCACTTATTCTTTTTAAATATTTACTGTTATATAATAACACATTATTACAACAGTCGGCCGATCTGGATTGTCATAGTCCGTCTTGTTGACGAGACCAGATCAGCCAGATCAAACAAGACATCAATAGCGTCTTGTTTGAACTGGCTGATCACGTCTCGCCAACTTGACGGAACAGACAGCGCAGATCAATTTAC
The DNA here is from genome assembly GCA_031216915.1 of Pictodentalium vernedei. Classification (NCBI taxonomy): domain Eukaryota; kingdom Metazoa; phylum Mollusca; class Scaphopoda; order Dentaliida; family Dentaliidae; genus Pictodentalium; species Pictodentalium vernedei. The sequence goes on from CM062294.1 coordinate 301,805,295, forward strand.
CCCTGTAATAATCTGTGTATATCTAATTTTTGGCAATGCTGCGCAGCCACTTTATAGATTTTATTGATAAAGTTTTTTCTTCTCTCAAATAGAACTGATATCCGCATTGGTCTTCCAACTGTACTGAATAAAAGTTGGTTCCTTGTTACTGACCTCCATGTTTGTTGTGGGAACATCTGAATGAATACATCAGCATATTCCAAATGTATGATGAATGTATAATCGTCGCCTGAGTGCTAGAATGTCCCATGTCCCTCGAGGACATAAGACATTCTAGCACTCGGGCGACGTAATGGCGTTTGTTTGCAAAACTAACTTTTTACCCAACACAACTCGCCGATGACACTTCAATTATTCAAATTATATGAGTATTGTAGTTAAAGATTTATTACGAAATCACAAAATTAAAATCGTTCATTCCCGTTTTCCAAATAAATTGACCCATTTAAACAACACATCGTTCATTTATATTTAACCTTCGAGATGGTTGATTAGTTCAGCAATCTGAACATAATCGTCAAAATATGTGGATATATTAGGTACTGCTTACTACGTTCAGATATCTAAAATAGACAACGATATACCGTTATATCGCGATATTTATTTTTTGTTTTGAATTTCGACACCGATAGTCAATTTCGAAAACGCGGCTGACCAAGGCACATGTAAAATAATCTTGAATTTTTCATTTCTTTCCTTGATCCATTTTGTTCGTCCTTGGAATAGAACCTGGGGAGTGATATTTGGTTAAGCTTCAAGCCACCAAAACTCTAAATTCCAATCACTAGTATCGGAACGCCAGGGGGCACGGTGGCGTCGCGGTAACCGGTTCTCGTCCTATCACCGAAGTTAAGCAACGTCGAGCGCGGTTAGTAGTTGGACGGGTGACCATTTCAGCGACTGATTCGCGCTCTCGCGTTGTGTCTTTGGGCAGGGCACCTAACCCCGATTGCCTACATGGGGGAACGATGACGCTGTGTACTAAGGCGTACTGCACGTCGATGGTGCGCATGTCTTCAACCAATCTAACCCTGCCTGTGCTGCGGTGCAGAGTTCAGAGTTACGAAGTTGAAGAGCTGACAGCTGCTCGTCGTTGCTCGGTGGTTCTCTCCGGGTACTCCGGCTTCCTCACCCATAAAACTGTCACCGACATGATAAGACACTGGTTGGTAAAGTGTCGTTAAACCCTAATAAATACATAAATAAATATATAAATAAATGGGAACGCCAATTTCTGCGCATTGTAAATGATATATGGCAATAACAGTAATGAAGACACTTTTGGGAACATCAATTATTTTCTGTCACATACAATATCTTGCATAATGAATATATTTGGGTTCTCATGGGTACAAATTTCTGTGTAACTCATCAAACTGTATAATCGTTCAGTCAATTAGCTTAATCTCCTAGAAACAGTTTATTACTTGGAAGCTTTTACCGAAAATAAATAAACAATTATTCCAAAAGGTTACGGAATACTGATTGATTTGATTGGCGATGAAACTCCGTGATCACATGTTTCCAAACCAAAACATTGGCCTAAATGCACCCAAACGCTGTTTGATCACTTCTGAAAAATTCGTTAGAAACAGAAATGTAACTGAAGTAAAAATTTGTAGCAATTCAATCATGCCATGGCTTAAAATACACCGAACTAATGTCAATTTAAAAGATTAAAAACACAGTGGAAGCCCAGAAGATAGTCGAACGCAGAATTAACATCTTCTGCAACTGTGACAGATGGTGATTTTTTTCTGTGTTCGATTGCCTTTTGCACTTGCGGGTGATAATGCAATAGCAAAGGGTGTTATGCTATTGCATTAATACAGGTTGTCAAGGATAGGCGGAGCCAAAGAGAGTAATCACGTGAATTGTCCAAATAGTATTTGACAAATCAGATATCCAGACTGTTACATGAAGTATAATAATAGACTATTCCTACCTCAAAACAACTCAATCTCATACGTTGATCTTACACATCATTTATTCTACTAAAAAATTTATAAACGTGTCTGTATCATAAGTTGTATATTTTCACTTGTTCACTTGCACTTACACCTGACTGATGTACACCATCTGTATGGCAGAGGCGTTAATATAGACCTTGCCTGTTCGCCGAAGACAATTTCTTTTAAGTGAAATAAATTACTGTTTATGACAAAATACATGCACGAATTAGAATCGACTCTCCACAAATCATTCTACCAAGAAGTTTGATTCTCGCAAAGTATTCATTTGATTTGTGTCATAGATTTTGAGAGTGCTAAAAAAGACCTGCATAATTCTATGTATTTTTTGCTCCTTCATAACAAGGTTACGCACGTTTACTTAGCAGTTGTGTCAAGTGATGTCTTGGCTGCCCGTATATGCATCCAAGACTTCACTAGAAACCACTGCCAAGTAATGTAATCTCCATGAACATGACCGCCCAAAGCATGTGTGTTGGAGCATGTGTTGGGAGGGCTGATAAGTGTTAAGCTTTTGTCCTCCAGCACACTTTGCTATACAGTTAAGACTAGAAGTACTGCCATGAACTGTGTGCTTATCTAGGGTTAATTGTGCGTAGGAATTGCGCGCAATTGCCATATCGAATGGCATCCACAGCACGGCAGGTTATCCTGGTTACTCATAGCAAACACGGGAAATGTTTCTGCCAATGGACCTCCGGGTACGGTCCATTGGCTGAAACATTGCTTGTGCGCGGGCCATATGTGCAGAATTTGATGGCCTTACTATGATCTTAACGCGCAGATCGACGTACAACACCTCATTTGACATATAAAACAACTGCCAGAGTGACACTAGATTCTGGGTATGCGTTAAGGCCATGGGGTTACAACATATCATAAATTGTACTGTGACACTCAATAGTATCGACACAATATGTATATTGTCAATTGTCAGGAAGAAGGTGCCACCTGCAATACTAAAGTATTGCAGATAACACCTTTTTCCACTCGAGGGACTATTTAAAGCTTTAGAAATCACACCGCCCATTGCATAGCTTCTTTGTTTGAAGACTATCGACCAGCCTTCGTCTATATATCTGATACCCACCCTCCATTGGCATACGTACTCGAGAGATTTTCAGTTACAGTTCTAAGAAAGTCTTTTCCACTTGTGCACTTCATTGTGAAACAAAGCACGCACTGGCCTCTTGCCCACCCCCTAGCTCCAGGGGAAAGGGGGACAGATGACTCCCCAACTCAACCCCGCTTCGGCGACCTTGCAACTGCTGGTGGTAAAAGTCCCAGAAATCAGAATAGTAATTGTGTGTATCATATGTCCATTATTACACATTACTAAACTGAATGCACGGTATATATTAGAGACCCGAGAATCCTAAATGACGGGTAAAATCGAATCCCCAATAGAATAAGAAATGGGATTTCGAATCGAATCGAATCGAATCATGAATCAAATCTCGCCTCTCTTCAAGTTGTAAATATTGCACTTTCTTTCAACCTTAAATATTCTGTCTCCAATCAAGTTTTGTATTCAATGGCGACTAGAATATTTTGTCAAGTCGACCAAAAAGCAGAATATTTCTGAACTGAAACGACGTAAATGTACAGGAGACCTGATCATGGAAGAAGAATTCAGGAGGAGGGACTTGGTAGGATTTTGAGAACATTCGAAGATTCGAAAATTGTAGAGTCAGTGCGACTTGAATCGAAACATCGAGAGAATTTATAAGTTTCGCAGGCCTCCAACACAGAGGGAGATTTTGTCCAATACAGCACAGTCGCCGTGGCGTGGTCGGAATTCACACGTGGGCAGTGATGTCCACGAATGCGTTTACCAGATAGTCAAATTCAGCAGTAGCAAAATTTTAATTAATGATGCACCGGGTTTTTCCCGGTGCTTCATTAATTAAATTTTTGATAATTATTCCTATAATTAGTAATTGGAAGCTAACATTATTGCGTTCGTGGAAAATATTGCCCACGCGTGGAAAGCGGCCAGTTCACGGCGGCCCGTACTGTAGTTGGGCATCCATCCATACTCCTACCCGCGTGTTTCGCAGAAAAGTGAGGATCCAACGAGAAACAGGACATCCGGGTAGTTTACCCACTTCTCATTGAACAACAAATTTGCTTGCTGGGTCCTCAAGTGGCATTATACTTATACGTCTATATCCCTTTACCCAACGCAGATATCAAAATTTATTATTTTAAATATCGTTTTTTAAATTTTTCAAAAAATTTCAACAAAACCATATCATGGGACCCCTCACTGGAAAGCGCTCGACGAGCTCGTTCCAAAGAGGGGTCGCACAATATGGTTTCGTCGAAATTTTTCGACAAATAATTTTTTTTCAGCTGCTGAATTTGTATATTACGCGGGCTGATGCGGGTGATTCGTTAGGTAAAGGGATATCTTACCTTCTTCGAGTTTCTGGAAAGTTCATTGCATCAAAAGACGACACACGCATGCTGCGTTTTAACGATAAACAGTTACTCGAAATCTATATGCGGCTGTAAGTCAGGTTAATCTCCCTTTGTTCATTCATATTCAAAAAGATACAAAACCAAACTTTGGATGGTTCGTAACCATGTTTACAAAGAATTTACTTTTAAGTGTCCATTTAAAACAGGCGTCTGCGTAGTATTCTTTGAAGGATGTTTTTTTTTTTTTTTGGGGGGGGGGGGTGGGGGGATTAAAGGCGTATATGCTCTCCCCAATAAACTGCGACAGATTGAGTCCTTTAACTCACTTGCCTTCATCAGTATTCCGGGAATGAATAGGTAGGGGTTCTAGCATGGCAAGTTAGAACAGAAATAGTTAGAAAAATATTATTAGATGTGTGTGTTTAAGAAGAATGCTAGCTTATCAAAATGCATATATATTTCCATTGCGTTCCAACTCAGCGCTGAAAGAAATACAGCCTGTGGGTAGCTAAATGTACGACGTTTGGTTAATGAGAGGGGTACTAAAACTGAGACTATCCAACTAGGATAAGGCATCTTCCAAAACTGTCCTCAAAATCTATGAAAATCATTTTCCTCCCGAAAGCTGATATACATATTTTCTGTTGGGGTTTTCTCCATAAATATACAGAGAATTCATTTAACGCCTTTTGTCGAGCGACAATCCTTATGCAGCCGAATATGTGACAGATCCCTGGTTTTGTTTTATTCCGTTCTGGACGAATTGCAATCCCAGTTCCAGTAGTCTATACCGAATACAGTATACGATATCTATGTCTTCCACATTTCAATGCACTGTGATTGGACATTTTTCAAAACATTCACCCTCGACTTTCATCAGGGATGTTAACCCTTTGAACTCTAGTGGTATCTTCCATGACAGTTCAATGGCAACAATTAGAAGAGTCCATATTCATTACTTGGGGTAGACCAATCAGTATTTTCAACGTGCAGCCCGAGGCTGCACGTTAAAATACTGATTGGTCTACCCCCACAATATTTACTGAACAGCCATCCTATATAATGTTGTTATGACGCATCATGTTCCTGGCCGGAAAAGCGGCCGCTGGGGTTCAAAGGGTTTTAAATAAAGGCAGTGGAGTTCAAAATCACGCAATCCCAAATACGTACACACAGAGTGTATACTGGATTACTTCAGAAAAAAGAAGTTTAGTACAAGAACGATATTGAAATCTCAAAAGCATCGGTTCTGAACGGAAGGTGTCACAGAAATATACTTGAAATGTGCGCATGGTTCTTGGTGACTGCAGTGATAAATGAGAAGAGTCTGGCCAGATAGAATAATTTGCCAAGCTTGACGTTTTGAGGCGATCGCCCTAGTGCTACAGCGCCTGTCTGACTTATAATAAGGAAAACAGCTGAACAGCATGCCGCCCATAAACAGAAGAACTCTAAAAACAAACAAAGACATTCTATTCTAAATGATTAATTGTGTTAACACGGCACAGCAGGGGGCGAGGTGGCGTTGCGGGAATCGGTTCTCGCCAGATCACCGAAGTTAAGCAACGTCGAGCCCGGTTAATCATTGGATGGGTGACCGTCTGAGCGATCAATTCGGACTTCCGCGTTGTGTCATTGGGGGTAAGATGACGCCGTGTACTAATGTGTACTGCACGTCGATGGTACGCATGTCTTCAACCAAGCTAACCCTGCCTGTGCTGCAATGCGGCGTTACGATGTTGGGGAGCTGGCAGTTGCTCGTCGTTGCTCGGTGGTTCTCTCCGAGTACTCCGGCTTTCTTCACTCGTAAAACTGTCACGGCCATGATTAGCCATTGTGCATAAGTATATGACCTTAACCACCAATAAATAAATAATAAATAACACAGCACAATAAATTTGTTGAAAACATACCGAGTTTTGCAATGTTTCAGAACGTTTACTACATGATAACTTGTGAGACTAGAGGCTTAGCAATCATTTCTAGTAAAGTCTTGGCTCCCTCTAGAGGCAGCCAAGACTTGACTAGAAACCACTGCCAAGATAAAATGACTATTGTCCACATGATTTCTCTTTTGTGCATGTTAAAGTACCTCATCTGAAACCACACAATTTGTCAAAGTTGGAATGAACAGCTTGACGGTTAACAGCTCCCATTGGGTGGTCTTGAAAAGACTATTTGGGACAGGGTTTCCCATTAGAGAGAGAACTGGCGGTTATACTATGTGTGGGGGAGGGGGGTGAGGAGGGAAGGAGAAGCACAAGTGCATTGTTTAGCTGATGTACCTCCGTGTGTAACCTAGGGGTCCATCAGCGAAAACGTTGCTTTTAAAATTTTATAGAGGTACGGTTTTGTAGGTACATTGTTTGATATGGTTAAAAATTAACTGCAGTCACTTTCGGAAAAGAAACAAAAACATTGCCGTGTCACCAAAAATTTCTGTTTGAAACATTTTGCCTTGGTTTCCCAGGGAAATTTTTTCCCGACCCCTTACAGTCCAGAACCGCCGCAAAGGTCTGCCTTGATGATGCAGTTGGAATATTTGTCAGTCGGAATTCTAATTAAAAACTCAGACATCTGGGAATTTTATCTACAGATAAATAAAATATACATGTAGTTTTTTTATTGAGGTTTAATGACACTTTCGAGTAGCCGTGATGTAATTTCTTATGCCATCAACACGAACCGTTCTTCAAATTGGTCATGCAAGGCTCCAAGCCGCCGACTTGTGGAGGCCTATACTAGAGCCGTCTGTTTGTATGACCGACTGCGTGTATGAGTCTAAGTATCAAGTCTTGTCTTGTGTGAAAGTACATCGTTACTAACTAGCAAGAACGGATCGGTATGCAGTGGCACACGCTCTACCCCCCCCCCCCCCGTTACTCCCCAGCCCATACCAGTCCACAGCTGCCTCACCCTCACGGGTCAATCGCTACGTGAAAATGACGTTCATATAGGCTTTGGTTGAAATTTTGTGCCGATCTCTTTGTAACAAATAGCACGTTATTATCATTAGAGAAATAACAACAATATTATTAATGGGCACATAAATAGACTGAATAGTGGTACCAGCGTCAATAGTTTCATTGTGCACTAAATCTTCATTTGAAGACTGTTCTTACATTTTCTGACGTCATCGCACCTTCCTATTCTTATTTACATTAACAACGCGAATATTGAAAGAGGATTGTACTATTTGAACAAAAAAAATGGATCGATTGTTTTGCTTTCAATGAAGGTTTGTAGCAACTTTGGCCCTAATGTAATGACATATATACACAGAACGACACACGCGTGTGAACGGGTTAATCAATATGGCACGAGTGCCAGCGCGGAAGGATAAAACGTGAGGCTGCAGGCTTCGAGTTTTATCCATTCGCGATGGCACAAGTGTGTCCTTCTGTGTTTATTACACGCCTTCATGTCTATAAAATAATTATTAAAAGAACACTTTCATTTCTTGTCTCAAAAACATAGGTTATGGTCCCTTATTGGAACGAGCTCGTTCCAAAGAGGGGTCATAATCTATGTTTTTGAGATAAAAAATAAAAAAATAAAGAAAATTAATTGGCGATTTTTTAGAATAGCTGTCCGGTTTTGGCCTGGTTTTTTGGGCCTTACGTTGGGTAAAGGGTTAATGAAGCATTCGCACATTTTCTCAGCATTTAACTGGTCGTCTTTGTCATTTATTGAAACACGTAGGCAGTAACCTTCAATGGAACAAGGGGTCATAATCTCTGCTTATAAAAACACAAGGAAGTTAGAATTTCTTGTGTGGCTAAATAATTGAACTTCCATTAACCCTCTGCATATACCGATGTCAAAATATCAAACTGCAAAGTTTTCCCATAATACAACTTGGAATTTAACAAATTCTGTCTTGGTCAAACAATTCTGAATTGTTTATATTCATTGGTGCATTATGGGAAAAATTTATTACTAGAAATCTCAGTACCTTGACATCAGTGTGCAGAGTGTTAAAAACGTTTTGGTGATGGGTTATTTCGTTCAAACAAAGTTGAACAGTGTGTTTTAGAACACTGGTCCATCGTTTCCAATCGACCAACTGTAAAGATAATGTGTGGTAAACCCCCGAGCTGTATTCGTCAATGTAAGGCCATTGTTTCGAACAAGAATGACTCATACGGTGAGATATATGTAAGAGGTTCAACCCATTACCTGTACATGTACGTTACTCTCCTACCCGACCAGCAGCTGTAGTCACAAAACATCGTCATTTAAATTTTATTATTTTTCAATTTTTACCTCAAAAACAAAGCTTCTTGGGATCACCAGCAAAAATGAAAAAAAACCCCAGTTATTGAAGATTTTTTCGGCAAGTGCCGACTTTGTTGTGTGTTAAAGTTAAACCCTAACGACTTTAACCCCAACCCTTCTAACACTAAACCTAACCTTAGAGGGTCTTGCTTGAAGTGGGCTTGTGTCGAAGTATTTCTTTCACGTCCTAACGGTACTCAGATGTGTAACGATCAATCAGATGCGTTCTAAAATGGCATTTTTACACATAGGCCGGATTCCACACGTCGTGTATCAATCGCATTTAACAGTGGCTGTATTGTATCGGTTAATGTTGAATACAGGCAACAATCACTGTATAATGCTCCCCCTGAGAGACGGACAGGTACTCTTTGTGTCCCAGAACATACCAAGTACTGAAATGCGCCAGATGAACAGCCAGCAGTGAAAGAAATATGTTAGACGAAATTCAGTCAAAGGAGTATAGAAGTCGCATTTATCGTTAAGAGAACAACGGCAAGGAGTATTTGAGGACTTCAGCGTGGTGAAGGTTATCTTAAGACCCTTAAGATCCCTGTCTCAACTGTGGAGGAGAGCACTTGTAACCCCGTATTGAGTGTTTTACATCACCTCAATCGATTCGATTCACACCGTCACAGCTCTGTCACCACTCCTGGTTTGCACTTGATTCATCCGCCAATTGTATCCTTAGTTCATTGGTACGCATTGGTTGTGATGAAGTCCAATGATGAGCGAAGACTTTACCTGCTGCTTTTTACCCACCAAATCAATTAATTCTTCGCAGAATTACCACGGATAATGACATATATTTCAAGACAGTTCTGAATGAAATAAGTAAAATAGTCCATTTTAGTTTTGGGGTTTGGTCGTTTAACATTTACGCTGCCAAAAGCGACTATTGTCACCTATTTTATGATTATCTGTACGTTATGGTATGCCCAGATCAAACGTACCATCTGATTAATTGTTGGAAAGGGTTCAGAGAGCCCTTTCCAACAATTAATCAGATGGTAGAGTTTCAAGTATGTCATAAATCTTATTAAACTTCCTCACAAGCAGGCTTATATAGGGGTCCTCCATATATGGTTAAAGAGGGCGTGGCTTTAAAAGGGTTGTTAAGGTGATGGCAACGTGACTAAAATGTCTGACAATTTGATTTGTGTTTGGAGATGTACAGCCACTTATTAACAAACTAAATTTATTTAACTTTCAGGTAATGAGCCATGTGACATTTAGAACTGTGAAAAAAATGATATTATTATTATGTAAGAAATAATGAGAAATTAAAAATTAAAACTCAGCAAAAAAATGCATTTTTGATCTCTATGAAACTTTTCCAGCACAGCGTTACTAGATGTTAAAATGTTCCCAAAGAGTACACTCTAAAAGCTTTTGGGTTAAAAATCAACCCAAATCAACTGGATGGAGGGAATATGAACTCAAATGGGTTGATATTCACTTCACCCAGTTGAACCGGGTTGATTTTTAACCCAATTGATTTAGGGGGTATGGTAAAAGTTGTATAAGAAAGCACAGTATAATAATGGTGTCACAAAATCCTGACAAAATTCAGATGGTGCCTTGTTGCACTCAAGGGACGGTAGATGATCATGAGTCACAGTTTTCTGTCTTCTCCTCCCAAGTGTGGAATAAAATTGGATAAAAAGTATTCTCGTCTTTGTGTCATTTATTTTTTGAACGACTACGTAATATTATTAGTTATCCTTGTGTTTTCCAGTGTGTATGGGAATTTACACCGGTTTGGGAACTCATACACCCTGAGGCAAAGCTGAAAGGTGTATGAGTTCCCAAACCGGTGTAAATGTCCATACACCCTGGAAAACACAAAGATAACGAATTTATTTCCAAGAATTTTGGTGTGCTTAATACTTTAACCTACATTGTGGGCAAAAACTGACAGAAAATTTGTACTTTGTAAGTGTCTTAATAAATAAAACCAGACAAATATGGATATCATTGGAACTGGATCAATGAGCCAGTTCCAATGACATCCATATCTGTAATATTTTATTGCACATAAATATTAAACTTTCTGTATTTTTATTTTTGTTCTAACATAACTGAGCAGAAGGTATGAATTAACAATTAAAAATTGGTACCTTTTTAGCCACATAGCCTGCTATTGTATACTCTTGTTTTTACACCGTGGTTAACCACGGTGTAAAAAAAAACCCACTGTGGATTGCAAGTTACACCGTACCTCTCAGCCAATCAAAACCGCAGTATTTTGTTTCATTTGGAAGTAATGAACACTACTTTTGGCGTATGGTGAGAAGAGTAGTAGGATCCGTCAGTTTGTATTCGACTGCTGGCAGTGTTCACGAGACCAATCGCAGAAGAGGCCGGTAGTGTTGGTAATTGTAAAAATTGAACATAGGGCTGATGGTGACAACCAGAAACATTGTGGAAGCAGCTGGTAGTCCTTTGGCGAAGACATTAGAGCCGTCAGTAAATGAAGAATTGATTGCTACAACCCTAGAAATGGTTGTCCCGATATAAACGGAGCTAACCAATAGTAGTGTTAGAGTTTCTGACACGACAGTCCACAGACGTTGACCTCTACTGGTACCCAGTGTACCACACTAGTACCCAGATAGTGGTCCCAACAAGTCCTCAACCCACTGGCCTCCGCTGGTTCATACATGCCAGGGTGAGTTGCAAGAGGAATCATCTATTTGAGTATTAATTTTTCTAACTTTCGACTCATTCTCCAGTAATCCACACCTATCCCCACTATTCCTCAAACCCTGGTCTCCGATGGTCTCCGAATACCCAGAGGGATCGTCGCGTCATGTGGGCAGTTACTCTTTCTAGGAACTACTCGAACGACACTGAATTGCCATACTCCCACATAATCCAGCGCATCCGAAAAACAACATACTATAGCGTCAGGTTCACGGATATCTGGGTTGATAGGATAAGATCTCTCCCTGGTGTACTACTCATCCATTCATCACGCTTTCTCAAGCAGCATGTCCATAACCTTCATGACCCAGCCCCCCACTGTTTGGATGATTTGTTATCCACCAGGCCATTCAAAAAGGTAAGGTTCTTGCCTTATATACTACCGGTATGTTGCCTTGTGCGTCATAGGCAGTTCGAGAAATTATGTTTTTGACAACTGACTTGAAGCTCGATCACTGTTCAACATTCATGCAATGTGTTATGCAAAAAATCAAAGAGATCCGAGAACAAAGTTCATGTGATTTCCGTGTGTGTTTGATCATGTAAATAAACACGTGAGACATTTAAAATAGCAAATTATGTAAATGATTTTACGAATAGCGAAGATGCTCAAATAAGGAATGACCGTTCGTTTCTGTCCATTTCTTGAGTTATAAACCCCCCAAAATAAAGGATAAACATATTGTAAATGGGCTATTTACTCAGTTTGGCCTTTGTTTTTTGGAGTTCATAACTCACGAAATAGACAGATACAAACGATCATTCTTTATAATTAAACTTGAGAAAGCAATAAATTTAAATACTTTCTACTTTGCGGAGTTAAAATAAAAACCAGGCCGCATCACGCTTCCTAGTGATAACTGAATGAAAAGGCATAGTTTTCTAAACTTCTGTTTGAAATAACGACACATTTCTCTAAAACATGTTCTTGTGTTAGTAAAACAAATATTGACCAATGAATTGCGTAAGTCAAAAGGAACGTCACAGGCCATACCCACACAAAACTTTAACCCTTTACCCAACGCAGACGATATCAAAATTTATTATTTTAAATATCATTTTTTTTAATTTTTCAAAAAATTTCATCAAAACCATATCATATGACCCCTCATTGGAACGAGCTCAATGAGCTGGTTCCAATGAGGGGTCACATGATATGGTTTTGTTGAAATATTTTGAAAAATTTAATTTGTTCAACTGCTCAATTTGCATATTACACGGGCGGATGCGGGCGATTCGTTGGGTAAAGGGTTAATCTCCTTTTCCACTTGACGTGAGGGGGCTGTCATTCAAAGCAACGCTGAATTAAATATAATTCTGATTTTGATCATTTCCTGAGAAACTGAAAAAAACAGTTTGTGAATGTGGAGTTCGATACAAACCCAGATGACATGAAGCTGGTTGAGCTTTGTCTCAGAAAGAGTTCATTCAGGCTATATGGAAATTGGAAAGTATTGTTGGCGTGAGTTTCGTTTCTGGATTATTATGACCGGCCATTGTTTACGTTTGATTTGGGTAAAACGATGAACGCAGACGATCATCTATTGTATATAAACAAATTGAACATGGAATAAAAAGCATGATAAGGGTTTCATTGTTTATTAAATTTTGTTTTGAAAGTCTTTTTAATATGATGAGATAAATATTAATTACTTTTCATGTTGAAACAATATGAGCGTGCAGGGGTTCTTTTCCTTTCAGTCTGTGCAACGTAATCTTTAAAACAGATATTGGAGGTGTGGTTTAGGGCGAGCCTAAATGCGATTTTTTCGGTTCATTGTGTCATGAAAAAAAAGAAACATCTTAGCCAATAATTTTGCCTGAAAATGCAAGAACAGAAAAAAGGTTAATTATAGTTATTTGATGAGAATGTTTTTCACGTATCATTGTGCATGTTGAAAATAGCAGAACCTCTTTAAAGTGTTCAGGGCAACAGTCAAGCATGTTGTCTTGTGTTGCTTAATTTTATTGTGACTACGCCTACCCCACTGCTCACATCTCTATTTTTGGGACGCAAATCCCACAGACGTGTGGGAGTTAAAATATGGTGATTAATCAGCCTGTAAGAAGAAGAGTGATTACGCAAGAAGCAAATGACACACTGGCGATACTGATGAAGCATAAATAACTAATAACCGTTTTATATGAATACAATGAGTTTAACATATTACCAACGCACGTTTTTTGTTTGTCGTGTAGGCTTCCTCATTTCTGATAATTACATTGAAGACATTATTTATTAAATACAGTGATGTCGTCTGGTGCAATTCCGTGGGAGGACTATGGTCGTATCTTTTTAAATAAACATAAGGCCCCCACAAAGTAGATCTTCTGTTTCTCCGGTTGTTATTTTTTGTAATTTCGTATGTGGGAGGGCGGTTTTTTACTTTATTTTTGCAATTATTTCTTTGTCATCAAAAGTTCATTTTCTTGGTTTGTTTTATGTTTTAGGTCTCGGAATCTACAGAATAGCATGGTGGTGAGGTATTTCGTCCCTTAAGTGCAAGAAGGCTTTGAAATGCTAAAGCATTGTAAAAGCCTTGCTGCACTTGAGGGACAGATTTATCAAATTTATTAACTTGGGTAAAATATCGGATATAAACCATTCAATTATTATTTTTTTAAGTTTGCATTGGTTATAAAAGGAGAGGATACGACAGCCAATAGGGCCATGCAGGAGTACCTGAGAAATAGATTTTTAACTTTTTCTAGGCCTAATAGCGTTTCTCCAGGGGGTTGAAACTTTTGTAAAGAGCAGGGGCACCAGAAGGTATTTTGGATGGCGGGGTCAGATCGGATGAAATGCGCTTCGAACAATCTTTCTTTTCTCAAGGCCTGCGCATTCTAACAAATAGCCGATATCCATACAATAATAGAGAGATGCATTTGACCTCGTTTGAGAGAATTTTGTAGAATAAGCATGACGTTATAATCATGGAGCTGGTTCTAATGATATAAATATTAGTATGGTTTTATTGAAAAAATGTGAAATTTGTTTTTGAAAAAAAGTGAATTTCAATTTATTTTAAAAAAATACTGTGTTAGGTAACGGGTTAACGACATTTTTAATGAGCAGGGCGCATCATGTCTGACAGTGTGCGGGTGGAGGAAACCGGGCTACCCGTAGGAAACCGGGGTACCCGTAGAGAACTACTGATGGGCGCTGAGCAACTGTTAGACTCTCCCGCTGGTTAGTTAGTAAGCTGGAGAGACTGACAGTTGCTCATCACCGCTCACCGGCCATATAGTATACCACCGACTTAGTACACAGCGCCATCGGTGCACGTGATTAATGATTATTTTCAAGCAGTTTGATATTGTTAATATTTTTTATTATTTATTGGAAAGAACACAGAAGCACATTTTAAAAGCTGCACCAAAATACACAAGAGCAAAACGAAGCGTAGCAAATACCCCCGACGGTGTCATAACGCCACGGCGGCCATATTGAACTGTCTATCCAGACCAAAATCGAAAGGAAGCATTGTCTTGTCATCCACAAGTAACCTCAAAAATTGTATTTTCATCAAATAAGTGGTTTTCAAATCCAACATGCAGTGAATACTATACAGGGGCTGAGAAAAACTGTATAAGTCGAAAAAGAGCCATAACTCTGGGAAACATTATTGGACGGAGCCCGTTTCTTATGTATATACGTTCCTCCATGCTGGCCTATCAGCATACCAAAGGAGATGTAAATCTGACTAAGGGCTTTGAAATTACAATGCAAAACGTTTGAACAGAGTCAGTCAGACGGACGGACGGTCGGACGGGCGGACGGACGGATGGGAGAGACGTTCTTTAATAACGGGGGTTGTGGGCTTACTTTTTTGCGGAAAAATGACCATTTTAAAACGTTCGGACAACCGCTAAAAAGTCGTTTCTTCGGAATTTTTTTTTTTGGTGGGGGGGGGGAATAGACGTGGTTAGATCCCCCAAGATAAACCTGAATAGGGGGCAACGCTAACCCTAGCCGTTAATTGATCATAAACCTTAACATAAAGCCCGAAAAATCGCTACAAATCGATACTTGCCTAAGTCTCATGTTTTAGACATTAACCTCATAATATTTGCACGTAAGCTCATAATCTGAAAGTAAGCTCATAATGCCTGTCCGCGCAAAAAAAAACCCCTCATAACTCCCGTATTATTGCCCGGGTGGACGGACGGACGAACAGCTTCAATAGATACCCCGAATCTTCCTTCCGAGGTGTGGGGCATAACAAGAGGCCACATGGGACGACCAGAGGCGCTCACCCTATAAAGTTGTTTAAAGAAGGATGTAATTAGCATAATAAATCTATGGCTTGTTAACACTACAGAGGAATTTATTTATTTAGAGGTATTGTGTTTAAGATCACATATTTCTACACAATGGCAAATCGTAACCTCAACATAGATATAAAGTTAAATCCAGTCATTCATACCCATGTTGCCCATTTTAGAGGACTTCCTCCCTAGGAATTGGTTACCTGTTAAACAGCGCTTGTTCACCACAATAAAATACACTGCTTCACTTTCCGGGATTCCCATGTGGAATACAGAGGAATGAAGTCATGTAATTATTTATAACTCTGTTGTCCATGTCAGGTAATTTTTTTTCTTGTTTTGAGATGTTACCACTGACAAAATGCCCAGATTTCAAGTAATGCAAAACTAGGAGCCCAAATGTCAACTTAAGGACTTAACTTGAACAAACTTGAGTCAGACTCCGCCCCATTACCCCATGGATGCTGTATACCAAATATCAAAAGATTCGGAACGGTGGATATGAAAACGACGATTTTAAAGGTTATCCTGCAGATTGCACTATGTTAAAACTTGAGAACACATGGGGAGAGGGGATGGGGGGGGGGGGGGGGGGGGGTGATATGAATCCTTGGAGTTGATTTGAACAAACTTGAATCTGAGCATCGACCTTCCCCAGGCTGTTGTATACCAAGTATCAAAAGATTCTGAATGGTGGTTGTGGAGAAGAAGACTTTAAAGAATATTCCTCTTTGCACCAAGTTTAAATTTTAAGGACAAACTTGAAACTGGACCCGCTAAGGATGTTTCATACCAAATATCAAAAGATTCCGACTGGTGTTTCTGGAGAAGAATTTTTTAAAGAATATTTCCTATATTGCACTAAGTTAAGTTTCAAACTCCTATAGGAAGCCCCAAAAGTCAACCCAGGGACTATTCAATCCTCTCTTTCAGATATCGAAAGAATTTGACTAGTGGTTCTGAAGAAGACGATATCTAAAGATTATTCCTGGATTGTACTAAGTTAAAATTCGTGTGCTAGGGAGCCCGATTATTAATCAATGGACTTGATTTTAACAAACTTGAATCTGACACCTGTAAGGATGCAAAATAACAACAACAAAAAACTCTGACTGCAGGTTCTGAGGAAGAAGATTTTTAATGAATATTCCCAGTATAGCACTAAGTTAATATTTGAGCTCCCACATAAAACCCAAATATAAACCCGGGAACTTGCTTTGAATAAATTGTATCTGACCTCTCTAAAGATGTCGATAATTAAAGTTAAAATTTAGGCAAAGAATCTTTCCCGCGTTGCCCTAGGTTAAAATTCCGGTTCCCATAGGGGCCCCACATATCAGCTCGGGACTTGATTTAAACCTGGATATGACCTCGCTAAGGATACTGTATACCAAATATTAAAAGATGCTGACAGGCGGATTTGAAGAAGTTTTTAAAGATTATTTCCCATACTGCTCCAATTTTGACTCCAATGTGGAACCCAAATATGCACCAATGAGGTTACTTTGAACAAACTTCTATCGCCCCCACACTTCCACCCCACCCATGGATGCTGCATAACAAATATTAAAAGATTCTGATCAATGGTTTTGGAGAAGAAGATTTTTAAAATTTTTGCAAATACGCTTCCTCTGAATGTTTTTGATTCCTCCTCCGGCGCACTTTGACACAACCAGATGACAATTGTTTACACATTCGATTCTATTGGCCCTGCGAATGCTTCCTATGAAATAATAAATTTCTGTTCATCGCGGTTTGGAACATATGCGCGTTTGAATATATTTCTATTTTTAGCTCCTGGTGTTCCCTCGGTGATGCAGAAAAAATGGGTGGTGTTTTACATGAATCACGTGCTTATGACCCAATCATACCAAATACCACATCTGAGAGATGACTACCATAAACTCCCAGCTTTCTGTAAGATCCTCCATTACATACTAATATGGTATTTTGTTAGTATATGTTATATTATCGATGTTCTCTGTATATACTGTCACTTTTCTTGGTATTCAGTGTTGTAACATATACACAGGATATGGAATGAGTGTTTTTCTCATATAATATTTATGAAACGAGTGTAGGAATTTTCCGTTTGGGCGAGTCTCTGGCGAGCCCAAACGAAAAATTCGGACGAGTTTCATAAATATTATATGAGAAAAATACTTTTCATATTCTGTTTATCATATGACACACATATGCACAAATGAACGACTTAGTATGACTTTTTAACCGTTTACCTAACGTGTGTTGCAGACGACACTTGGAAAAAACATCATCATATAACTAAAAATTTTCATTTTTTGCTTCCAAAACATAGGTTATGAGCGATGCGCTCGTTCCAATGAAGGGACATAACCTATGTTTTGGAAGCAAAAGATGAACATTTTTCGTATATAGCACTGGCCGGTTTTGGTCGTTATGTTAGGTAAATGGTTAATGCAATATAATCCAACCAAAATAGGACAGAAAATGTAAATTTTCCCTACTCAGATTATGCAAATGTGACCCAGTTATATTTTGTTCAGCCAATCAAACTGTCCATATTTGAAATTGACCAATGAAATCTTTCAACCCCAATTATGCAAATTATGAAAATATGGCCTAGTTGTATTTTGTCCAGCCAATCAAATTGTCTAGTTTTGAAATTGACCAATGAAATCGACGGAAGGCTTTATTTATCACTGTTTAATATCAAAGCAAAATATCAAATGTTTTAAAGTGAACAAAACGGACGAGTCATATGATAAAGCATACTTATTGAATAAATATTGTTTAAACTAAAACTAAATACCACATCTGTTTGAAATCGGCTTATTGGTTCGAAAATAGAAATTTCGGGTAGGGTCAAACATTTTGCCCCTCCCATTAGAAAGGCAAATATTGCTCGACGAACTTTACTTGAACAAACTTTATTCTACACCTCAAAAGGAAACTCAGTACCAAATACCAAGTCATTGAACCAATCGGTTCACGAGAAGTACGTGTTTTAAAATTGGGAGCATTTCCCTTTTGAGTGGGGCAAGTTGATTTGAACAAAATCAAAATGCAATGTTAGAACAAACAATCACCTCAAATTTCAATAAAATCGGTTCAACGGTTAAGGAGAAGTCGCGAACACCATGTTCACAAATGACGTACGGTGTGTGATCAGTCTAGCTCATTCCAACTTATTTGTGTGCTGTGGTGGAAAATTAACGTTCCAAAATAATGCAGGTCTCTTTTTATTAACTACAGACAATGCCAAAAAGGTGAAGATGGTTGTAATTTTAAAATGGAAGAAATGAACAAAACAAACGATGTTTATCATTACAACTGGTTAAAACTTAATTTTAACCCTTTAAACACCAGACGCCGTTTTTCCGGGCGGATCACAAGCTACATGATTATGTCATTAAGAGGGATGGCTACAAGATATATGTGCAGTGTAGACCAATCAATATTTTCAACGCGCAGCCCTAAGGCTGCACGTTGAAAATATTATTGGTTTAACCCCATATATTAAATATGGACTCTTCCAATTCCTGCCATTGAACTGACATGGCGGATACACCAGGGTTATTTATTTATTTATTTATTTATTTATTTATTTATTTATTTATTAACGACACATTAACAGCCAAGGTCATATCGTGTCGGTGACAGTTTTACGGGTGGAGGAAGCCGGAGTACCCGGAGAGAACCACCGATTAACGACGAGCAGGTGCCAGCTCCCCAACATCGTAACTCCGCACTGCAGCACAGGTAGGGTTAGATTGGTTGAAGACTCCGGCTTCCTCCATCCGTAAAACTGTCATGATTAGCCATTGTGAATAAGTTTGTGACCTTAAACACAAATAAATAAATAACCTATCAAAAAAAGTTTTTAGTAGATGAAAAAAACATCTTATCTTTTCTTTTATTGATGGTTCCAGATTGTACTGTGGCTGTTTAGGACATTATAACGAGATATAAAAAAAATTCTCTATGTCTTAAATCAATCACCGTTTCTGATTGGTACGTAACACAGAAAACTTTTTTCAAGAATCTACGTCAGTGGCTTGTATTATTTATTAACGTGGGAAATAAAAATGAACAAATAATATGGAGATTTTTTGTTTGTTTGTTTGTTTGTTTGTTTTAGGGTATTTTGTAGGGTTCTCTTTCTATGTTTTTCGTCTTATTTTTTGTTTGTTTTCGTTCCATTGTTTTTATGTTGTTTTTTCTGAGGTCATCGTCCAATGTCTTTTGGCTGATACCATAATCTTCGAACGTTTCAGAGTGACGTGTGATGAAGTAATATGGCTGGTTTAATACCACACTCCATAAAATGAACGACTGCAGTCAGCCCTCGCACAGGACATACAGTGCAGCCGCCGTGGACTGATCACTTTCCACGGTGGGCAATATTTCACTTAAACACTAATGATAGTAATAATCGTCAAAAATTTAATTAATGAAGCACCGGGTACAACTCGGTGCTTCATTAATTAAAATTTTGCTGCTGCTAATTTTTAATACCTGACAAACGCATGCGTGGACATCAGTTCCCACGCGTGGATTACGACCAGTCCACGGTGACTGTACTGTATCATTCATTATTACAACAGGCGCTCGTTATGTCATCAAAATTTAACATAGATATTAAAAAAAAGAGTTTCAAGTTTTAGTGTTGATAGTATAATACATATTTTTATACTGAATATCTGTATGGATTTTCTTATATCACAGTCCCGGCGGGTCTAAAACATGATATAATGTACTACTCAAACTTTGCTAATCACCAAATATTTGACACATCATTGTGAAATTTGCTTGTGACATATTTGAGATATTTTTGGTGGGTATGATTGAGGAATGTATTGAGATGGTGCCCAGTGTTTACATTAATTCTCTTGACAGGCAGACTTTTCGAGACAGTCATGGAAAGCATGTACCCCTTGATTTTTATGATGTTTTCATGTGCTGTCTACATGTACATGACATGTGTAGGGTATTCAATCTTCATTTCGACACAAACCTTGTGACTTAATGATTGAATATGGCAAATGCAATTGTAAGAAGACATTTGTCTGAGGCAGATATGGGGCGAGCTGTAGGGATAGTGGAGCAAGGGGCTACCCATCGTCAGGTTGGTGAAGCCCTTGGTGTGCACTAGACGGTGCTCACCAGAGCCTGGGCAAGATTTCTGCAGTATGGCACACCAATAAGACGGGATGGTGGTGGCAGACAGGGCAATATCTGCAGCTGAAGTCCGGTTTTTGATCATTCAGGTCCGCAGGAACCGCTTTGCTATAGCAACCCAGCTTCGCAGTGACCTTCAGAATGCATCCGGGGTAAATGTTTCGACGCAGACTATCCGGGCAAGGTTGCGCGAAGGTGGTCTCCGATCTAGAAAACCATTCCGCTGTCCCAGAACCACCGCCAGGCACGATATGAATGGGCCATGGACCACGCTGGATGGACCAGAGAAGATTGGCGACCTGTCCTTTTTACAGATGAGTCAAGGTACTGCCTAGACCAACCGATAGGCGTTCTAGGGTATGGAGAAGACCAGGAGAGCGATTCCATGCAGCCAACATTGCTGAGCATGACCGCTATGGTGGAGGGTCAATCATGGTCCGGGCAAGGTCTCCGATCGAGAAGACCATGTATTCGCATTCCGCTGTCCCAGAACCACCGCCACACACGATAAGAATGGGCTATGGACCACGTTGGATGGACCAGAGAAGATTGGCGACCTGCCCTTTTTACAGATGGGTCAAGGTACTGCCTAGACCACACCGATAGGCGTTCTAGGGTATGGAGAAGACCAGGAGAGCGATTCCATGCAGCCAACATTGCTGAGCATGACCGCTATGGTGGAGTGTCAATCATGGTCTGGGGCGGCATCAGCTGGGGTGTACGTACAGAGCTCTGTGTCCCTGAACGTGGTACATTGACTGCACAACGGTATATTGATGAGATCCTGGATGTCCACGTCAGATTGTATGCAGGTGCAGTGAGTGATAAATTCATTCTGATGGACGATAATGCCCGTCCTCATGTTGCCAACGATGTCGGGGAGTACCGACGGAGGGAGGGGATTGAGCGTATGGACTGGCCAACAATATCCCTTGACCTCAATCCAATCGAACATGTTTGGAATGAGTTGCAGCTTGCAATTTCAGCCCGTCCAGTCCAGCCAAGAAGTGTCTAGGAGCTTGGTGCCATGCTGGTCCAAGAATGGAACAACATCCCACAAAGGACCACCAGGAACCCGACTGGGAGCATGAGAAGGCGTTGCCAAGCTGTAATTAACAGTAATGGGTCTCATACTCGATATTGAAGCCATACCAGTTCGCTCCGTCAACTTTTTGGCATATTGAAAAATTTCTCTTTTTTACCAATAATAACCATTTTCCATGGTTATCGTATTCAAAAGCTAAACAATAATGTCAAACACAAATAAAATCTTAATTTCTGTACTTGAATCATTGAAGATATAATTAAATAAAAAATATATACACTTTTCATTACAATATTTCAACTAAAACGTAAAACAGGTAGTTGGATGTACTTGGTGCTTAGCAAACTTTGAGTAGTATATGTTCCGATAATGTCTGTGATAGTGAAATTTATGTGCCATACAAATGTATCGCCGTCTGAAATTACGGGTCAGCATATTTCAATTCGATATAGCAAAAATAATTTAATTACGTATACATTTGCAGACTCAGTGGCTGGAAGTGCATTACAACATTATCATTGTTTACGTCAAACACATGAAATATTTGATGAAAAAAAATCACCAGTCATGGCGGTATGTAAAAAGAGCGTTGTTGAAAGATAAAGAAAAACGTGACAACTTTTCTCATTGTTTAACCGTTTAACCGCTGCACATGATATCAAAATTTGTTCTTTCAGGGATGGCGGCAGAATTTCCCCGACGCGGCGACTATGACCCTCGACAACAGGGCTAGAGAGTTTCCAGACACCCGGGTTCGGCCCGGTGTGAGAAATTTTGTTTTAATCGGGAAAATGTCGCAATATCCGTGACTCCAGGGGCTTTGAGAGAGTGAAAACGAAACACAAAATTTCACGATATTTAGGATAAAAAATTAATCTTTTGCTTCTCAGACGCCACGCATTCGTCCCGCGTTCGTCATATTTATTTTGGAGGCAAAATTCAAAATGTATAAAACTATCATAGTTTATGATTTTAGCGGTATCACATCGTGATTTGCGATGCAATATGTCGTATACATTGATACAGTATTATTATTATTCTCTTCGCGAAATGCGACACGATTCTTTTATGTATGTACAAAATAAATATTTATTTAACTGGTTAAGAGCTAGATTAGTTTTAGTGGTCTAAATTTGTTCATCAAAAATGCCAAGTTTTATTACAAATCACCGGAGATTGCCAACAGACACTCTCCAATAATTTGTAGTAGAACAAATTTGTATAAACAAACTATTATTTACGTTTGACTGAATAGGAACCATGTGTAAGAAAAATGCTGGCTATTTGCACTGATACTCTCATTTTTTTGAAAGGTCTGATTCTGGCTTCTGGCTCTCAACCAGTTAAGAACTCCTTATTATTTTTAATCCCCATTTTAGCTATTCTATATTGATTTTGTGTTGTATGGTCACTCTCATAAAAGAACTATCAGTGAAATCAACATGGAAGCTCTAGTATTTAATTTTAGGCTCTCACAACTGGATTTTAGGCATCGTCGACCATTCAGTAAGGAATAAAAAATAAAAATAGAAACCGCCCTCCCTCATTCGTTTAAAAATAAAAATTGTCTGAGAATCAATTATTTAATTTTGTTTGGCCTTATATTGAAATGAAAATTTATATCAAGAAAGCTGGGCACTACGGACGGCCAAGATAACATAAACTCAAAGATCTGAGGGTATATTCAAACATTGATTGTATGTATATGTAGTGATTATATTCCCCATAGGGTTATTCCTCTTGTAAACGTGTATCGAGTCTTCGGGACTCCCCCTCCCCCCCCCCCCCCCCACACACACACTTCTCATGCAAGATATGCGTGTTCCATGTGAGAAGGCCATGTGAGATAGATATTTTACATTTTTACATTTTACATCTATGTTTACCGTGAATAAAGAATCTGAATCTGAAATCTGATATCAGCATTCAATAGTTAAAAGACAATGACATGTCGAACCAGCTCCCAACTCATCGCGATTTTGGAAGTGATTAATTGAGGAGTGAGTTTAGTTTGTACAGAGTTAGTCTACATCTTGACCTAAACCCCAAGCTTCAAACAGTTAACCCACAAAAGTACATGTATAAATTTCAGTTTTGTTTCTTTGTTTACTCATATGTTTACTTTTTCTTTAATGTTTGTTCCAGTGGTGATGACCATCAGTGCACTCTAAGGAAAAGGCTGCTCAAAAACCCAAACCGCCAATTTCTATCTCCGGAATACCCGCTGACTGATGAATTTAGGTTTTCACATTCTCGTAGTATAAAATATGGAGATTGACATAACCCAGTACCGACAGTCAGTGGGTATTTTCTACAACGTTCTTAATTCAATGAAACAAGACCACATTCATCAAACTTATGCAAAACTCCATCTTAAAATCCGTCCACTTATATTCCATCTCTCATCATCTATAATTGCTATTATGATGTTGATTGTTATTCTCTGTGGTGATGTCCATCCAAACCCCGGTCCAACTCATACGGGTTCTGTCAGTACCGATCAAAATACAATTTCAATTCTAAACTATAATATCCGTAGCATCCGCCATAAACTGCATAAGCTAGTAGATGAGATCGATGACTTTGACATTATTTGCTTTACAGAAACTCACTTGGATAATGACTTCAATATTGGTAATATATTGATCCCAAACTATTCGGTCCCCATTATACATAACAGAAACCAGTACGGCGGGGGTATTGCGGTGTATTTTGCGGATCACATCACCTTCAAACAAATTGAAGACCTATCGTTTGATGATGATATTCTCTGGTTTGAAGTGAGCAACAAACAGAAATTCATCCTTTGTGTCACATACAGATCGGAGAGGGAATCGAGTGAAAATTACTGGCCTAACTTGCAGAAAAAAATAGAATTAGCCTTGGAAATACATCCATCAGTTGTTTTAACTGGTGATATAAACTCTGACCTACTCATGGAACGGAGTACGCTACAGTCTCTTATAACACTATTCAATTTGAAGAATGTTATATCTCAGCCCACTCGAATAGGAACTCCCACCTGCGCCAACCGCGTTGTGTCCTTGGGCAAGACACTTCATCTCCATTGCCCGCGTGGGGGCACGATGACGCCGTGTACTAAGGCGTACTGCACGTCGATGGTGCGCATGTCTCCAACCAATCTAACGCGAGTTACGATGTTGGGGAGCTGGCAGCTGCTCGTCGTTGCTCGGTGGTTCTCTCCGGGTACTCCGGCTTCCTCCACCCGTAAAACTGTCACGGTCATGATTAGCCATTGTGCATAAATATGTGACCTTAACCATCAATAAATATAAATAAATAAATACTCGAATAGGAAAGACATCTCGACCCCTACTTGACCCTATAATTGTTAATGACACAGTTACGATAGCTCACTCGGGCACGCTGGAATTAGGTTTATCCGACCATCTCGCAGTATACACCCATGTAGTCCGTGCACACCCCATTCAATCAACTGTCACCCGGGAGGTCTGGAATTACAAAAAAAGGTGATTCTATAAAATTGAATAACCTTATAAACCAGACAGAATGGGAGAAAATAATATGCAGTGAGGAGAACATTAATGATGCTCTGTCAAACTTCGTTTCTACTTTTTGGGAACTTGCAGAAAAATGTATTCCACATACAAAAGTTATAATTAGGAAGTCTGATAAGCCGTGGTTTGATAGCGCTATTAGAAGTACTATTCGTCTTCGTGATCGACTGCGAAAATTAGCTCTGAAAGGCAATAACCCAAACACATGGGCGAAATATAAAACTACACGAAACAAAGTTAACAATATGAAAAAATTTGCCAAGGAACAATACTTAGAAAAAATAGATACCTCAATATCAGAAAACAACGACCAACGGCAATTTTGGCATATTGTTAAGATGTTTCAAAACAACTTTGCTTCCGATCCAGGAATACCGACGCTGAAAACTGATTCAGGTAACACACTTTTTGAAACCGACTGTGAAAAAGCTAATATTTTAAACGAGGCATTTATTCAAAATAGTATGTTGAATTCGAATAGCAAACAACTACCCCCTTTCAAACGCAAATGTTCGAAATCATTTAGCAAAATTTCTTTTACTCGGAAGACATTATTCAGATTATCAATTCTCTTAAAACTAACAAAAACAGCGGCCACGATGGTATTGGACATAGCATGTTAAAGGAAACTAAATTTAGTGTAAGCAGACCTTTATTTCTGCTTTATTCTTAATCACTGGAGTTGTTGGAATTTCCTCTGGAATGGAAATGTGCTGATGTGATCCCTCTTTATAAAAAAGGTGATCGTCAAGACTCCCAAAATTATCGACCTATCTCTTTATTGTGTTGTGTTGGTAAAATAATGGAGCGGGTTGTTTTTAAGGAAGTCTATAAATATTTTAAAGGCAACAATCTATTTTATATATTACAGTCAGGCTTCCTTCCAAACAACAGCACCGTTTACCAATTATTAGAGATCTATCATAACCTTTGTGACGCAGTGGATAAAAACTTATATATATGTGGTGTCTTTTGTGATATTTCAAAGGCATTTGATAGAGTATGGCATGTAGGAATCATATATAAATTAAAACAGTACGGTATCTCGGGTCCTTTGCTCCGCTGGTTTCACGGCTATCTAAAAGACAGAAAACAGAGGGTAAAAATAAATGGTTACAATTCCAACTATAAGAAAGTCAAGGCTGGAGTTCCACGGGGGTCTGTCCTAGGCCCGTTCCTGTTTCTTATATATATCAATGACATCGTCGACAAAATTGACTCGGTTACTCGCATGTTTGCCGATGACACGTGTCTGACAGAATCGTCCAATGACCCATGTAACGTCGAAGCAAAAATGAACGAGGAACTCAAAAAGTAAACGAATGGGCTAACACATGGCTTGTTTCGTTTAATGCAAAAAAGACGAAAGCAATCCTATTCACACTTAAGAAAAATATCTCGTCATTAAATATTTTGTTTAATGGCGAAACAATTGATTTTTGTAATTCTCACAAACATTTGGGTTTAACCTTAGAATCAAACCTGTCTTGGTCAGATCACATTGATAACATTTGTAAAAAGACTTGCTCGAGATTGTCCCAACTAAGAAAATTGAAGTATACTTATAACAGAAAAATTCTTGAAAAAATATATCATGCATTCATATTACCGATTTTGGAATATGGTAGTTCTGTGTGGAGCGGTGCTCCTCCGTATCAATTAAATCGTATTGAAGATATTTACGAGGCAGCCCGAATAGTGAGCGGGTTGACAAGATCTGTGGCACGGGATCGACTTTTGTTGGAAGTTGGTTGGAGTAGTCTGGAAAACAGGCGCTATGTTCACAAAATGTGTAACTTTTACAAAATTCTCACTGGGAATGCTCCGAACTTCCTCCACGAACTTTTACCATCTCGTGTCGCCGACATATCCCAATACAATTTACGAAACGCATCTAATTTTGTCCATTATTTCTGTCGAACGGAACTCTTCAAACGATCATTTTTCCCTTCCTGTATTGAAGTGTGGAATACCCTACCGGAGGTTGTTCGAAACAGTCGGTCACTTGGGGAATTCAAAAAGTCCATCTCACCACCCTTGTGTAAGCCTCCAACATATTTTTCAACTGGTATAAGGAAATACAATATTATTCACTCAAAATTACGAACTGGATGTAGTGACCTTAATGGTGAAAAGTTCCGCAACTACATCTCAGATTCTCCGTTGTGCTTATGTAACGATGGCGTTGAGGATGCAGAACATTATTTCTTCCTGTGTTCTTTAAATTCTGATATTCGCTGTATCCTCATAGATGATTTGTCGAAACTTACGCCCAACTGGAATTCATTGGATTTAATTTTATATGGAAGCCCGTCATTACCCGAAAGCAGCAATGTATTAGTTTTCTTATCTGTTCAAAAATTTACTCGTGACTCGCATAGATTTGATGTACAGTTGCTGAATTAGCTGCGCCTCTCAGCAAGTCTGAGTGTCCCAAGGTTATACAGGTGATCTAACTTCCACTGTGGGTGTCCTCTCGCAGTGGGACCTGACAGGACAACACGGTGGATGTTAGGTTAGTACGGACGTGGAATGCGCACGCAAAGATTAACTGGTCTCAACAATGTTCTGTGAACGTTCCTTGGCGGCATTAAACGAAATTTAGAATTGAATAAATTGTGGGGAGGGAGGGGGGGGGGGGGTCATCATCACTGGAATTTCTGTTGTATACTGTTCTTTTTTTGTTTTTGTTTTTGTTTTGTTTTGTTTTTTTGTTTGTCTTCTTTGATTTCAATCTGCTTTTACCCGTTTTTCTATCTAGTCTCTCTCTCTCTCTCTCTCTCTCTCTCTCTCTCTCTCTCTCTCTCTCTCTCTCACTCCCTCTCTATTCTCTCTTTCTTTATTTCTCTCTCTCTCTCTCTCCTTTGAGTTAACTTCTTTTGTGTATAATGTTTACATATTGTTATATTTTGTTCTGCCTTTTGTAATCTATTAGTCTTTGTACAGGAGCGGAGGGTTTTCTAAGTGGTCAGCACTTGT
Organism: Pictodentalium vernedei; assembly: GCA_031216915.1. NCBI lineage: Eukaryota > Metazoa > Mollusca > Scaphopoda > Dentaliida > Dentaliidae > Pictodentalium > Pictodentalium vernedei. Next base: position 301,833,665 of record CM062294.1, read on the forward strand.
CCTCCAATCCTGATTTGCATTGTTGAATGGCAAATAAAAATATGTTTAATCTAATCTGATATCTATCTCACATGACCTATGTGACTGGCTTATTAGCATATTTAATGAGCACAAGACTATTCAATCATCGCGCGTTCTTCTGTAAACAAACAACATGGTGTCACGTTTCGGAAATATTAGCAGTCAAACGTTTGTCGAAGAAAAACAGAAATAAAAACACAGGCGGCAAAGGCAAAGGAAACTTGGCTCTTTTATGAATTTTTGGGTGAGTGGAGAGTTGCACGAAATTCCCGTCGAAAAATTATGCGAATACATTGCAGAATTCATAATATGACGTCATCGGAATGTGTCAATGTTCATTTCGCTACAAATCTCTCACCCCTGTCTTACCGGCGTTGGAAATTAATTTCGTGGTATATACCTGTGGTATATACAGAACTTTTGTGCACTCTTTCCGATAAGCAAATCATTTTTTTCAGAAATGGAGAACAAAATTGCTGCACGTGCTCTTGAATTATTTTTGATGACCTCAGGGTGTTTTGGTGGGGGAAGAAAATTTATCCCTGATGGGAGTGGTTATGAGATGGGAAATGTCACCCTCAAGACAAGATATTTGGGTCAGCACTCGGCAAGCCTCGTGTGTGGCCCAAATATCTTGCCCTCGGGTGAGATTTCCCCATCTCACACCCTCACCCGTCAGGGATAATAATAATCTCTGTCTTTATAGTGTTTGCATAATTTTATGTCCCCGACGAATTTGACCTATTTCCCTGACGGAGGTGGGAGGGGCCTAACCCTAGCCACCCATGTGTTCTTTCAATTATATTTAAAACAATTTTTTTTATTAAATTTCAACAAAACCATACCATAATATTATGACCTCTCAGTGGAAAGAGCTCAACGAATATATGAAACTGCTTGCTACTGCGCAATGTGATAAATGTAAACAGAGCGTTCATGCCTAACAATAAAATAAAGAACATCCACAAACGGAGGTTTTCAATTTAGGTGTATGAGGCAGAAAATAATAATCTTTAGGCCTAAAAAAGTTAAAATTTGTTTCTCCGGCCCACTGGCATGGTCATTTTGGCTGCCGCATGCTCTCTTTTCATAACCAATGCAAACTTTAAAAAAAAATTAAATGGTTTATGTCTGGTATTTTACCCAAATTAATAAAATTGATAAATTTGTCCCTTGAGTGCAGCAAGGCTTTGCAATGCTTCAATGCAAAGCCTTCGCCCACTCAAGGAACGACATACACCACCACCTTCATGCTATTCTGTAAATGATAGGCCCAAAACGTAAAACAAACCAAGAACATGCACTTTTGATGGCAAAGAAATAATTACAAAAATAAAAAATAAAATAAAAACCGCCCGCCCACATACAATTTATTTTACAAACAATGGCCTGAGAAACAGAAGAACTACTTTATGGGCCTTAGGTTTTCCAGGTTTTTCAAGCAAATATTTTCCAGTCGTGTTAGGTGAACAGTCATTAACAGCGTTATCAGACTTGCGGCTTTTGGACAGTGGGTGGCTGTGCACTCTGCAGCCATATCTTAAAATGAAAACCTACGAATCTCGCTCAGAGAAAATATTGTCTACATGAAAGTTGAATTTTCATTGACGAGAAAAGACGTAGTATATACTCCGTTCGATGTATTTTCCTCAAATTGCAGAGGCGGACTGGCCGTATGGTCCACTGGGTGCCCCCACCCCCAATTGGAAGCCGTCAGGGACCCCCCAAAATAATGCATTGTAACACCTGTTGGTGCATGAAATTTCGCTTTCGGGAAAATGACCAAAAGGCGAAATGTATCTGATTGCATAGACTGTCTGTTTTTTCGAAATGTCCTCCATGTGGACTGCCATTGACAGTCCCCATAGGGGGCAATTCGATATAGCAGAAGTCTAGTCTGCCTTTGATTGGCCATATGCAAGGAAACGGCGTTCTTTCGGTTCGAAAATCAAAATTTTCTTCCATTGGGCCGAACTATGATTGGCGCGATGAGTCCGGGGACCTCTTTGGTGGAAAGATTCTTGTCAAATGAGCGACAAAGATGACACAAAAAGGCCATCGAAATGCCCTCTGTGCGGATCGCTCCGATGCAACAAAGCAGCGTTCTTTCAGTTCCAAATATCAAAATTGTGTCGGGGTCCGGACCCCCTTGAAAAAATTCCCGGCACCTTTTTGGCCCAATCCGCCTCTGCCCATATCCCCCACCCCCACCCCACCCCCACCCCATCAAATCCCCTGATATATTTGGGTATTTGGGGGAAAACATGTTGTCCTATAGTATTGTCTTATAATGTGCTTTCTGGTGACTCTAGGCTTCATTTGTTTACAAACGAGGTTTCCGGCATTGAGGGGTATACAAGGACTACAGATGTTTAAAAGTACATGTTAAAATCTTAAATGATTTTGAAGTTTATTAAAAACAACAAAAGAAACCGTTAGTAAAATACTTGATTTAATATCCCCATATATATGGATATGGAGAAAGGTAAAATGTCATGGAGGGCGGAGAGGGGGCATGGGCATGCGCTGCGTCTACCCTCCCGAACAGATGACTGAAATTTTTTCGGAATACCTACCTTCTGTCAATAATATTGTTCTCAGCTGAAAGATCAAATTGAATGCGACTAGAAGAAGATTGCAAAAAAGAAAAATACCTTGAATAACTAAAAAAGTTCAAATTTTGCTTCCAAAACATAGCTTAGGAACCCTTATTGGAGCGAGCTCGTTCCAATGATGGGTCATAAGTATTGTCGAGCTTGTTCAAATGAGAGTTTATAAGTTAGGTTTTGGAAACAATAAGTTAAAACAATAATGAAATTAAATGGCTATTTTAGTGAAAAGCGTAGGTGGAATATGTCCGTTACGTTGGTTAAAGGGTTAAATTTAAATTTAGTAAAGTTATTATCGACCAAATGAGAGACGAATGTGGATACTAAACTTACCGTCATGCATATGACCGAACCAGTGTGACCCTGAAACAATTTAAGGACGTCTCCTTTCATGAGGTTCCAACTTCTCACCGTATAGTCTGTGCTGCCTGTAAACAAAGTTCTACCTACAGGATCCGTCGACATGCATGTCACAGCACCCGTGTGTCCCTTAAAAACTTTCAAACACTCTCCCGTTTCGAAATTCCATGTACGAGCAGTAAAATCAGCAGAACCTGTTACAAGGATGTCCATCGCTGTATCAGGGTCTAAATTGTCATCGTCATCGTCTCCCGGAATAAAGACCAATGGATACACACCTCGTTTGTGTCCTCTGAATACACGAATACATTCCCCAGAATCGAAATCCCAACACCTTGCTGTTCTGTCGTAGGAACTTGTAAAAATGAAATCTCCTGTACAAATCATCCGATACACGAGCGAAAGATGACCCTGCATTATCAAGACACACTCGCATGTATTCACGTCCCATTTGCGTATAGTTTTGTCCGCGCTTCCTGTGACAACAAACCAATCTTCCAACAGAATACAGTTCAGGTAGTCTTCGTGTCCCCTTAATATGCCGATACACTCGCAATCCTCTGTTCTAGTACTCCATAATCTTGCTGTTTTGTCCTCACTTCCGGTTGCCAAAACTGATCCATCTTCACTCACCGCCATGCAGTTTATACCCTTCTGATGTTCAGACAGCGTCATGAGAGGCAAGACAGTCTTAGCTTCCGCTTTCTTGGAAGTTATGGATCCCATTTTATGTAGAAGTTTGATAATCTTCGACATATATGCATGTACGAATTAAATTAATATGTTCATCTCCAGTAAGTATACCCCAAACACTCGTCACATTTCGATCATTTAATAGTATACCTGAATTCCAAGAATATAACCGATTCTAAAGTAACTACTCAAACTAACTGTCCGAGTTGTGATGTGCTGGCAGCCACGGGTTGTTTATTTGTCCGTTTCTGTATCTCCAAAACTACGACCATGCCACCATCCCACTAGTTCAACGATGTTGACACAACAAGTCAGCTTTTAAATCCACCCGTCTTCAGAGCGATTCCGATCCGTCGCATTACCTGAACTATTTAACTAATCAATAGTACTGTGATGGCGTGTGGCTTTGTAAGAGAAAAATCTATAATACAGTTCTGAATTATTAAACCGTTCAGTGAGTTCGTTGGCAAGTACAGTTAATATTACCATCCAATAAATTATATGGGATGGGATATTCCTTTATTTGTAAAGCGCGTCGTTAAAATTCAGTTTAGGTGAAGGTAAATTTGTCCGTTCAGTATGCTGGTCTTTTTAGCATATTTTTCTGCCATCTGACAAATTCAGGTTGGATTTTTCACATCATGGACATATCGTGTGGAGCAGTTTCATAATTCCAAATAATCCTTCACTTGATATTTTCAACAACACGCATCGACAAGGTTAGAAGGTACAACCGATTCAACCATAAGTCCCGCGTAGGAATGATAGGTTACCCCTTCCGGAGACAACCATATACTACACGAAAAACCCAATAACAAGTCCAAACAATACCAGTTAGAAAACCAGACTTGTATGTGTGCCATACAATCGTTTATATCGCGATTCCTGTGTATAGCCAACTTTTCCCGATACAATATCGACATTGAGAAATGAGCTTGATAGACCACTCAAGGAATCCGGCCTACGTGTAAGAACGTCATGTAAGAATGAATCCGTCGTTACGCATTTGAGTGACGTTATGGCGTGAATGAAATGTTTCGACATAAAACAGAGGCAAGCAAGAATGTAAACAGGCCGCCGAATATTTATTTATTTATTTATTTATTTATTTATTTATTTATTTATTTATTTATTTGTGTTTAAGGTCAAATGATTCTGCCCAATAGCTAATCGTGACCGCAACATGGATATAAAGTCAAGTCCAATCAATTGTTTATACCTGTGTTTCCCATTTTAGAGGACTTCCACCCCAGACATTGGTTACTGGGTCCTATTTTACCAGTAAAACAGAGCTTGTTTACCACAGTAAACAAACAATGTTTCACTTTCCAGTTTTTCCACGGGAGCCGAAAGTAATATTTTTCTTTAAAAATGTCACCTCCCCCCCCCCCCCCCCCCCCCCCCATTCACTTAATTCAAGTTTAATCGTGGTATAAATACAGATCACAGGTCGGATAGGGTAGAGTATGTGAACAGGAATCAATGACTCTTGTTGGAGTTCTTTCTGTATTTCACGCGCACCTTTCGGCGCCCGTTAAATACAGGAAAAACTCCAACTTAGGTCGTTGATTCCAGTCAACCATCGTTGTGGTCTGTCTTTGTATCACCTTAACAATGTTGGCGATCCACATGACAAATCACGCACATGGCTCCGTTTTGGAGACACGTGCCAAGAGGCAAAGTCCCCCAATAAGGTCAACGAAAAAGCGATTGGAATGTGCGTTCTCCACTGCGTTCCATAGTTAAACCACGAAAGGCAGACGATTCTTGCAAACAAGATTTTTGAATAATTTTTTTTTTTCATTTTTTTGCGCCAAAAACATAGTTTATGACCCCTCATTGGAACGAGCTCGTCCAGCTCGTTCCAATGACGGGTCTAAAGCGACGTTTCTGAGACAAAAAAAAATGAAATAAATCATGAAAATTTAATGGTGATTTTTGTCAATAGCGCTGGCCGGTTTTGGCCGTTGCCTTGGGTAAAGGGTTAACAGCTTCAATAATTCAGCTTATTTTATGTAACCACGTGATATGGTTTTGAGACAATGTTTGAACGTACAAAGATTTTTTTCTGGTCTTTCATGTTCACTGATTGAATACATCATGACAGTAAACAGTGAACAGATGAATAATCAGACAGTCGTAAGGGGCATTCCCCAGTGGATACCCACTAAACGCACCTATACATTAACTAAAGATTATCTGTCAGTTGGGAATTGCTCAATAGCATGGTGTTTCGGACTCGACCTTGCTGTCGAATAAGGAGAACCAATTAGTAAAATGTGTCAAACTTACAAACCGACACAATCACTGAATAAACTTTTGACGCAACTCTTCGTGAGGTCAACACTGAATAAACTTTTGACGCAACTCTTCGTGAGGTCAAATAATAATTTGATTTTTAGGTTGCACAACGGTCCCACATTGTCAATGTTTTTTGATTCACAGTAAGGGTTAAATCAAGAAAGACGATAAATTGTCTGGGAAGACGGTAAATCGTTATTCATATTTATTGCCTTATCGTGATGTTCACATCGAGTCGTGTGTGTGGCCAGCCTTATGCACTGGAGGCGATACGATGAAGTTACAAATTACCCCTTATAAAAAGTACCATAGTACACCATGATACATCATGGTATCACTCCAAAACACTTTTATACCATTGTGTTTTGAGACAGCACCTGAATTTACAATGGTGTACCATGATGCTTTTTGAGAATGGATAACTTGCAATCCCAGTTTTGTAAACTAATTTCAACACTGTTTCTGTGGTGGCCCAGGTGCGTGATAAAGCTGTTTGGAACTGTGTATTGAACCAATATTGTCAACTTGAGAGACATCAGTACCAAAACATTGAGGCAGAACCCAGAGAGGGTCGAGTATGGCGAACAGAAATTAACGACCCGAGTTTGGGAATTTTTTTAGGTGTTTCACGAGCGTCGTAGAAGCGAGTGAAATATAGGAAAAACCCATACTAGGGCCGTTTATTCCTGTCCCCCACACCCTATCCAAGTTGCGCTGTGTGTTTATACCATTATTAAACTTGAATTAAGTGAATGAAACTTAAATTTTTTAAGACAAATATCACCGTCGGCAGTCTTTTTATTTTCTCGCATCACACTGACGTTTTGTGTCGAAACATTTCATTGGATCAATTACCATTCCTACACCTCACAGGAATCCCTGCGCCGTCAATGGGAAATTTGGAATACCCATTTAATGCGTAACGACCAATCAGACGAGTTCTTGCATACTGTTGACCTGATGTCAAGCGTGGGTTTTTTAACACATTTGCCTGTATTTTATCGGGTAACGTTGAATACATATAGGATATCTAGTGTTTTTGAGTGGATACCGAAAATTATCTCCTGAGTGACTGAGACAAAAAGTTTATTTTTCGCGGGCGCTTGCGCGAGCGAAAGTAACCATTTGTCTCGATCACATGTGCTATAATTTTCGGTATCCACTCAAAAACACTAGATTTTCTTTATATAAGAATCTGATAATTCCACCCGTTTCAACCTTGAATTGATGCATGAAAGTAAACAGCGCATTGAATCATTGATACGCGGAAGTGATTTGATCGATACTCGGAACAGATAGCGTCTTGTAATTTGATTTAGCTGGCGTGTTTCTAGTCCAAACATGGCCTGAAAGTCTGTAAAATAAGTTTTTAGTTTGGTACGTCCTTTGAAAGGACGTACCAAACCAAAAACTTATATTATGGACTTTCAGTACATGTTTGGACTAGCGGGTTCCATGCATCAATTCAAGGTGAATACGTGTTGAATTATTGCTGGAAATGATCGGTAGCCACTCAAAAACAGTAGATTTACTTGTCATTATACGTTTTGAGAACAAATTGATCATTTCCAATGATAATTTGACTCGTATTCACCTTGAAGTGATGCTTTGAAAGCCGCCATTTTGATAGATACCGTGAAAGTGAAAATTTCTTTTTCTTCAAGGTGGGGGATTCGATTTCTATCTTTCCGCAATTCTTCGATAATCTATTGTTTAGCGTATAATAAATACGAAAATCGTGATATAAATGACTGCACTGTACGTTTCATTATAGACATCTGATTTGGCAATTACCATTTGTTTTCGTGACTGCGATCATTGACTTCACCCCTCCTTGACAACATGTATTAATTAAAATGAACATTTGCCGCCTCTGAGCGTTTCTGAAATTCAATCTTGCATTTTGTTTATATTTTAAAAGTTATTAAAATTGTTAATATTTATAACGTCTCTATTTTGTATATATCATTACTTTTAATGGGCATTCAGTATCATAGTGGCATTTCTAGATCCGTTTCGCGTGAAATGTTTTCGAAGATGGCAGTCCGTGAATAGAGAATATAACAAATACCTAGCAGAACAGGAGGATCAGTGATAATTTAACATAGCAGCCCCATTGGGGCTTTAGGATTAAATTATTACTGAACCTTCCCACAAATACACGGTAGCACCACCCATTTCGCAGTATATATTGAGTGTGTAAGACGGTAGCATTCGGGCGTCAAGGCTGAACAAATTAACCTTTAGCCACATCACGCAATATCAAAATGTTTTATTTTAAGTCTTTACCCAACGTAACGGTCAAAACCTGCCACCGCTATTCACTAAAAATCGCCATTCAGTTTTCATTATTTTTTCATATTTGTCTCAAAACATAGCTTCTGACCCCTCATTGGAACGGGTTCAACTAGCTCGTTCTAATGAGGGGTCATAAGTTATGTTTTTGAGACAAAAAATGAAAAAAATAGTTATTCGAGAAGTGGTATCTGCCTTCGTGTTAGGTAAAGAGTTAATTATTTTTTCTTAATTTTTTACAAAATGTCGACAAAACCATATAACATGATATGGTTTTGATGATATTTTTTTTTAAAATAGTCTTTTTTCGCCGATTTGTAGATGACGTGGTTGGATGTAGATTTGTTGGTTAAATGGTTAAATATCTTAGATTAGTTAGTACTCTCAGACAAAAGTAACGCTCTCGTCTTTGTCTCGAACGTCAATTTTCTCTGAAGTCAATAATCCACTGCAATGTATGGATCAGAATGTTTACATTGTAGTATAACTACAATTTAATCCTACTGGTTCTGTTTTTATATGTGATGTTCTCTTGATGTCGATTGCGTTGTTAACTTCATAGTCTCTCATTATTTCTATTTGCTTTTTTCGCAAAAGACAAACAGACCTCGCTCTTCCACTCGCAGTAATCTTAAATAATTCTCCAATTACATTCTAGTGCCCAAGGTGTGTCGTCGATGGCTGGTTGATATGACTACCCGTGGTTGTTGACTAACAATATTGGTTGGGGAATTCAATCTTCATCGACTCGCTTTTGAAAACAATGTACATCAAAATTGACAAACAGACAATAGATCTGGGTTTGATCGAAGGAATAACAAAGGCGATTCTTTATTTTCTTTTTTGTCCAAAAATCAATGCTAACCAACTATAAACAATAACTGTTTGATTGTTAAGTCTGAGAACTTCAGCCGCATGCGCGTTTAGAGTCATTGATGGTCTGACGTAGGCGTTGGTTTAGATATGCTGTCATTCCACTGAAATCGATGTAATTTACAGTGTAAAAAATAGAGTCGATTGACAAATACCTCAATGGAAGAATGCATGCATCAGGCCTGATTTCTGACATGCTAATTGTCGTGAATATTTAGAGGAGGCATGTGAATGATTCTTTCTCATCTCCTGCTCGCACTTTACTCCTTTCGTCAGACGCATAGTTTTCTGTTAATTGGTTATTACAGTCAGCATTGTGGCAAAACGGTCTAACCAATGCTTTTCCGTTGTTGTCACACTTTATGTTATTACCCCCCCTTGACGCTGAATTAATTTAAAATTTATGATCCTTTATCCATCAACCAGGACGATAGCACCAACAGCTGCAGTTGGTTTGTCGTTTGCTCGTCCATCGGAGAGAACTCTAGTTTTCAAACGTTGATCAGGAACAGACATTTGAACACTTAATTTTGTTCACTTGTTTCAAGAAGGCTGAAACACCTCATAATGTCTTGATTCAACCGAAAATAGTGCAGAATGGGGATATGGTGCTACCAAATGATTGGCTCAATGCGTGTAGTGAAAAGTGGTACCGAATGTTATTCAACGACAGCACCTGTCGATTTAGGGGCGAGAGAAACACTTTAGAAGATTTTTACGTCCGTTCAGAGTCAATTAAGCATTTACGGCGCCACCCGTAATAAGAGACATCACTACGAACGAAGGGAAACGGGTTTACATTGTCGTCGTTTTACCATTTAGGCAAAAACAATTATAATCGTTGAAATCTTCCTTTCTGTACGAGAAAACCGCATCTCCTTACTTTTCTTGTTGGAACAGGAGGATTTTGTTACAAAATCAAGTATTTTTCGAAACGTTCGATATTATCTCATACAGAACCAACGGTGATTGTATCAAAAATCGCGCACAATGATGAAAGGTCGACATGATGGTCGTAATTTTTATTCCATTTCGAAGCGCTGTTCTTTTCAATATAATAAAATAAAAGAAATAAAAAATAAAATAGTTTATTAAATTAAGAATTGAAGAATTAAAGAAAAAATGAATTGATTAAAATGAAAAGAAATAGAAGAGGTGTGTGAGACGTTTCTCCAAGATGTGTTCTTTGAAGCATTTTCCAATCTCGCGGAAGAAAATATTCCTAAACTGCTGAGCAAAAAATGTTTAGGTTGCAAATCCGAAAAGCCACAGCTGTTAGAACAGGAAGACTCTAGACTCTATCGTCGGATGTTTTGTGGAGGGCATTATTTATGGTCGAAGTAGATGACGCAATGGATAGTTGGAAAAGTATGATCGGTTGTCGAGGGTTACTAAGGCCTTCGTGTTTCGAACGTTCCTATTTCTAGAGCCTGGCGGAAAAATCTCACGACCATGGATTGAGGTGTTTTGTATTTATTAATGGATAGGAAATATCCGTTCGAATTCTGCAAAAAGGAAAATGTTTTTACGTATTACTTAAGAAATATTTAAAAAAATAAAATGGATATTTTTTTAAAAAATGATAAATGGTTTGACTATATTTATGAATATATGGAAACAATTCTTTACGATTGTCCCACATTGACAACACCTTCTTATTCTCCTACTTCCGAAATGTATTTACGAAAAAGGAGATATATTGTAACATAATGGAGGAAGATGGTGTTATTTATTGTAACCTTTACGAGAAGTTCGTAATCGACAAACCGTTTTTAGTTCACTAAAGAAGAGAGAATCCCACCATGTAGGCTAGAATATGTTTTCCAAAATCTTCGGAGGAGTTATAAAACAACAAAAAGTCTTCCAATATCGGCGGAAAACGAAAGGTTGAACTTCGCCGAGGGCAGCGGCGGTATGGACCAAGAAAAGTTACCGAGAAATGAATCAAGGCGGGCTCCGGACCCGGAGAAAATTTTAAGTTTTCAAACCGAACAAACGCTGCTCCCTTGCATCTGAGTGATCAACGACAGTTCACAAAGAGAACATTTCGATTGCATTTTTGTATCATCTTCATCACCTCATTTGGAAAGACTGGGGGTGGGGTGCGCAGACCCATCGGGCCAACCATAGTTCGGCCGATTAGGAGAAAATTTTGATTTTTCAAAATAAAAGAACCTTGTATCTGAGCGATCAGTGGCAGACAAGAATATGGTATATTCAGATGTTCTCTGTGTGGACTGCCAATGGCACTACACACAGAGAACACTTCAATATACCGGCATTCTATGCAATCAGATCCATTTCGCCTGTTGGGCATTTTCACGAAATTTCAGGCACCAACAGATGTTGGGCTTTATCTCACAATTGGGGCGTTTTTGCACTGTTACGCAACTAAAGTTTAATGTATCTGGGCCCTTGTTCCGAATCCGTATCAAGGGCCCCTGATATAAGCGCCTGATTCTGCTTTTGCCAAAACAACGGCATTAATATCATTTTTCGATCGCTTCGCGTTTTTCCCTTCAGCTCAGGCCTTGGCCGATTAATTAGTTTTGAAATAAAATGTGTTTAAAACATCTCCCGGTTCGTTGATGAAGGAGTGTTGTAATAATCATCGTCAGAAATTGTCATTTTAACGTTCCAAACCGTCTGGCCACAACTTTGTATGTGAATCATTACGAATGAACGGCAACTGAATGCTTCGCGCATTAATATTATAGTCCGTCAGGTTGGGAATCCCACGACCTTTGAACCGAATCAATGAATTTATCGATCAGTGATAAAGTCGGAAACAGAAAAGATAAAATGAGCCAATGAAATGGAAAGTAATAAGAAAAGAACGATAAATAAAAATACACAAATACTCCAACTATTATGAATCTGGATCACAAATTATAGCAAATGACATTTAAAATCCACTTGAAAAATTTTTATATGGTTCTTTTGAATAAAATATACGAACGAATCCCCTGCGCCGTTGTCTGCTGTTCACGATTTTCCGAAAGCCTAAAATTACAGTTCGTGCCGAAATAGTTTAATTTTCTACTTTAAAATGGACGATTTGAATTCCGATGAGATAAAATCATTAATGGACAGTGATGATAAAACGTATTTCAACTTTGACCACTCATTTGCAAACTCACAGGAACTTGAAGCCAATTTTTTAAGTGTTGGTAGTAGTCCTGCACCCCTTTGGGGATGGAGATCAAGTGGCCAGGCAGAGTCACTGCAGCATAGTGAACACCCCCAATCTGCTTTTAATGGTGTTAGAAATGGAAATAATACCCAAGCTAACCATGTGGACAATTTAGGAGGGGCAGGACCAAGCAAAGATCATAGGATGGTTAATAATTCAAAAAGCAGGGTCCCAGTGTTTATTGACATTGATGATTCAGAGAAGGATGAATTTGTAGAATCTATGAAAAATGAGAACACTTGCAGAAAGACCCGTTATGTCGTCAATTTATTTGAAAATTTTCTGAGGTCACGCAGAGTGACAGTACCTTTAGGATAACTGAACCATATGAATTAGACAATCACTTAGGGACTTTTCTTATGTCAATTCGAAAAGCTGATGGCAGTGGGTACGAGCCGGACACATTAACCTCATACCACAGAGCTATCGACAGACATCTTAAGGAATTAAAGTCACATTTCAGAATTATGATTGACCGTCCTTTTGAAAATTCAAGAAATGTTCTTTGGAGTAAGAGAAAAGAACTTAAGGAGAAGGGAAAAGGGAATCGGCCAAACAAAGCTGATCCCTTAACTGAAAGTGAAGAAAATAAACTACGGGAAAAAAGGTTTGATAGGCCTTGATACCCCTCAGAGTTTGCTAAACTTAATGTGGTTGAACAACACAAAATTATTTGGAATGCGGGGTGGCAAAGAACACCACACATTACGGTGGGGTGATATTCAGCTACAAGAAGATGAGAATGGCAATGAATTTTTACTGTACAATGAACGCTGTACAAAGACCCGCACTGGTGAGAGCACCACAGGTCATTTAAGGGCTTTCGCACCGAAAACATTTGCAGTTGCTAATGTCCAACCAGAATTGTGCCCTGTTCAGACATACAAAGAAAAGAATACCGTAACAGACGACCGAACAATACATTGAAGGCGGACAGTCCATTTTATATTCAAATTAACCATAACCGAAAGGAGGCAGCTTCAGTTTGGTATAAGGCACAACCTGGGGAAATACACAATTTGGCCAAAATAATGAAACAAATGGCAGAAAAAGGTGAACTGTGTGGAAAGAAAACGAATAGTAGTGCAAGAAAGGCATTATGTACCAGACTTCTTCATCAAGATGTGGCCTCAAACACAATAGCTCAACTGTCCGGACACAAAAACATTCAAAGTATCAATAATTTCTCTGTTGCAAGTGCAGAAATGCAGAGGCAGATGTCCAATAGTTTATGCAACATACCTGAACAAAATCTTAATTATTCTCACCCGCAATCTACTACATGTAGTAATGCTTCGCGTTTGGCTTCAAATCCCAAAAGAAAGTGTAATACTTCAGTCACTGAAAAAAACTCTGAAATACTGACTCAGACAGATTCACATCATTCTGGCAAGCCCTTGGCAAATGTCATTAACATCAGTGGCAATTCTACACTTCAGTACATTAATAACAAGAGCTCACGCATCGCTGAAGCAATACATTGTCCCCAACCGGACTAATGAGCATTAATAATTATACAAATGTTATAACCTAGATGTGATCAGCATGAATTCCGTTGAAGCGTTTCCAAAAAAGTCCGGAAAACTGATATTTTGACGCTTTTCCATAATTCCAAGGGCCATAACCCACACAAGAATATTGCAATCAGCATGACACTCAAACTTGATCTGTAAGTCATCGTTCTATAGTAGGTTACCAAAAATGAAATCATTCGGTTGAAGCATTTCCAAAAAAAAGTCCAGAAAACTAAAGTGTGACTGACAGACTGACTGACAGACTGATGGATGGACAGAGTGCAAATGAAACTTGATCTGTAAGTCATCGTTCTATAGTAGGTTACCAAAAATGAAATCATTCCGTTGAAGCGTTTCCAAAAAAGTCCGGAAAACTGATATTTTGGCACTTTTCCATATTTCCAAGGGCCATAACTCACACAAGAATAACGCAATCAGCATGAAACTCAAACTTGATCCGTAAGTGACCGTTCTATAGTAGGTTACCAAAAATGAAATCATTCGGTTGAAGCATTTCCTTAAAAAGGCCGGAAAACTAAAGTGTGACTGACATTTTCCATATTTGCAAGGGCCATAACTCACACAAGAATAATGCAATCAGCATCAAACTCAAACTTGATCTGTAAGTCATCGTTCTATAGTAGTTTACCAAAAACGAAATCATTCCGTTGAAGCTTTTCAAAAAAAAGTCCGGAAAACTGATATTTTGGCGCTTTTCCATATTTCCAAGGGCCATAACTCACACAAGAATAAGCAATCAGCATGAAACTCAAATTTGGTCTGTAAGTCATCGTTCTATAGTAGGTTACCAAAAACGAAATCATTCCGTTGAAGCGTTTCCAAAAAAGGTCCGGAAAACTTATATTTTAGCGCTTTTCGATATTTCCAAGGGCCATACCTCACACAAGAATAATGCAATCAGCATAAAACTCAAACTTGATCTGTAAGTTATAGTTCTATAGTAGGTTACCAAAAATGAAATCATTCGGTTGAAGCATCTCCAAAAAAGTCCGGAAATCTAAAGTGTGACTGACAGACTGACGGATGGACAGAGTGCTAACCTATAGTCCCCTCCGGCGATGCCGGTAGGGGACTAATAATTATACCAGTACCAGTGAAAGCCTATTTGAGTCCCTTCAGGCGAAAAAATTCAGACGAATAATTTATGACAGTGATTCTGACTAAGATATCAAGAATGATGTATTAAAACTATTTTAATTTGTTTGAAATATAATAGTTAATGAGTATTTCAATAATGAAATATATATGCTTCTTCCAATACAGGAGTCTTTAGTGAAATGAAGTGCTTGTAGAAATAGAATGGGGAGGGTGTTTGTCCCCCTTTAATTTTTCAAAGAAAATATTCAGCCCCACTCCCACAAACTTTTTTGCTTAGTACAAATTTCCGCAATTTTCAATCAATACCTTGTATTTATATAATTATTATTTGTCCACTTGCCCAACATGAACAGCAAACATCATTTGGAGTCCGTAACTACTTAAATGTTCGCCTATTTTTTGCCTACAAACTTAACTTTGACTTCTGAATGGAATCCGTTCATTGACATCATTAAGCTCATTCCAGTGAGGGGTCATAAGCTGTTCTTTAGGTGTTGTTAACAGATGACATTGGCTAAAAATATTTATTTCAGTGACATCTCTATTCCAAATAGGTTGGGAAATATTGACTTATTGTAGAAACTTCCAGGCAAAATTGAATAGGCCACTAAAGTCTGTAATTTTGAAGTAAAAGTATCAAATATGACAAGTGATGGACCTTTGAGACAATAAGAAGAACGCAAATGTTTATACAACTTCTGAGGTGGTCTTATTGAATTACTGCCCCATTTTTTCAGGGTTCCAGGGCCACTGCTTTAATCTTTCAAGAAGACGAGGAAGCTCATTTCGGTTTTTCAAAGTTCTATTAGTGTTTGAAGACTCACATTCGCAAGCAGAGTTGCAGCTGTATTCGCTGTAAATTGTGCAAAACTCCTTCTATAATCGATTAACGGGATCCTTTTAAATATTATAAACATTTAATTCATCAGTTATTACTGCAATTAACAATCAAATTCACGTTGACAAAATACACGTTAGATCAATTTCGCAAAAGCACAGTGAATCCCAGCGGCAGGGAATTTCTCAGAAGCGTGACGTCATTCTATTTTTAAATTAGCGTTCTTTCACCCACTGCGAAAAAGAAATAGTTCCTATTAAAATATTCTTTTAATATATTTTGTGGTCAAGTATTGTGAGGTACATTTATCATCACCACAGTGTGTGTGTCCAGGAATTCGGATCAAGTCTCGTTGAAGGAACGGAATCGCATTTCGACTCGCCCTTACGGGCTCGTCGAAATACTATTCTGTTCCTTCAATTCGACTTGATCCGAATTCCTGGACACACACACTGTGGTGATAATATATATGCATCAATGTTGTGGGCCCCAGTGGCTTCCCTATTGGAGGCACATCGGGAATTTTCTCAGTTGACCATATGGCCAGTCCACTTCTGGCCCAGGGAAGAAAATAAAAAAAGTAAAAAAAAATTACGAGGGGAAATAAAAATAAAAAACTGTTACTACTAAAGAAAGATAAAAAAAACACTATTTGTTTGGGTGAAAAATATAAGAACTAGACTATTTTGAAATAGCAAGCTAATTTCCTGAAGTCATTCAACGAAACACGTCGAGCAACGTATGGGCCCAACAATGACTAAAAGGTGTATGCTGCCTTTTGGCGTACTAAATTTCTGAATAATGCGCACCATGTCGCTCTCAGTCGCCTAAAAGCCAAGATCTTCTCACACCGACCATTGACAGTAAACTGTGACCAAAGATGTGGGACCAGCGTCTCCAAATTTTGTGTTCTATTTGTAGGAAATCTGCCGAACATGCTCATTGCATTTTGAACTTCTGAACTCGTTTTTTAACCCTTGATAGCTTACCCTTTTTAATAAACATGTAAAGAATGAGCAAAAATTTGAAGTGGCGGAAAACTTTAAAAATGGCAATAAATCGAAAAAGTAACAAGCACTTATCTCCTTATTTTCAACAATATAGTAAAATTACATGAGAATCTGACGTCATTTAATTTTCCATGACGTTGATAACAATAATGTCACCACAATACTGCCATAACAGTTGGTAGTTCCCAGGTAGGGATCGATTTTTTAGATATGATTTTTATTGGAGATGCAATATCCAAAATTGGAAAGAGGGGTGTTTCATACAGGCGTTGATATTAAAACTGTACAGGGGAAATATTAAAACTGGCGTTGTATTGGATAAAGGTTCAAATTTGAAATATTAAAATGCCGTGCACTAGAGCTCTTAGGCATGAACATGATAAATCGAAAAACAGCTATCCCTCTAATTTGTTTTACCTTTACAACAAACAAAAATTTCATGAGAATCCGACGTCATTTAATTTTTTTATGACGTTGATGTCACCCTAAATTCGGCTATAACTGTTGAGAGTTTGTCAGGTCAGAACAGAATTTTACGAAATGGGTTTTATTGGAGATGACATATCGAAAATTTGAATGAGGGAGGTTTATTCTAATGATGCTCATTAACCTTAACAACTTTTCTCGTTGTTTGTATATTACAGTCAATGTTAAAACAATCGCCTAACATTCGTATAGCTTATTTGTAACGTATTAACCAAGATCTGACCAAAAGTCAGTACCGCGGCACTTCTTTTGATTTTATTACAACAATTATAACGTGGAAGGGTGGGGGGGGGGGGGGGGGGGTAAACCACAGATCTGTTTCAAATAGAATAGAAGAGGCTTGTTTATTAATCAAACCACTTGGTGGAGTTCATTCAATCAGTTTTAGAAAAATCAATCAATCATTTATGATAGCCTGTGGAAGATCTCTCGAAATGATTGGCTAGCTTTACATGCTTCATATTTCCCATTTTCGTTTTCAGTGTGCGTTTGATGAATTTAGATGAAGTTCAAAGTAAAAAAAAATAAGTTTATCAATAGTTTGAGAATACCGACATTTCTAACCGATGATACCGTGAAAGTCGGTATATCGACTGAGTTGAAATTGACTCGGTACGGTATCGATATTGAAAAAATACTTCGGAGTTTCGGTGAAATCCCGAATTACCGTGAAGCCCTTCATACAGGCGTTGATATTGAAAGAAAGAGCAAGAAACACACCTTTAAAACTGACGTGGTTAAGTATTAAAATGAAGTGCACTAGATCTTCCAGGCGTGAAGAAAGTTACGGCGTTTCATAACTGTAGTAACGTGTAAGTTATGATCTTTAGATTATAAAAGCTAAAAATAGCTGAAATTTCAATTGACTTTAAAACGTCAAAAATGGGGATAAATTAAAACTAAAAAAAATCCAGTTATTTCCTAATTTTTTCAGGTCTACAACATACTAAAATTTCATTAGAATCCGACGTCATTTATTTTTTATGACGTTTACGTCAATAACGTCACCATACATTTGACCACAACTGTTGAGAATTTCCCAGGTCGGAACGAATTTTTAGATAAGTTTTTTATTTGAGATGAGATATCTAAAATTTTAAAGAGGGAGGTTTGGTACCAGAGGTGGCGGAGCCAGGGGGCACGTGCCCCTCCACTTTTTTCCTCAGATATGTTTCGCAGTAACACAATGAGTTAAAACGGGCGCATGCAAACGTGTCAACACACAGACATTAACATTATTTACAAATGCAAACAAAATTTAGCCAAAGAATCCCTTTTTCAGTCGCTTCTGTCCGTTCTTTCTACTTCAACTATCTTCCAACCCAAAGGCTGGCCTTTGGGTTGGAAAATGGTTGACGCAGAAGAAACCGACAGAACAGTTACCACACAGAGGCACATTCATCTAAACGAAAGACTGTAGTGAGTCATGGTACATTCAGGAGATAAACGTCTCTTGTTGAGTTAGACATTCGGGAATTTGACTATGGAAAACCATTTGTTAACGAGCCCCGAATGAGCGAGTTAACAAATGCTTCTCCACAGTCAAATTCCCGAATGTCTAAGTAAACAAGAGACGTTTATCTCCATTGTAATTCCTGTCATCGTTAGAAGTGAAAAAATTCTCCAAACCCGTTTTATTTGAAGCAAAACAATAAAAAAAATGTCATTTTCGATCTCGGTCTGTGGCCATGATCGAATTTAAAAAGGTGTACTTCGAAGCATGGACGCTGACAACCGTTGCCACATAAAACAACTCCGGAGTGTGATCGATCTGCCATAGGAGCGGTTTAGCGCCGTTGTGCGAGCAGCGTGGATACAGACATTTTCTAATTGACACGCTTCCGGCAATTAGAGCACGGTAAGAGTGAATTTAAATGAGATTAGAGCACGGAGCCGACCGGCTCTTTGCCAATCAAATTACGGGTTCAGAAAGAACAACGAGGTCAAATTTAACAGATGAATTACAATTGCCGATATACGATTGTAACCTTTCACGCACTGGGTCGAACCACGGTAGCATTGTAAATTTGTGCCCCTCCACTTGTATCGAGCTTCCGCCGCCCCTGTTTGATACAGACGTTAATATTAAATGAGTAATAAAAAATGTAAAAAGTGACGTTATTATTTTTGGAAAAAGGTGAACAATATTTAAAAATATTAAAATGGAGTGCATTAGATCCCCCACCTGTGAACAGTGTTACGAAGTTTCATAACTGAGATATAGTAATGAAGACGTTTCGGGTGTCGTCGGTTTGACGATGTGTGTTTAAAAGCTTAAAAGTGATAAAATCTCAATTGACCTAAAACATCAAAAAAGAGAAAAAATCGAAAAAATAAAAAACACCTGTCTCCTACTTTTTGGAGCTCTACAACATACCCAAATTTCAGGAGAATCCGGCGGATTTTAATTTTTGACCCTATGACCTCCTGTGACGTCACCTCAAAATTCGACCATAACAATTGCTAATTTGCAGGACAGAATCTCACTTTTAGATATGGTTTTTGTTGAAGATGATATTTATAAAATATGAAAGAGGAGGGCTTGATACATGCGTTGATATTAACCCGTTGAAGACGGGACCATATTGATTATTTGGGAGTAGACCAATAAATATTTCAACGTGCAGCCTTCGGGCTGCACGTTGAAAATATTGATCGGTCTACTCCACACATTCCCTTACAGCTGCCATACTGAATGCAATTAAGAGACATCATGTTCCCGGGCCGGAAAAAACGTCCGCTCGGGTTCAAAGGGTTAAAAAAATTGGTTACTGTTTTTGGATAAAGGTGGAAATTTCTTCTTCCACACATCAAAATGGCTAACGTTCAAGTAAGTGCAACTTATATCCCCAACGGTAGAGGTGGAAGGCATCTAGTATACAATTATTACAAGTGTAGAATAAAATCTCGAAGGGCCGACGCAGTTCACTGGATATGCTGCAACAAAGACTGTGGAATAACACTGAATACGAAGAATGATATGATATGTTCCGGTGGAACACAACACAACCATCCACCAGATTTCAACAAAATTAAAGTTGATAAGTTGTTGGCAACAATGAAACAAACTGTGGTTTGAGAATCTAAAACTGTCTCTTCAAAATACCAAGAACTTCTATCGTCACTAAGAAACGAAGAAAGTGAATGTAGTGTAATAGAAAAAGTGCCAACTTTTTATAGTGTAAGGTCGCCTTTGTACCGTTCTGGTGCTAAGACCAGACCACCTCTTCTAAAGACACGGTCAGGCATAGATAGATCTACCAGATAGTTATCAAATGACTGCAACCGGTGATGAATTTCTTCTAGCAGACAACGGAGAAAACGAAAAACTTTCAATATTTGCAACAGAGAGTAATCTCGGATTTCTTGCCGCGGCGGAAAAATTGTTCTGTGATGGCACCTTTGACAAGACTAGTGTCCTAAAGTGTTTTTTTAACTTTATACCTTGCATGCTTTTGTTGAAAATAAAATGGTTCCACTTGTTTATGGATTTCTTCCAAATAAAACATAGGCAACATCACTAGATTTTTCAGACTTATAAGTGAAAAGTCTCACTCAAGAAATAGGTTTTTCGCTGACACCGTCTTTCGTTTTTACCGATTTTGAAAGCGCAGCATAGAATGCCATAAGAGCAGTTTTTCCTTCTGTCACCATATAAGGTTGTTGTTTTCATTATACGCAGAAATACAAGTTCACTGTGTATAAAATTTTATTTTTGCTCTTGTTATTACTTATTCACCCCACCGGCAAACTGCGACATTCCCCAAACGTTAGCTCTACAACTTTAGAACAAACTATAATCCTCTGCTCTTTGATGTATAGGATTATTCACACCTCCGTCTACCACCTTTGGAAACAATAGCCGTCGGCAAACCGAGGCGACCCCTAATGAGGGAGCGACAAGTGTCGCCGTATTGCCATTTTAGGTTTTAAAAGCTAAAAAGTAATAAATCTTCAAATGACATAAAAAAGTCAAAAATGGGAATAAATTGAAAAACAAATACCCAGCTATCTCCTAAGTTTTTAACTCTATAAAATACTAAATTTCACGATAATCCGACGTAATTTAATTTTTAAGACGTTGATGTCAATAACATTGCCCTTAAATTCTGCCATAATCTCCGGGAATTCCCAAGGTACTACCATTTTTTTGTCCGCACATCTGTACGCCCGTACGTCCATACACACATTTTGTATTATAACTCTGGCATCAGTTGTCAGGTGACCTCGTGTCGGACAGTTTTACGGGTGGAGGAAGCCAGAGTACCCGGAAAGAACCACCGAGCAACTGTCAGGCTCCCCAACATATTAACTTTACACAAGCAGGGTTAGCATTGGTTGAAGACAAGTGCACCATCGACGAGCAGTACGGCTTATTACACAACGCCACCGTGCCCCCCACGTGGGCAATGGGAGTGAATTTCTTGCCCAAGGACACGACGCGGTTGCCACAGGTGGGATTCGAATTACCGAAGACCTCTCGACTTGCAGCCTGCACTCTACCTACTGAGCCACCGCGTCCCCACTCAGTTATTTTGTGCGGATTTTGATGTACTTCGGTATGGTGAGAGACTGGCATGGGGGAGACATCCACATATAGCGGGTTTTGTCCAAACAGACTAAAGGCGTTGGTTACTGAGCCTCATTTTAGCTGTAAAACGGAAGTTGTTTACCAGCACTTCTCCACTGCCCATGCTTCCCACGGGGAACTACTGAAGTAACTGAGTCCAAATATCTTTCATTTTATTAGTTTTGCTTCAGTTGTTTGATACATTTGTATTTTGGGCCAAGTTTGAGTGTAGAAAATGCAATAAAGGAAAGGGTATTCCATATTTTTCAAAGTAACGTTCGTTCTGTGACGTAAATTAAATAAACCCTGCACACTGATTGCAAGATTTCAATGGGAAAATACCGAGACTGCACTGGAGGTCTTCCAAACGAGATTGAAATGGTTAAATTCCAAGGTTCATTGTTGGAAAAAAGTTGCTGCTTGCAGTATCGATATTTTCACATCAGTGTGCGCCGTGCGGAGGGTTAAAGCAAAGCAATCAATAGAATGATCAGAAAAGAGTGAAAAAATTGTATGCTCAAGTTGTCAATAAATTGATTCATAATATATAGTTCTTGTGTTGTCTTTGGATGAGAATCGAGTTACAGTTTTTAACTTTCAAATTTGAGTTATTTTTGCAATTTTCTTAGTAACGAATATTGTAGGCTGTAATTTACGCGTTTGAACGGAGATGGCGAAACACGAGAAGATGCCCGAGAGACATTAGGCTTTGGGAAAAGTGGGGTGTAGGAATTTCAGCTTAGTCGCGAAAGGGGTTATGGTAATAAAACACGGCGCGTTGGTAAATATATCAAATACTTTGTTTCAGAACAAAGGCTACAAATGTTCGTTTCTTGTTTGCTCGTTTTCAAACGCAAATCGATATTGGTTGCATTTCCTCGATTTGGTCTTTTGAAAACAGTTAAGTTTGTTTGCCTTAATACGTGAATAAATCAACTGAATGTCCATTTTTTGTGATCAGTAACAAAATTAATCAAATACTTCAAAACGTTTTGTTCGCGTGTCGTCAAATAGAGATAAAATGTTCGCAGATCCTACAAATGTACTTAGAAGTTGATTAATTCCTACCGAAGTCTCTCTGATGCGGAGAAGTAATTCACTCCTTTTTTTCTTTTTTGTGTTTGTTTTAACGAACTGTATTTCTACATCTGAGAACAACGCCTAACACGCACTTTGAAAATGCGAAACATTTGTGTATTCTGTCCTTATCCTGGCTCAATATCATCTCACCCAAAAAGAGCAATTCTGAGACCAAGTAGGCCTGCATCTATCGGGCTTCAAATGTTAACAAATGCAATAGCATAAAAGGTTGCATGGTCGATAACCTCACACATATTTCCCTCGTTTTGTTTTGATTGTTTTTGTTTTTGCTCACCTGCAAGTCATTGAGAGCTATTGCCATCACTTGGCGTTCAGCGTCCGTCGTCTGGCGTCCGTCGGCCGTCGTCCGTTAACTTTTGCAAATTTGACTTCTTCTTCACAACCACTAGACCAAATTCAAACATATATTGCACAGACCATCTATGGAGTATATCATTTCTATTTTGTTCAAATAAAGCAGCTGCCGTCTTCGGGCTCTGGTTAATGCCCCAAAAGCTTAAAAATCTTTTTCTCACGAACCACCAGAGGGAATGCCTTGATATTTGTTGTGGAACATCCTTTGGTGCTGAAGATTAAAATTTGTTCAATGGAAGTTGGTAGGTCAATATTTGGGCTCTCCGTGGGTGCATATCCATTTTGGGATTTTCACAAAATTTCTATTTCAAGAACCGGTGAGCCAATTTCAACCAAATTTGGCATGTAGTATAAGTGGGTCCTAGGAAATTGATTGATGTCAGAAATTTTGTTTTGACAGCCCCGTGGCAACCCCAGGGGCTAAAAGTGGAAAAAAATTGAAAAGCCGATATTTCCCAAACCACACGGAGCAACGAACTGTTATTTGGTATGAAGCTTCCTTAGGACCAGTAGAATGAAATGGTTAAAAACATTTCCCTTGGTTATGTTAGGGTGTGCGGTAGGAGGCAATGAAATAATGATGAGTCCGCATTTTTGCAGTAATATTTTTCCCTTTACAAATTGTTAAGAGTTCTTCAGACTGTTTACTATTATCATCACTTATGTCAACAACAGACAGGAGAGACTCCAATCACCTGTCAAACACACATGTTCTCAATATTATTTTAAGCTTAATGGAATGAAATAATTCTGTTCAATGCTTAACCCTCTCAAGACTTCCATACCAGAACTCAAATCAAAAGGATGGAGAAAGCGATTCGTGATAGAAGAGGGTTGAGGGTGAGATTGAGTCCCACTCAATTGGAATACAATTTGAGAATGAAAGGCGGTTTCCTACCGCTATTGGCAGGAATCGCTGCAAAAGCATTGCCCTTTGTCACAAAAGCATTGCCCTTTCTTGGAAAGACTCTCGGCGTGGGAGCTCTTTCGGGACTCGCGATTTCGGCAGTTGAGAAATTAATGGGTGGTAGCGGACTGTTTTTGAAGAAGGGAGGAGCCGTGTGTCGCGTCCACATAGACGACAACAGTGAAGGATTGTATCTAGAACCCATTAGAGGTGGCAACTCTTTCAGTGGAAACGGTCTCTATCTGAAGAGTGAACAGAATGTTGAGCGACTCGGTAAGGGTTTGCAGTTTGGTGAGAATTCGCCGTTTAAGAATATACCAATTTTGAGTATGTTATTATGATATAAAAATTATATAATTATATAAAATATAAAAATCTAAATCATAGAAATTATAAAAAAAATAATATAAAATGGATAAAAAGGTGGAAAAACAATTAGACGATAATGATGAATATCACGGGATAGAGTGCAAAAAAGATGTGCAAAAACAATTAGACGCTAATGATGAATATTGCGGGATAGTGTGGGAAAAAGATGTGGAAAAACAATTAGACACTAATGATGGATATCTTAGGAAAGAACTGAAAAAAGAGTGGGATAGATGGTTGAAATTTGAAAGAATTAGACGTTTTCCACCGTCACCACTACCTTCTGAAAAGAATGGTAATGATGTGAGTGTTACCAAGAGATGCACAACATTCGTTCATAATTATGATGCAGATAAACAAATGTGTTCTTATAAAAACGTAATATATCACAAAAAAAAGAAAAGAAGAATCGACGTCAACATTTGAGAAAAAAGGAAACGTTATTATAATATATATGGGCGATAGTGAAGAAGAAGAAGAAGAAGAAGAAGAAGAAGGAAAACAAAAAACAAAAAAAGTAATGAGATCTAGAGATGTTCAACCTCTCTAGATCTCATTACTTTTTTTCCTTTTTCTTCGCTAAAAATCAGTCTCTCTATTGTTTTATATTTTCAAGTCCATTATTAGCATGTTGATGGTTGTGTCTTCTCCTCTTTCAAAAATGTGTTGAATCCTTACTGTTATCTTTACTTTTGCGAGTTTTTTTTTTACCTCGGTGAACACGCTTTCACCACCTGATTTGTTCATGAGTTCGAGAGAGATTTTTGGATATATGTAACTTCCGTAGGGTAACAACAAATCATCCTTGTCGAATTCACTGTCTTCGGCGATGACGATGTTCTGTAAATCGCTTTGGTACTCGTAAAACAAATCTAGCGTGGCTTCGTCCAATTTCAAAGGCATGCTATATTTGTCATATTTGTGCTCTAAACCCTTCGTCTAGAACTCGTTCAATTCGATGGCGTCGTGTGTTGTTGTAATCTATAGATTTTACAACCAAATTTCTTACTCGTTTCGACTTGTTTCAATTTCAATTCGCATCTTTTAGGTGTTGTTGTCATGATCAAATATTTGTTTTTTTGTTTTATGAATTATTGCAAATAATATATATTTTTGAATTTTGTGTTTAAATAATAATTTGTTAAAAAAGTTGTTGTTTTTTTTTCTCTCTCTATATATATATAAAAGTTTTTGAATTTTTTAATTTTCTTTAATGTGAAAATTTTTTTTTGTAAAAGTTTTTTTTCTCTTTATATATGAATAAAATGTTTAAATTTAACGTCCTTTTTTTCTCGTATTAATTCAATTTTTTTCAGGTTAAGGAACATAAAAAAACGATTAATTTTGTTTTGTTTTTTGAATTTTATGTTTAAATAATACTTTATTAAAAAAAGTTTTGTTTTTTTCTCTCTCTATATATATATAAAAAAAAGTTTTTAATTTTAATTTTCTTTAATGTGAAATTTTTTTTTCTTCATATGTATATAAAGACTATTTTAAAACTATTTAACAAATTATTATTTAAATACAAAATTCAAAAAAAAAAATTTCTTACAAATGAAGCAAACAAATAAAAAAAAGGAAAATTTAAATGAGAAATCCGTACCTCAGTTAAACGAGATGTGTAGAGAATTAAACAGTCCACATTTCAGAAATCATAGAACCAAATAAAAAAAAATTGAAGTCATACAGGAGTATCGTTTGTGAAACAATGGAAAGAAAAAAATCAAACGATCGAAAGTGGACAAACTTAAACAGACTCGAATTGCAAAACAAAATAAGCTGATGACAGTAACGCCTGATGGTAGAAAACGAAATGTGGAGCGTGATGAAATTAGAAAGATCATGTGCGAGGAGTTTCGTAGTTTGCTCGATGAAAAGGCAAATGAAATGTTGATAGCAACGACATCAAAAAATGCTTCAGTTGCGAAAAATGAGAAGAAAAAGGTAGTAAATGAAAAGCCGTCGATGAACTTCAAGTTTCGAAAGAAAAAAAAAACTATAACGAAAACGAGTGATGCAGTTCAGAATCTAGACAAACGAGATATAACAAAAGGAAGGGAAAGGAGAATAATATATAGCACGAGTCATCATGGAAGCATTCCAATCGAATCCCGTAGAACGGGCGAGTGCGATGAAAGGCATTTTTAAAACTTTCAACATGGTTCCCTCATTCAAGAAAGTCGATCTGAAATTGTTCATGGAATGGGTGAAGAAAAAAGTATTGGATTTGTTTCGCGAACACATGAACGTGGGACAAAAAATTAAGATGATACTCCAATGCGTGATGAATAAAATTGACGTGAATTCCGGCGAGAGCATCATGAAAAATGCATATTTCAGATCTAATGTCGAACCCGTATTTCGAGGTTCACATTTATCAGACGTTTTCGAAACAATGAAAGACAAGATGTTGATGTATCTCACGAATTATCAACATGAAGGTAGTAATTGGACGTTCGATGAGGTGTTGAAACTCGAAATTCATATAACTAAAAACGATTCATTGAAAGCATCTTCCTACATGGAATTACCATATTTCTTGGCTAAAAAAAAGCTGTGATCAACGTGAGAAATAAAGATAATCAATGTTTTAAATGGGCAGTCACCTCCACTTTATACCCTGTCAAAATGCACTCCGATAGAGTTTCTTGTTACGAGGAGACTTCTAAAAATCTTGATTGGACCGGAGTGACTTTTCCAACACAGTTAAAACACATCGATCATTTCGAGACTCAAAATCCCACCGTAGCGGTGAACGTCTTGGGATAGGATGATGAAAAACAAATGATCTATCCTCTCAGACAGACTTCGTATCTCGAAAGAGAAAAGAGAAAAGACGATTATTTTATTATTGATTTTGAATGGTGGCAATCATCATTATTGTTGGGTTAAAGATTCGAGCCGATTACTGTTGAGACAAAATAATAAACATAAAGGAAGGATATGTTTATGTTGCAATTGCATGAACGCGTTTCAGAGCAAAAAATCATTAGCGAAACATCAGGAATATTGCAAAGAAAATCAAGGTGTCACCGTCGAAATGCCTAAACCCAAAACCATCGTGAACTTTCAAAATCACAAAAGAAGGTTAAAAGTACCATTCATCATGTACGCTGATTTCCAATGCTTCACCGTGAAAATGAGTTCCTGCCAACCCGACGCTCTTCAAAGTTACGTCGAAAGATATCAAAAACACATGCCTTCAGGCGATTGCATTTATGTGAAATGCACTTTTGACTCACAACACGACATGGGTCCCTTCACCTACACAAAACAGTGCGAAGACGACGACGTGGCTCAAAGGTTCGTGGAAGAGTTAGAATCGAAAATTCAAATTTTATATGACAAATTCAAAACTCCAGCGAAAATGATCATCACACGAGAACAGCAGGACGAAAATAGCATATATGCAGACAATCGTTCGATGAGAATTCGAAGGAAAATAAGAAGGTCAGAAACCACGATCATTACACAGGTCTGTATTGCAGCCCGGCTCACAGCAAGTGTAATTTAAAATATCGAGACTCCGTTTTCTATCCGGTGATATTTCACAATCTCTCAGGTTACAACAGTCATCTGTTTGTGAAATATCTTGGCACCATCGACGAAGAATTAAACTGCATCGCGAACAATGAAGAAAGATACATTTCCTTCATGAAATGGAAGCTCATGGAGAAGAGAAATGTAATCAACTGAGAGACATTGG
The DNA here is from genome assembly GCA_031216915.1 of Pictodentalium vernedei. Classification (NCBI taxonomy): domain Eukaryota; kingdom Metazoa; phylum Mollusca; class Scaphopoda; order Dentaliida; family Dentaliidae; genus Pictodentalium; species Pictodentalium vernedei. The sequence goes on from CM062294.1 coordinate 301,861,987, forward strand.
AAGAAAAAACGAAACCCATTCGTAGAGGCATACGTTTCATCGACCTTTTTAAATTCATGTTGACAGCTCTGGAAAAATTAGTTGATAACATGAGCAAGGATAAATTTTAAATCATGAGGGAACACTTCGGAGAACGAGTAGACATCATGTTGAGGAATGGAGTCTATCCTTACGATTACATGAACGATCTAAAGAGATTCGACGGCACCGCGCTACCTTCGAAAGATTTTTATTCAAAATTATACAAATGCGACATTTCCTATGAGAATTATGAACACGCCAAAAACGTGTGGGAATCATTCGATATGAAAACTATGAGAGATTATCATGATCTCTATCTGACCGACGTTCTGCTCCTGGCAGACGTGTTCGAAAATTTTCGAGACGTCTGTTGTCGAAATTACGATCTGTATCTGGCTTGGTATTTCACCGCACCCAGTCTGGCGTGGGACGCTCTGTTTGAGACCATCAAAATCCAATTGGAATTATTATCCGACATGGACATGTTGCTCATGTTCGAAAAGGCCGCGAGAGGTGGCATCTCGATGATCTCTCACAGATATTCTAAAGCTAACAATCCCTACATGAAAGAAGGTTTCAATTTGGAATGATCGAATAAATACATATAGTATTGGGACGCTAATAATCTATATGGTTGGGCCATGAGTCATCCTTTACTGATTGGAATTTCGAATGGGTGATGGAACTGGAAGAGATGCAAAAATGGAGAGACTATCCTTGCATTTTAGAAGTCGATTTGAACTATCCGGAAGAATTATACGATCTACACAATGATTATCCACTGGCTCCCGAACAAATGGAACCGATCGAAGGAGACGAGGAAAAACTCATTCCCAGTTTATTTAACAAACGTAAATACATCATCCACAGGGAGAATTTGAAACAATATGTCGATTACGGGATGAAATTAGTCGACATATGTCGCATCATTCGATTCGATGAAGAGGCTTGGATGAAAAAATACATTGATCTCAACACGAATCTCAGAATTCGAGCAGAGAACAATTTCAAAAAGATTTCTTCAAACTCATGAACAACTGCGTGTACGGTAAATTGATGGAAAACATCAGGAAGAGAACCGACGCTCGACTCGTCACATCTGATAAAAATCTAAAAAATTAGTGGCGAAACCCAATTACAAACACTGAACCATATGCAATGAAAATCTAATGCAAAAGACACACCTGAAGTTTGACAAACCCTATTATCTCGGACCGATCATCTTAGATATCAGCAAGCTATTGATGTACGAGTTTCACTATGATTACATCAAACGGAAATTTGGTGAGAAAGCCAAACTACTGTTCACCGACACAGACAGTTTAGTTTACGAGATAGAGATGAAAGACGTCTACCTAGATATATCTCCGGACGTGTCGGCGTGGTTTGACACGAGCAATTATCCCGTCGATCACCCGTCCAACATTCAATCGAATGACAACAAAAAGGTGTTGGGTAAATTGAAGGATGAGAGCGGCGGTAAACAGATCGTCGAATTCGTGGGTTTGAGACCCAAACTGTATGTTTTTCGTCTAGAAGATGAAGAGATCAAGAAGTGCAAAGGGGTTAAAGCATGCGTGGTGAAGAAAAACATCTCTTTTCGAGAGTATAAAGATTGTCTGTCAGGAAGTGGTCCAGTGTATAAGACTATGAAATCGATTCGAAGTGACAATCACGACTTCTATACCGAAATAGTCAACAAGATTTCGCTGATGGCTGATGATGATAAGAGATTCATGTTAGATGATAAAATAAGCACTTTGGCACTCGGACATTGGACTTTGGATATGATTATGGACGATAGGATTCCAGATGGGATTCCCGATATGATTAAGGACGATAGGATTCCAGAAAATCAAGAGGAATTAGACAGATTCAAGATTATGGAAGTTGATAGAGACATCGAGAGAGTTAGTTTAAAAAAGAAAAAGAAAAAATTATAAAAAAAATAACGTCATTTTAGTGAATTATAATAAAATAAATAAATAAAAAAAAATATACATATTTATGAATAAGAAAATAGAGATATCAGTAGAAGGTGCCATCTTACCTAACGAACCCCTATCCAACATCGATCTGTCGAATGCGGCGAAGGATTTGAAAATCGAAGATTTTCTAGGCGTGTTTTCTAGAGATGCGTTGCCGAAGTGAAGACCTCGACAATCAGAATGCAGAATTTTAAATCTAGATGATTTATCGGGTGAAGGCACTCACTGGGTGGCATGGTTCAAGAACGGGAAGAAGAAGAATTATTATTTTGATAGCTATGGAATCTCGCCGCCAAAAGAAATAAAGAACTATTTTGACGAATCGATGGTTCATTACAACACGGAATGAGTGCAATCGCCAGATCAAGTGTTTTGCGGTCACCTGTGTCTCTACGTTGTCAAGAGATGGTCGGAAGGAGATCGGTTTCAAGACATTCTCAATGATTTACATTAGAGAGAGATTTTTTTTTTAGTATATATAAAGGTAAAAAATTATTTAAAAAAAATATAATCGAATAAAAACAAAAAATAAAAAATAAGTGAAATAATTCATTTTTAATAAACTGTGTTTGAAATATATTTTTAAAACAAAAAAAAATCAAAACAACATGCCAGTCGATAAATTTGGTAGAAGTGACGATGAAAGTCGACCTAAAAAGAAGAGGAAGACGCTCAAAGTCGGTGATGGTTACGACGTTGCCAACTTGGATGAACATTACGTTCGGAGATATGGACCTCGAGAGGAACCTTTGAACATGAACGATAAGAAGCTCTACAATCTTCCCGAGCCGATAGATCTCACGGATGCAGTGACTAAAAAATACATCAACAGGGGGAACGCGGATTTCAAATGAATCATGCTAGATAATTACGTGGATAAAACCATGACCGACGATCTCGATCTAAAATCCAAATGTTTGGTGAACGTCGTGAATCCCATAGATTCCACCGATGCTGCAACCAAGAAATACGCAGACAACTCTCATGCATGAAAATCTGAGAAGTAGATACGTTCAGAAAATGATGCAATCGGAATTGAACGCCAATTCTAACAAGATAACGAACGTGGCCACTCCCACGAATCCCAAGGACGTGGCGACCAAATACTATGTAGATCTGGAACAGAGAAAGTCTGACAGACGAGAAATGAAATCAGATCTGAATGCAGGATTCAACAAGATATTGAATCTGTCGTAGGTCGACGATGCGGACTCCACCGTGGTCAATAAGGGCTACGTGGATTCGCTGTGATACGATTTCAAGAATATGTAGAATCACAAGTGGACGATCTGTACCTGAACAAACAATCTGGCGGAACCATGGAGGGTGGCATCAACATGAACGGTCAGAATTTATTCGGTCTCAATCACGATCCTGAATTCGATTCCAGCTTGGTCAGCAGGAAGTACGTGGATGACAACTCGGTCTGGAGAAAGGGCGACATCATGGAAGGTAAACTAGACATGGGCGGACACACACTCACGAATCTACCAGATCCTGTGCACATATCGGACGCCTGCATCCTGATTTCGGTGGAGGAGAAAGTCAAACACGCCAGGCAATTGATCACCGTGTGGGCCAAGGAGATCGGCACGTTAAAGGAGGGAAAAGCCGAGTGGTCTTTCGGAAACGGAGGTAGCAGATCGCAACATGGTCAGGTGGGATATCCCATGCTGTTGGGGGGTGAAATCATTTGAATGAGTCTGGCTTCCACGGATTTGAATAACAGAGCAGTCGTCAATCTCACGGTGAATGGAGTAGAGAGCGATAAGAGATACAGTGTCAAAAAGACAGAGAATCAACACTCGAATGTTAGCACATTTGGCATGCCTCTCAAAGTGAACGCCGGAGACAGAATTAATTTCGTTATGAAAACCAATAATCCTGAAGCCGCCACTTCCGTGGTGAGCATACTGATCGAACTAGATCCTCTGAACAAACAGTGAATGCATGGAAATAATTAATTAAAAATAATGAGTGATTATTAAAAACAAAAAAACAAAAAAAAGTAATGAGATTCAGAAAGATGTTCAATCTCTCTAGATCTCATTACTTTTTATTTTATTTTTTTTTGTTTTTTTGTTTTTAATAATTACTCATTACTTTTTATTTTTGTTTATTTTTTTTCACACACTCGTCTGTCATCAAATGATCGACATCTTATTTCCATCCGAGTCGAATTGTAATTCTCAATCTGACAGGAGCAGGGCGAAGGCTTCGGTTTTTCTCGGCACATTCCTATCGAATTGCATCTTGATCTGAATGTCTAAGATGCTACTCTTGAGTTGTTCGCTCTGTTTACTGATGTTGAATACGAACATGGGATACATCGACTTGTATTCGCCTGGAGATATATTAGGGTTGCTCATCAATTCGTCTAGATCGTGATACTTCTTTCTAAAATCTGCGGTGTCACCGTACAGTCTGCAGAAATCGTTCTTGTCAAAAGACGCATTGTAATTGATTGCTGGATATCTCGTGGCGTTCAGAAACACTTGCATGTTTCTCAAATTGCAGTGATCAAATAGCAACGCATTCTTTTCCTGAGACCCGTCCCTATCGGTCTGAAACGCGACCACGATGAAACGCAGTCTCTCGGAAGCGGATTTCACAGTCAATCTCCAAGTGATTCGTGGAGAGTGGAATGCTAGCCATGTCACACTGTCTCATTCTAAATCCCAAATAGATTCGTGTAGACCCGTTTTTCGTTTCGAGGATTGCTAGCTTCCACGGGAGTCATCTTGATCAATCTATGTCGTGTGTTGTTGTAATCTTTGACCAGACCGTTCAGAGCATATATGTATTTCTTGGTCGAATTTGCCGTGAAGTACCTGTGCATCTTTTCCTTCATCGTTTGATTCCAACGTTCCACGATGCTAGCTTTCTCTTCGTTTTTGATCAAGTAGAGGTTGACCAATCGACTAACGACCTTGTTGTAGAATTCCTTTCCCTTGTCCACCCATAATTTATTCGGCTTTCGAGAAGACGAGTCGAACACGCTTGACCTCAGCGATGCAAAGTCCTGATTTATTCTTCAAAGCTTTGATCCAACCATATTTGGAAAACACATTGATGACCGTCAAGAGATATTTGACACCCTCGTTCCACCTCGAAAACGATCTCATGTTGACCAAGTCGGCAGACCAAATGTCGTCCAGACCCTTCAGGAACACCCTTCTATTTTGAAATTTACGCACGATGGGTTTGTGTAACTCCTCAGCCAATTCACTCATGAATAATCGTTTCTTCTTCTTTTCCGAAGTGCCTTTTTTTTTAATGCCCCATCCTAATCGACGTTTTGCACCGATCAGATTGTGACCAGCCAACGTTCTATCTTCTCTCTCCAGGTCGGATTCGATATGCCTCTCAATTTCGCCAACATGTTTTTATCGCAGACGTCGTTGTGAGTCTTGGTGTCGGGATGTCCGGCGTAGCACAGATCATGATCATACGCAGCCGCGTCCACCCTATTCATGGGTTTGCTCCAAGATTTAGGAGTCAGATTGGCATTGAGTCTCTTGGTCATTTTCGTTCCGGGTCCCATGAAACTGTGACCCGGCAGATGCATTTCGAAAGGTAGATTATTGATCATTTTATTCATGACGCCTTTGCCTCTGCTCGTTTTTTTTTTTTGACGAATCGAGTCTTGATTGAACCACACACATTGCAAATTTCACGAAGCATCTATCTGTCGTTTTTAGTTCATACTTCTCGAGAATTACCCGTCTCAGTAACTCTCTTACACTTTACGCAATACATTTTTGAGAGTTATTTAAATTAATTTTGTAATTATTTTTTATTTTATATATAAATTTAATATTTTCTTTTTTAAAAATTCTGTTCTTATTATATATATATATATATTTTTTTCAATCACTGCTCTTGAGTTCTATCAACTTACCGAATTCCTCCCTGGCCTCTTTCCTCCATCTTTCCATGAGAGAATCCTTCATCTCTTCCTTGATGATCTGATGAGTCTTGATTCTCATGGCTTCTTTCATAGCATCGTATTTCGTTTTCTCGCTCAATATCGTGAAGTATTCTCCGTCCGATATCCTACCGTCTTTCAACGCCATTGCGATCATTTTGGATATTGTGTCGATCTTAGAGTCAGCCAAGACACAAATCTTTTCGGGTTTCCTAGCCTTCAGATATAATTTCCTACTCAAAAAGTTTCCTAGCGTGCTAAACAATCCGGCGGCGAGAGCCACTCCTTCTATAGTCAACCCGATCGGAACGCCGACCGCGATCGACAACAATCCGATGATGGCCATGTGTATACCGATGGAAATCATGATGTGTGTCGTGACGACCGCATTGACGAATTTCACGAGACCTGAATACTTCTTCTTGAGAGAACGACGAGAATCTCTCTCAGATACAAGTGGATTCTACTGATTTGATCGATACGATACCTCTCTCCTCTTTCTTTTTCTTCTGGCGATGGTGCCATTGGCAAATGCCGTTCGGCTTCTCATCCTCGTCATTATCTAATGTCAGATACAATTTATTTCTGGTTCTCATTTTTTAATGTTTTTTTCTTTCTAATATTAGATAAAAAATTTATGTGTGTATTTATTTTTTATTTTCTATTCTGCTTATTTATATCAGCGAGAAAACTTAGACGTATGCTTCCTCCAGCAATAATTTCAAGACGCATCCCTTGTCTTCTAAAGTCAGACTTCTACGTGCCAATTTCATTTCTTCCGAACCGGTGGGCTTATCTCGCCCGCTACAGAAGACTAATCTCTTCCAAAACCTGATCACGTCGTCGATTTGAACGCATTCGAATGCCGGTTCGAAATACTTGACCACATCTTCCATTTCCATCTTCAGACACGAATGATCTGCATGATCGAAGTCTAGATGATCCCGACACCCAATGCAGCGTTCTAACATGAGGCGACCTAGTTGTTCGTTCACGCAGAATGCACAGGCTCTCATCATCATTTTTAAAAGAAACCTTGCTCTCAAAATCTGGGAATTGTTCTTGATTTACGTATATTTTCTATCTATATCTATTTCGATTCGATATTTATTTTTTTTAAATAACTATTTATTTATATTTTTTTTCTCTCCTATATATATATCAATCACTTTTTTATTTCCTCTCGACAAAACCGATTCTATTACGATTTACCTTAAAACTCGCGAGGTGAATCGGCAAATCTTTTTCACCGATCGGTCGCACCCTAGACCGTCCGAAACTCGATCGCGAATGTGGTGGCCCAGAACTCTCAAACCGCATTTTTTGATGTACCGGAAGCCGAAATCGGTTTGGAATTTTTCTTTTTAAAAATCCTCGATGAGTAACTACACTTTACACTCCTTTTCACCATTGGCGAACGTCGAGAAAAGGTTTTGAGGTCGATTTTTCCTTGTCTAGAATCCGCAAATCGGTTTACCGATCGGATCGCACCCTCGACCGTTCAAACAGCCGTTGGCGAACGTAGGTGGTCCAGAATCCGCAAACCGCTATTTTGATGCTGGGCTAGAAGCCGCAAAACGTTTTTGCTTGCGTTCACCAACGATAGATCGAAGGTCTCATCCATGATGGGAACGCCGACAAAAATGTTTAAATTTATATTTTCTTCAAATTTCATACATTTTTTTCACTTCTGAGCGATGTGTCGAATGTACTCGTTCGCCAACGGATGTTTGAACGGTTAAAAGTGCGATCCGAGAGCCTCAAAAACAATTGCGGATTCTGGACCACCATGCAAAAACGACATTTTTTGCACTCTGTACACGATTTAACAATGAACCCCTATGGCGGTACACGTGCATGTACGTGTACGTGTACAGTTTTTTGGAAAAGTGGTCTAGAATCCGCAATTACCATCTACTAGCCTCCATAAAAAAACATTCTGTTTTGTTTATATTTTATGCTTTAACCATTTTCACACAGATTTGAATTTACTGGTGGCAGTAAAATTCTGTTTCACTAGTTTGAATTTTTTCTTTTTCTTCAAAACCACAGGGCCAAATTCACTCATTTATGGCACAGACCATCTTTGGAGTAAACCTTTTCTCCTTTGTACAAATGAAGCTGCTGCCATCTTCAGGCTGGTGGAATTTACTCTTCTGATCCCCCCACCCCTTCCAAATTACTATATGCCTTAGGGTGGGATTAATGCTCCATAAGCCTAAAATGCTTTTAAAATCCTCTTTTTATAAGCCACTTGCAATAATGCTTACATTTCTTCTTTGGAACTTACTTTCGTGATGCAGATTCAGTTTTTTCAAAGAAACTCAGTGAGTCAACATTTGGGATCCCAAATTTGGGCTACACTCAAAAATTTTATTTTCAGAACAAATGGGCAGATATGAACAAATTTGTCATGTAGAATATAACTGGGACATAAGTATTTCGTTTATGCCGGAATTGTTTTTGTTTTTGGGTTTGTTTTTTTTTTTTTTGTTTTTGTTTTTTTTTGGGGGGGGGGGGAGGGGGGTAGTGGGTAGAGAGAACCACAGTAGTTGAAAACAAAACAAAAATTTCGTTCGGTAGTTGTTTTTTAATACGTCACAAAACAGAGGACCAGCAGAAATCAATGGCCAAAAAGGTTGCCTTTGGTTGTGTCATAGCAAATCAGAAAATTGCTCTTGCTGCTCATCGCTTACTGATACACTTATCTCTTTTGACAACTTGAGCCAAGTGAGCGTTTTAGGCTCTCTTGGACTTCTGGCTTATGTTTTGTTTTGTTTAGTTTTTTTGGTTTTGTTTATCGCCAATGGTGCTATTAGAATGAAAAAGTGGGAATCCCGTGATCACAGGGGTGACGCAAAGATGCCCGACTGGGGTGTAAACCTGGTTTGTCCTGATTGTGATGCCTCAGATCCGCTCGGTGGTTCTCTACGGGGACTCCGGCTCCCTCCACCCGTAAAACTGGCGTGGTCATGATTAGTCATTGTGCAGAAATATGTGACCTCAAAAACCAATAAATAAATAAAAAATAATTGGACCACATAGAGGACATTTCGATATACCTGCAGTCATCGCCACGATATAGCCTTCGATGCAGATGCGGCGTTAAGCACCAATATATAAATAAATACCAGAACTCTAGTCTGCCACTGATCGCCCAGATTCAAGAAAACAACGTTCTTTTAGTTTGTAAAATCAAAATGTTCTCCCATTGGACGAACTATGGTCCTACCGATGGGTCCTCCTCCGGTACAACGATTTTTGGCGAATGAGCGATGAAGATGAAACAAAAATGCCATTGAAATGTCTTCTATCTTCTATGTGGACTACCATTGATCGCTGAGATGCAAGGAAGCAGCGTTCGTTGAGTTCGAAAAATCAAAATGTTCTCCAGGTCCGGGGTCACCTTGATGTATTTCCTGGTAACTTTTCATGCCCTGGTCCGCCCTTGACTGTCTACTGTTTCAACGAGGGTGCTACTCGGTCGAAAATCTCTGCCCGCTTTTGTGATCAAAGTTCTGTACTGATGTGGTGGCAATCATGGTGTTATATTTTGAAAAACTGAGGGTAAGATGGAAACCTGATCGCAAGACGAAATAGCTGTATTGATTACAAACGAATATGCTTGGAGAATAGGTCAAACCTGTTCATGTTATTCGGGCCGAAGAACCCAGAAGACCATGATGGAAAACTACTTTTGCTTGTTATGTTTCTTCTGTATTGGACTAAAAGTTTGATAGTGGGGACAGCTAGTGCTATGCACGTTATGTGCTTGTAACCCACTTGTTTGTGGAGATTCCCGTTCAAAATAAATATTTTATTACAATTTATTAGAGAGAGCTTAAATGCTCTCTTCGATCAACTGCAGCAAAATAATTTAACATATTCATAGCGCCAGTCGATGGGAAGAACTAAATACCAAAAGTCTTAGTCCTGAATATCTATATTCATCTCCCTACCCACGTGTGGGCACGGTGGCGCTGTATACTTAGGCGTACTGCACGTCGATGGTGCACCTGTTTTCAACCAATGCTAACCCTGCTTGTGTGGAGTTAGTACGTTGGGGATGCTCGGTGTTTCTCGCCGGGTACTCCAGCTTCATCCATCCGCAAAACTGCCCGACACGAGGTGACCCAGGTTGTCTAAAGTGTCGTTAAACTCAAATATATAAATGTAGCGGTCGAGGTATAAAGGCCATTTACCAACCAGCCTGGTTGGTCCGGATCTCTTAGTCTTGTGGTAAATCAGTCGCTTTGTGTGCTAGAGGTCGACGGTTCGAACCCCGGCTCCCGCACTTATCTCTCCTCCTGTTACATTTGGGGGCTCGTCCGATCCTCAGCAGTAGGTGGCACTGCGGGTGTTTCGACCGCTCAGAGGGAGGAACTTGGGTGAGATTCACATGTGGTGAATCTCAAAAGAAGGGGAGAGTAGTGTAGCGGTCGAGGTATAAAGGCCATTTACCAACCAGCCTGGTTGGTCCGGATCTCTTTGTCTCGTGGTAAATCGGTCGCTTTGTGTGCTAGAGGTCGACGGTTCGAACCCCGGCTCCCGCACTTATCTCTCCTCCTGTTACATAAATAAATAAAAAAAAGTTATCTCTCAAAACTTATATGGGCGCTGCACAAGCGTGACATCATCCCACATACTCACTTCCTATAGTCTACAAACGCTGGTCCTGCCGAAAGTCAATGAATTCTATCGAAATCACTGTTTTAATCGCAAAAATTACTGAAACTTTTCTAAAGTTACACACCAATCTTGTGTATTTAACTGATGAGCGAGGCCAACCACGCCTGCATCTTTACAGACATGAAGCATACCTATAATGTTGGCGACACGTAATTTCAGTTTTGCAACCCACTCTTTCGTTGTTGCCTTCTACATAATGTTTCCAAAAGCAGGTGGAACTTTAGAAACTTATTCATAGTGTTCTCTTTCCCTGAACCACAACAAATATACTACTCAAAGTTTGCTAAGCTCCAAATGCATCCAACTACCGGTTTTACGTTTTAGTTGAAATATTGAAATGAAAAGTGTATATATTTTTTATTCAATTATATCTTTAGTGATTTATGTACAGAAATTAAGATTGTATTTGTGTTTGACATTATTTTTTAGCTTTTGAATACGATAACCATGGAAAATGGATATTTTTGGTAAAAGAGGATATTTTTCAATATGCCAAAAAGTTGACGGAGCGAACTGGTATGGCTTCAATATCGAGTATGAGACCTATTACTGTTAATTACAGCTTGACAACGCCTTCTCATGCTCCCAATCAGGTTCCTGGTGGTCCTTTGTGGGATGTTGTTCCATTCTTGGACCAGCATGCACCAAGCTCCTGAACACTTCTTGGCTGGACTGGACGGGCTGAAATTGCAAGCTGCAACTCATTCCAGACATGTTCGATTGGATTGAGGTCAGGGGATCTTGCTGGCCAGTCCATACTCTCAATCCCCTCCCTCTGTCAATACTCCCCAACAGCGTGGGCAACATGAGGACGGGCATTATCGTCCATCAGAATGAATCTATCACCCACTGCACCTGCATACAATCTGACGTGGACATCCAGGATCTCATCAATATACCGTTGTGCAGTCAATGTACCACTTTCAAGGACATAGAGCTCTGTACGTCCATCCCAGCTGATGCCTCCCCAGACCATGATTGATCCTCCACCAAAGCGACCATGCTCAGCAATGTTGGCTGCATGGAATCGCTCTACTGGTCTTCTCCATACCCTACAACGCCTATCTGTGTGGTCTAGGCAGTACCTTGACTCATCTGTAAAAAGGACAGGTCGCCAATCTTCTCTGGTCCATCCAATGTGGTCCATGGCCCATTCATGTCGTGCCTGGCTGTGGTTCTGGGACAGCGGAATGCGAATACATGGTCTTCTCAATCGGAGACCACCTTCGTGCAACCTTGCCCGGATAGTCTGCGTCGAAACATTTACCCCGGGTACATTCTGAAGGTCACTGCGAAGCTGGGTTGCTGTGGCAAAGCGGTTCCTACGGGCCTGAATGATCAAAAACCGGTCTTCAGCTGCAGATGTTGCCCTGTCTCTGCCACCACCATGCCGTCTTACTGGTGAACCATACTGCTGATATCTTGCCCAGGCGCTGGAGATCACCGTATGGTGCACACCAAGGGCTTCACCAACCTGACGATGGGTAGCCCCATTGGTTCACCATCCCTCAGCCCGCCACATTTCTGCTTTAGACAAATGTCTTCTTACATTTGAATTTGCCATATTCTATCATTAAATCACAAGGGTTTGTGTTGAAATGAAGATTGAATACCCTACACATGGCATGTACATGTAGACAGTACACGAAAACATCATAAAAATCAAAGGGTACATACTTTCCATGACTGTCACGAAAAGTCTGCCTTTCAAGGGAGCTAATGTAAACACTTGGGACCATCTCAATACATTTTTCAATCATACCCACCAAAAATATCGCAAATATGTCACAAGCAAATTTCACAATGATGTGGCAAATATTTGGTGCTTAGCAAACTTTGAGTAGTATAATAATAATAGCAGTACGTCTCGTATGCCCCCCCCCCTCCCCCCCCCTCCCCACACACACACATTTGGGGGACCTCGGAAGTGTCGCCATGTCACCTGATCCAGTGGCGGAATGTTTGGGTTCTGATGGTAGCCCGCGTGAGCGGTAATGTTGTGACGTCACTTTCGTAGTAATATCTGGTCTCAGTGTGCATGCGCAACACATGTTGTTAGGGGATACGTGTTTCTGTCGTGCATTTTGTATACTGGGGGTCGCCATCTTGTTTTTATTGCGGCATCTGGTTGCTTTTAAAATCTATTAATAGGACAGGGGTGTGTTCGAAGGGTGTGTTCAATAAACGGGAGAAGTTTGCTGGTTCGGATTTTCCCCAAATCTTCGTTTTCTTCGTACCCAAATAGACCGGACAAGTTTTACCAGTTCGGATTCCTTCGGAATCCTCTGCTCTGCCTCTATCTGTGTATTCACGTTATTTTCTTCTGTACACCCAACCCTATTCGTTTATTCAGGTGTGTACTCCAGTAGAGTAGAAGAAACTATCAGTTGGAACAGTAATGCTTATTGTCACTATACTTAGCTTTCCTGGTCAGTTCTGGCTAGTTCTTACCCTATTCCGGGTACTCGTGTTCTTATTTCGAACAGCATAAGCCATGTTTCATTTATCCAGATCATCCACTCAGGAGAGTTTCCTAAGTGGAAAGCACTTGTCCTCCAATTCCAGTTTGACAAGTTAAGTGACAGATAAACATATGTTTAAATCAAATCCAATCAGTTCACTTTACTGCAACGAACTAACCAGTCAGATCACTCCATCCATCTAAACCCCACCCACTGTCGCATCGTTATCTGACACAAGGGTTTCTAAGAATAGGTTCAAGGGTCAATCGTGCTGGAACTGGTATCGCTCGGACGACTGGAATCTTATCGAGTAAACAAGCTATCGAACATTTTCTCGATCGAGTCACCCCACATACAACTCTTCAACTCGTCTCGGAAAATGGGGTTCCACAAGTGGAATTCTGCTAGTGAATTCTAGGCGCTATACTAACTGCTCTGATCCCAACAGGGTTCTATCTACTTTAGACTAAGTATTCTCATTTTTCCATATGTGTTTGTGTGCTAATGCACAATGTGCGCACAACACCTATAGCAGATGGGCAAAAAAGAGATCCAAGAAGTACAGGCGGAATGGGATATCGCGGAACGAGGGACTGATGTTTGGTGGAATGTGCCTGTATGTTAGTAGACAATGTGTCACAACGTGTGCACATTACATGCAGCATATAGGCACATGCTAAATGTGCTGATGTCTTCTTGTGTGCTAGTGCACAAAGTGCACACAACGCATGAAGCACACAGGCACATTCGATGAAAAAGGTACTCTTGAAGTATAGCCGGAAAGAGATTCACGGAACGTAGGCCTGATGTCTGATGGCATGTGCTTATGTGCTAATGCACAGTGTGCGCACAATACATGCAGTACATGGGCACATACGACGGAAAAGAGATTCTAGAAGTATAGTCGGAAAGGGATTCCATGGAACGTGTGGCAGGAAGTGGGTGGAATGTGTCTGTGTGCTAATACACATTGTGCCATAATGTGTATGCATCGCATGCAGCACACAGGCGCGTGCTGGGTGTGCCGACATGTGCCTGCTTGCTTATGTAGGACTGATGTTTGGTGAAATGTGCTAATGCACAATGTGTGCACAACACGTGCAGAACATTGGCACACACGACGGAAAATGGATTCTGGAAGTATAGTCGGAAAGGGACTCCATGGGACGTGGGACAGGAAGTTGGTGGAATGTGTCTGTGTGCTAGTACACATTGTGTCACAATGTGCTGTGCGCGCATTACATGCAGCAAATAGGCGCACACTATTATTTGAGGATACTTATAACATGATGATGTACTACTGGAGGATACCTCTTGAGGATAACTTTTGGAGGATATTTGTTGGACTTCTTCATCCGTGTAGGTTTGTTGGGAAAGATCTAAAAAGGGGTGACCTGCAGTTCTTTGATCATTTGTGTCCTGACTGTCGTCGAGTGAAGACATGTTACCGGTTCTGTACAGACATTGCTCTAAAGCATTTCCCAGAACCGATAATGCCAAAAGACACAAGAAGAGCATTGTTCCTAAATAGGAATCGGTTGTGGAAAAATCCCCGATCACCTGAGACCAATGGACGATCGGAATAAAGTAGTTATAAATTTTTTACTTAACAAGAGGAAATGGATGCCGTTCTTCGAGCTGCAGGTGAAGATTTGATTACCTGTTTGTGTAGATGTTCTACCAACATCCTCGAAGATAGGATACCACTGAATTCGACGGAATTGGATGGATGACCAGCGAGAACACGAGAGTGTATTGGGGCTGATTGCCAACAAAGATATATCACTGGATATAAAAAGAAGTGTGTTACGGAAATGTTATTTCTCTTATTACTCATCTCACTTATTCGGGCTATCCTAGCCGCGGAATGTATAAACAGGATGCACACGACACCAAATACACGATACTAAATATTCATTTTATTTACGACCACGAAAGAGTGAGGACATTGCAGATCATCGTTGCAGATATTACTGGATATTGTGGATAAATCTTTTGGCGAACGTTTAACATGGAGAGGTATAAAGAGACCGTCTGCTCCGAGGGGTACCAGCAAACAGAGAGGAAATGCTGAACAGCACCGAAAGGCTGAATTTAAACAGAAAACTAGTGCGATTCCTATCTCATGCTAACCGACGGGTAGCCGAGACCTTGATCAAGGCGGCTGTTGATGATTTGATACAATGCATATGTGATTGTGCTAAGAACCTTTTGGATTTTAAAGTGCCAATAACCAAATGTGAGTGAGCTCAGCTGATCCTATACAAACACCAAATACGGGGGCTAACCTTACCGAAGGGTAAACTATTTTATCAGGAAAAAAGACGGATCATACAGAAAGGGGGATTTTTGTGGACTTTATTCAATATATTGTCATATATTCTCGGCCTATGAAAGGACGTACTCCTAACAAATTTGCCATTTATGCACTGACATTTGAAGAGAGCGGACGCAATGTAATCCTGTCATCGTTGTTCACCTAAAAACTATTCACCAATAGAAGATTCAGAATCTAGTGAGTTGGAACTATCTGAAATCCAAGAAGAATATATGGAATCTGAAGAAGAAGGAGATGATTCTACTTCTATTTTGGGAAATATCGTCGAAAGTGCCAATGACGAATACCAAGAAGATTTTGACAACCTCATGAACATGTACATTGAGGATGGAATAGATGAAGAAGACGCAATTGAAGCAGCATACACTTCAAAAGCGTGTTCGAGGAGAAAAAGCCCAGAAACGCCATGGTAAAGCGAAAATTCCTGTTCGACGACCTTGTGGTAAAATAGTCACTCAAAGTGGAAGATGATAAGATAAAGAAGAAAAGGGTCCAGAGAAAAAAGCATAAAAAGGATCGTTGGTATCAAACTAAATTCATTTTTATTCTGACCTCCAAATAGTAAAAATGTCTGTGTCAACGACTATGCTCCGACTGAAAAATGACTTACACATACAGATCTTCAAGAATGATGCCGGATTACAGCTAACTTCCTAAGAACTGGCCCAAGTGAATCGTGTGATAGATGGAGTCGAAAGAAGAAACCTAGTTCAGTATATAGGTGATGATGGAGAAAAAGAAAGATGTATGTGTGGATACGCCTTGTTGTATGCGTCGCTTGTACCAAAGAAGAGACAGGGAACGAACAGTCAAAGAAGAGTAAGAACGAAGTTACAACTCAGTCTACAAACAAGAGAATAACAGATATGCCAAGGGCAGCTCCAATAAAGAACAAATCAAAGAAGACTAATGTTCGAAACAAGAATGACGTTTCCACTCAAACTACGAAGAAAGAGGACGAACGAGATTCTAAAGGCAGAGCCAGCGAAGAATGAACCAAAGATGATTGAAGTTTCCACTCAAACTACAGACTAGAACAAGAATGGAGTTACCGCTTATACTCCTAAGCAGCGTGAAGACAAGAGAACGCAATAGATGCCAAAGGCAACCCAGGAGAAAGAACAGAGACCACAATCATTCCTTGCGATCCCAATGCCTTGCTGAGAGATGTTTGTTGGTGGTTAACGTCACATATTTATGCACCATGGCTAATCGTGACACAACATGGAGATGAAGTCAAGTTTAGTCAATCGTTGATCAACATGTTGCCCATTTTAGAGGACTTTCACCCCAAGCATTGGTGACTGGGTCCTATTTTACTAGTAAAGCGGAACTGGTTTACCACAGTAAACCAGTGCTGCTTACTTCCCGGGGTTCCCACGGGGATGCTGAGAGATTAGATCTATTGATGGCGAGTCGGGAAGCTGGTAAAAGCAGAGTGACAAACGAGTTGGTAAGCATATGTGGCGAATTGTTGCGACAGATGTTGAATAGAGATACTTATAAGTCGATCATGAACGTGTTGAAAGGGGAAAATATAAAAAAATAATAGTAAATAAAAAAGAAAATAAGAAAAATTAAATTAAATTACAAAATAATTATTATTCAGTTAAAAAAACGAAATAATATGAAAGAAACAAATATGTTTGTAATAAAGAACAGAGGATTTATCAGATCTTAGTCTACGGTGGAGCAGGTTTACAGGATTCGATGATGGCAGCCGTCACCAGTGATGTGGCAAAACAAATCGCTTCTACGGCGTAAATGACTGAAAGAAAACCGCCATGGACGTGGCTGAAAAAACGCAACGGAAGCGAGCACTAGAATCGCTTCGGAGGCAGGCTAGAAGACTGCCGATTTAATTAAGAAGTAAATAAGACCGGCTAAACAAGTAAAATTATTGTTGAAATCGGAAGAGATTCTAGCGAACATGAAACTTGGAAATTTCAAGAGTTCTAGTATTGTACCGATACAGGAACTCGCTTAGACGTTGAACAACGGATCTGGACTGAAAGAAATATAAATCGAAAAACAAAAACGAAATTATTTTTTTTTATATAACAAAAAAAATAGAAAAATTTGTTTTGAAATAAAATCATAAAAAATAACTTGAAAAAATACGCAAAAGAATGGAAATTAAAGATTTTTTATGGAATGCACCAAAGTCTGAGAGGTCGAATCACAAACTCTTTCCTCAAAGCATAAGAGGGTTGATAGAGGGAAAATTGAATTGTTGAAAGACGAATCTGTTGAATCTGTTGTTACAACCGGAGTGGTTGGATTACGACAGATTGTTCGTGTTTGGCAAGAGTCTCTTTCAACCCGAATATGAATTATTTCGAAAAGCTCTGAGCCCAAATTTGCCGAAGGACGTTATAATGAGAATCTTTGACCACCGAGAAGAATTCGAAAAATGTGATCCATTGCTCGCAACGATCTTGCAAGAAACGTAGAGAGGACTCGGAAATGATAAAACGTCCAAAGTGGAATGTCAGTTTTACGAAAATGCGAATGACGTGCCAGATCCTCGAGATTTGAATTCAGTGCATAGAAATCTCATGATATTCGATGACTTGATGTTGGAGAAACAGAATCTTACTACGTTCGAGGACGTAACAGCAACGCGGACTGTTTCTATCCATCTCAAAATTATTTCAGATTGCCGAGGTAGACCATAAGAGAAAATGCAAATTTACTGTGTCTATTCCGTCAAGATTTCAAGAATCTCAACCACAATTACTATGATCACGGGGTCAATGACATGAGCAAAAAATAATTCAAGAGAATTTGTAAGTTGCTGTGGGATTGCACACCTTTTAATTGCGTGGTGATCGATCTGACGAGTGGTAAATATTATGGTAGATATAGGAAGGGATTTGACATTTTATATTTTCCAGACGATTGCAATTAGTAAATGAGAAGAAAAAAAATCTTATTAAGTAGAAAGTAAAAAAAATAAAATAAAATAAAATATACAATTATTAAAAAACACATTTTAACCCTTTACCTAACGTAACGGCCAAAACCGGCCAGCGCTATTCTCAAAAATAGCCAATTAATTTTCAAAATATTTTCATTTTTTGTCTCAAAAACATAGGTTATGACCCCTCGTTGGAACGAGCTCGTCGAGCTCGTTCCAACGAGGGGTCATAACCTATGTTTTTGAGACAAAAAATGAAAAAATTTAGTTATTCAAGAATTTTTTTTTGCAAGTGTCGTCTGCTTTTCATGTTAGGTAAAGGGTTAAAAAATATTGCAAGACTACGAAACTCAATTATTAGAAAGGATAGCGAAGAACATGAAAAGAATGACTGATAATACAACTGCAAAAGATTCTTTTTCGATCATGGTGAGCGATGACAAGACTCGATTCATGACGAAATTCAATCCACCAATCGAATTGAAGAGGGATAAGAAATATGAGATGGCACTGGTAAATCTGGAGACGTACTATTAGTTTCCCAACATCATAGAGAAAAAATAATGCATTTAGATATTCGAACAGAATGAATTGGTTCATGATTTGCATTCCAAAGGGCAATTAAAGCATAGTCGATTTCAACGAAATCATTCATACTAGAATGAAGATCGACGGTCAAGAGGGAACAGCCATCAAAATAACTGGCAACGTCAACAGTCTGCAAACGATACTGAACATGAGAGAGGGCTATCGAGTGGATTTTAGAGGAGATAACACCTTTCGAAAGATGTTGGGATTTGATCAAAACATGTACGAAAGATATGCGACATCAGAAAATGTGGTGGACATTTTCTCTGTCAACAGCATTTTGGTGAACGTGGACGTGATCTCTGGAAGTTTCGTGAATGGTGGTGTCAGGGCAAAGCCAGCCTAAATATAGGGGCAAGGGGCCTCATATTTAAAGATATTGTAAGTTCAAAATATATTCCGCATCAAGGCGAAAAACCCACGTGAATTTCACTTCTCTGTAAAGCTGGACATAGAAAAAAACACACGTGGTGTATATCCAGCTTTAGCGCAGGGACCCAGGGGAGAAACGGTATGTTAGATAAGATCTAATCTCATTTAATTTCTACAGTAGTCGGAGTCTTACGAGACGTAATCGGTTGGTGTCAAGATATCGTCACGGTCAATTAAGAAACGAGATTCTAAAACGATAGAAATGTCTATCGTATCGTCACCTGATCATTAGATGGCAAGAACGAATCGGTTTTCTCGACAAGTGAAGTCACTGTTAAGTCACGCGCGAGATGACTTGTATTGATTCTGCCTCGATATACGTCATCTCCCACCGTTTTGACAGGTGGACAGATGAGCGTCGGTCCACCTGACAGTTTAGGGTAAAAAGTATATATACCTTGAAGAGCAGAGCATTAGACACACACTTGGGGTCACACACGCGTTGGTGAAGTCCAGGACAGGCGGACTCTGTTTCCTGGCATAAGGGTACCTTCGATCACAGGACCCTGACACGGCTGGAATCGCCAGAGAGGGCATTCCATGATCGATTTAGCTTAACGTTGATAGGCGGCTACGGGGCCGAATTCGTGAGAAGGAACACCCCAGGTGTTACGATAAAGTTTAGATTGTCGAGTAGCAGGTATCGGCCTGCAATAGTCAGAAGTGTAGGTTAATTGTATTGTGCGTATTAACCCTTTGAAGGGTCAGACTGATTGCGTTCTGAGTAGTTTGTTTTGCTGTCGAAGCATCGTAATACCGACTGGAGATCGGTGTGAGTGACAATTTCGCCCTAGCATAAAAAGGGCATCTGTGAATCGTGAATTCAACCAGGAACGGTGAATATTTCAATAGGACTTTCACGGAGGACTTTCAAAAGGTACATAAGGTATGAGTAGACAATATCTGACCCAAATCAGAAGTACGGTGTCTTTATAGATGACGAACATTGCTGGTCGGAACCCTCCGACAGCCAGGGGTACAGTTACGCGCAGACGTTGACATTTGAGCCTTAGCGGGTGAAGCTCTTATGGCGAGCTCACAGTAATAACATTTCAGATTTGTGAAGCTCTTATGGCGAGCTCACGGTAGTAACATTTCCAGTGTGTAGACTATAGTACCAGTACAGGGCTATAGAATGACTATACGATTGTTTAGAATTATTTAACCGTAGCGACCCATTTTCTGTGAAAAGAATCGAATTGTTGATTGTTGAAATATTGAAACGGATTTATTTTTATGTGTAAATAAAAGAATCGTTGTTACTTTAAATCATTCTTTCCATTATACAGCCTGAAGTGATTAGGAATCACACCTAACGGAAATCGAACCTATTTCAGGCCAATTTGGCAGAGAAGGAATCACGGCGTCGGTCTAACTCAGCTCTCTGCGCCGAGTTCGCGACACTTGGATTCCGACCCTCCACGTTGGTCTAATTTTCCCGCAACTTCATCAGCGGGACTAAATAACCCCACGTCAGCCCAGGCCTTACGGGGCCTCAGGTGTCCCTGACAGGTGGCACACAACCCACGATCTACTCGTTTTTCCGGACGTTTCTCCGGGCTACAAAATCAAAGAGCGACCTCGAAGTCTGTCTTTTCTATTTGCCTGTGATAACTCATAAATTATACAGTTTGAACACTGAATTAATGGATCAAAATGGAGAGCTGTTAGATCTTCGTGGCGAATGTGTAACAATGTGATTTCACGAAAGAGAAATAAGAAAACAAAATCTGTTAGTTTGTTAAACAAATAAACAAATCAAAAACATTTTTTTTTTAATTTTGTTTTTTGCAGAATAGGAAAATGAATTAAATTAACAAATTTCTTTTTTAAAAAGAATTAAATCAGTTTATACATAATAGGAAGTAAAAAAAAAACAAATAAATTAAATAAAAAAAATTAACAAAATTAAAAAAACAACAAATAATAACGAGATACATAATACAAAACGTAAACATATCTGAAGGTCAGAAAGACAGATTTCGCAGAGCATTAGAAAATCGAGGAGAAGCTGTGAGATTGAAATTAAGTCATCAAGACTTGAGCAGTGAATGCGACAAAATCTCTTGGACCAAAAACGCAAATTAATAGAATAGCCAAATTATTTATTTATTGGTGTTTAAGGTCACATACTTCTGCACAATGGCTAATCATGGCCATGACAGTTTTACGGGTGCGGGAAGCCGGACTACCCGGAGAGAACCACCGAGCAACGGCGAGCAACTGTCAGCTTCCCAACATACTAACTCCACACAAGCAGGTTTAGCATTGGTTGAAGACAATTGCACCATCGACGACGTGCAGTACGCCTTAGTCCACAGCGCCGACGTGCCCCCACGTGGGCAATGGGGGTGAAGTGTTTTGCCCAAGGACACAACGCGATTGCCGCAGGTGGGATTCGAACCAAGGGCCTCTCGGCTTGCAGCCTGCACCTCTACCTACTGAGCCACCGCTTCCCCTAGAATAGCCAAAGCACATAGTAATCGAAGAGGATTGACAGTGAGACTGAGTCCCACACAATTGAAGTATAATTTGAAAATGAAAGGTGGTTTCTTAGGATTTTTGGCGGGATTGGTCATCGAGGCATTACCCATTCTCATCAAAACATGTGTTGCCGGCGTTGGGTATAGGAGCTCTGTCGGGATTGGCCAGTTCTGGTGCGCAGAAAATAATGGGGAGCAGATTGTTTCTGAATTGAGGAGGAGTTGTGTATAGAGTCGAAACGGATGGTAAAGGATTGTATCGAAAGGTAGCAGCATATTTCAAGCTCACGCAGACGGTCTCCATCTAAAGAGAGGAAAAAAATTGATCGACGGCCGAGGACAGTTATTGGGTCCGAATTCGCTTTTTAAAATTGTGCCCATTCTCAGTATATTATTATGAGATATTGTTTTGTGATGAGAAAAAATAATAACATAATATTACAATTTTTTTTGTATTAAATAAGATGGGAAGTAAAAAATAAATAAATAAATAAATAAATAGAATAAAAAAAATAAAAATGGAATTAAGAAGTGGCAATCTATGTCCCGATTTACTGCCGACTGTATTACCGATGACACCTCCTTCGGAAGTTAGAGGCAACGCATTTCGTATCGATCAGATCAATAAAATTCAACATTATTTAATGATGGAAAGAGATAGACGTCAAGCACTCAACAAGAAGTATATACGAATGACTAAATAGGTTTGGGTGCTGCTGGAGTGGGTCTCTTATCGACCGTGGCTACTATTCCAGCCATGTTGGCGATAGGGGGGCCTCGCTCTTCCGACAGGATTCTTGAGCATGGTTGGAAAATTGGTGAGTAAAAAACTACCATTGAAGGCTGTGAAGGGGGGTTCTCGGAATGTCGGCACCTATTGTTTTCTAACCTGGAGTCAGTGGTGCATGTTAAGTGCTAAAACAACACTTTCTGGGTGTTAGGAAAGTATAGTTTGTTTCTGATAAATGGGAGAAATGAGAGATAACGGCTTAATTCAAAAGATACATTTATTCAGTCGGTTCTCGCAAAAATAAGAAGTTTTTCACACACTAATTAATAGTTAAATATATTACCATGAGAATACACTTACAAAAATACATAAAACCAGGCATACAAACATACAAAAATGTATTTTTTACATGAATTTCATACAAAAAATGTATTTTTATCCGAATTTTACAAACTAAATAAGCAAATTAAACATTTATAATCAATATGAACAAGCAAACTAAACATTTATAACCCAACGAGATGTGATATAGAAAGCATATTCAAGAACAGTCTTGGCACCGCTCAACAATTTTCGTTTCTCATTTTCCAGACCCTGGTCTAATTGTCGGTATTTCCTCTTTCGGGGTCGCATTTTCCCTCCGGATTGTAATTGCATGATAACAGTCTCTGTTTGATCTTGTTCCTTTTTTATAAGATCTATGAATCTGAATAAATTTGGGTGTGCAGCACTCAACTTGGAAATTTTTGAATGCCAGCCTTCCAGGTGGTTAGTGGTCCGTGGACCTACAGTGTCAAAATGGTTCCACATGCCCCTGTCTGGCATTTCAACCCATTATTCTGTCACATAATCGGCAAACTTTAGAACATTTCCATTTTCTAAATCAACATTTTCCAACGCATTCAACCATACATCGTCAATGTCACATTGCCTTATAAGAGGATGTGCAGATGTACGACGGACAAACTGATTTATGCTGTCATCAGATGAAAAGGCACTTTGAAGGCCACAACGCTGCACATTTCTTTGGATACACTGGCGATAACGAAAGAGGCAGCCTTTCATTTCACATTGAAAACCAGTTTGAATTGCAGATTGTGCAGCTTTCTCAAAGTCAGTAAAAGCAGTTGTTGGTGACAAGTTTATATTAATTTCTGCTGATTTTTGTTGTATTGCCTGGGAGAAGCGGAGATACGTCGCATTGGTTTTGTCGGGGAGAAGTCCACACTAAAGGACACATCTTCCCATCAACACTTGCGTGGGTTCTGTAGATCTGGTAGAATGAATCGGGAGTCATACTGAAAGTTCCGTCGCAAAAATATGGGTTGGCTACTGCTAGAGGTTCAAGATTTTGATATGTTGAAAATATGAGAAAATTGTTGTTGACGTCAGAATATAAAAGAAAAGATTGACCAGAAATAGTGTTAGTGTGCAAGTCTGGTAGATCTATATCAGTACGCTGAGATGGAAGAGATGGAATGTTCTTTGCTCTTTGACGATATAAACTGGAATGCATACTGTATAACGTGGGAACTTTCGGGATGACATGCTCGTAGTCCGTTGACCGCAATGCGGTTATTTCTTCATGATATATTGCTGAAACTGGTCTGGAGTTTGTGAGTACCAGTTTTTTAAAATTAGCTAACATCTCGTCGACAGTTAACTTATCTTCATCTGGCTGGTGGTTGTGTGAATTTCTGTAAGACGTGAGCATGCCATCTTTGGTGTTTATTGTTGGTGAGCAGCCACCTTCACTGCACTTCCAATGCTCCGTGTCATTTCTACTGCTTTTTACCCTAAATTTATATCCGCCATATACTAAATACATACCACCACGTCTATTGGTGATAAACCGAACATTCACTTGAGCATTTGCCATTTTAGACTGATATGTAATTTGATGAATGAAAGGTTTTAGTGCGCCGAAGGCGCGCCGGGACGATGTGGGATTTACAAATCCCTTGCGACCCGGTTAACCTTATTTTATTTCACTTGGATCACACAGGCCTAGCTTTCCTATTGCCTCAAATGGGGTCTGCGGGGGTATGCACGCGGTTAGAATTCCCGACAGTTTACGTTGGCGTGATAGATTGTCAATAAGCAATCCTTCAACGCCATTAAGACTGTTAGAGAGTGGGCTCTATTCGGTTCTAGCTTGGCGATGGTAGAAGTTTGAGTCCCACCATGGTGGCGAGCCAGAATATAATGTTGTGGGATGGCAAATTTAAGGGAAGACAAGAAAAGAAAACCAAACAGCAACGCCAGTTTGCTAGCGGCCCCGGTATATGACCATAGCGGTTAAAAAAGGAATGGAGAAAGCTCCAACAGCTTAGTTTGAAAAACTGGGAGTCATCCATCAAGCCTTCTGGGAGATAGGATGTCGTATGTGATTATGAGGTATCTGGTTATCCTTCGGGAATTCCAAATGACCTCCCCCCCCCCTAAACCCCCCCCCCCCAAAAAAAAAACCACCCTCTCACAGACACACACCCTCAAGCCCTTAAAAGGGGTGTTAAATCTTTATTCAAATGCTTATTTATATAAACTTTACACTCGTTCCCAGCCCGACAAGCTTGTTTCAATTCTTGCCTGGTGTTTGGTGGTTTCTTGTGTATGTTAACAGAAAGGTAGGTTGCACCAATTCCTCCTACGCTTTGTCTACCATTTCCATGCGTCTTCTTGATAAGAGTGTTGCAAGAAAATTTGAGAATGTTATTAGAAAAGTTATAGTTAGAGAGAAAGATAGATATCCGATATTGTGTATTGTGACTATTGTGTGAGTGTTGCTATGGATGGGGTAAGGGGTGTGTTTCTTCGGGGCCCACTCCCCACACGCAGAATTGCGAAGCAATCCTAACAGACTCAATCCTAAAGATCTCAATGAGTAGCGATGCAATCCTCGCGGACTCCATGCAGTTTAATTTTACTGAGTAATTTTAATTTACTATGGCTTATCTTGTTTTTCTGTTAAGGGTTCGCTGTTCGTTCAGCTTCACCATTGATTCACTATCCTGGAGTATGTAGAGGGTTTTGTTATATTGGTCGTATTAAACGCATTTCAATCGCGCTTCAGCAGAGTTGCGAGGCAGTCCTCACAGACTCTATCCTAGAGTTCTCAATGAGTAGCGAGGCAATCCTTACTGACTCCACGCAATTTAGTTATATTTTATTTTAGTTATAATTTTTTTTTTTTTTTATTTTCTGGAAACTTATTTTGTTTTTCTGTTAAGAGATCGGTGTTCGTTCAGCTCATCCATTAATTCACTATCTTGGAGTCTGTTGAGGGTTTTGATTTGTAGGTCTTTTAATCGCGTATCAATAGTTTCTATTTTTACTAGCTCGTGAAGTTCCTTTATCGGAGTCCATTTGGGTTTGCATAGTGCCACACGCAGGGTATAATTTTGAACCCGTTGTAGTTTTTCAATGTTGGTTTTATTCAGGTCACTCGTTATTATGACCCCATACTCTAGTACTGGGCGTATATATGATTTGTAAAGCTTGAGGAGAACTTCTTTATTGGCTCCCCAAGTTTTACCCCTAATCATTTTCAGGAAATTGATGCGTTCAGTGGCTTTGACAGTGACTGAGTTTACGTGATTGTTTAGATTGAGACTGCTATCCTGGGTGAATCCCAGAAACTTTGCCTCATTACTAGCTTCAAGTTTATGGTCGTAAAGCTTAAGCTCAATATTAGGGACAGCTTTTTTTTCCTTTGCTTTTTATAGAATGTGATTCTTTGTGTTTTCGTGGCAGTTAGCTTGATGCGCCACAGAGCGCACCAGTCTTGCAGGTCGCGCATGGTATCCTGCAGGCGGTTTTGTATTATGTTTCGAGACTTACTGGCCGTCCACATTCCTTTGTCGTCTGCGACATGGTTCTTCCCTACTTTGTCAATGTCATTCACATATATTATAAATAGAAGCGAGCTGAGGACCGAACCCTGTGGAGCGCCAGCTTCGAGTTTTACCTCGTCTGACACTTCGCGGTTGACCATCACTTTGATTTTTCGATCACATAAAAATGATGATATGATCCTTAAAATTTTGGTAGGTAGCCCCATTTTAGCTAGTTTGTATCTCATGCCATTGTGCCAGACAGAGTCGAACGCTTTTTCTACGTCGAGTAATAGCGCGGTTCCTGTTTCATTTTGACTGAACGCCGTTTTCATATAATCTACCAGTCTATAAACATGCTCGATTCCCACTCTTTGGCTTTTTTCTCCACTTTGCCACTTATTGAAAAAGCTGATTGATTCGAGATGGCTGCGGAGTCTAGTCGTGAGAATCCGTTCGAAAATGTTTCCAATACAGCTGAGTAGGCTGATTGGGCGGTAATTAGCTGGGTTGCCCAAGTCCTTGTCGGGTTTGGGTATCATGACTCCTGTAGCTACTTTCCAACATTTTGGGAAGTATCCACTAGAGAGACAGCAGTTTAGGAGGTTAGTGAGTCTACCGAAAAAAGTATTGGGACATTGTTTCAGGATTTTGTATGAGACCTCGTCCTCTCCTGGGGAAGAAGAAGACTTACGTTTTTTAATTGTGTTAGCCACTTCTTCTTGGCTTATCGGTTCCGTGAGTTCATGGCCATCTCCGTCCTCGGGCGTTTGGCTGAGGTTGGCATCGGTAAACGTTGTCTTTTTGTCTTGAACAAATTTGTTCACTTTTTCTTTGAACTCGTCATCAAACCTATCGCCCTCATGTGGACGATGATATTTTTTAAGGAGCTCAGCGAAGGCGTCAGCCTTCGCCTTATCATCTAGAGCCATAGTTCCATCGCTGATCTTAAGAGCCTCACTGTTGGCGTCTTTATGTTTTTGTCCAGTAAGGGTTTTAAAAGTATCCCAAAACTTTTTAGTCTCCCTGAGTCCATTTAGATTTTCCGTTGCTTTTTCCCATCTCACGCGATTGTCGTTTGCTATTGCTTTTTTTAACTTCGCCGTGGACGCGATTATACACGGATTTAAATTCGACCTTTTTAGTTGGAAGTGTTTCTGAATTGTATGCACGGAAGGCCTTTCTTTTTTGTTTTATTATTTGGAGTGTGGTTTCAGTTATTCTGTTGGCCCGCGGTTTAACCGTCTGTTTTGGACAAATCTCATCAAGAGTGTTGTTAGTGACTTCACTGAGATTGGTACATGCTTACTCGAGCTCGCAGGTATTCATTGGGTCGTTTTTGTTTATTTTAACCTGAATTATTTTTCTGAAGAGGTCTCAGTCAATTTTGGATAGATTCCTCCTCCTCAGTGTGGGGTATCTTGTGGGTCCTCTGCAACCGTGTAATGTAGCATGAACAGGCAGGTGGTCGCTACCTAAATCATCGTCCCCCACAAATATGTCTTGCATTTGATTAGTTAGTGATTTACTGGTTATAATTAGGTCAAGGATGTCGGATTGGTGGAGTGTGTTGTTACTGACGTGGGTAATGCCGTGGTCGTTATTTAATACAAAAAGATCAAATTGTTCGATGATATTAAAGAGGGCATCGCCATTGGGCTCCGTTTTATTGCATCCAAAAACCTGATGTTTGGGGTTGAAATCACCTAAGAAAATACAGTGTTTATGATTTTTCACAAAGAATTCAAAGACTTTGCTGTCAACTGTTTTTTTCGGTTCATTATAATTTGAGATTACGGCAACTTTTTTATGATCTACTTCAATCTCAGCGGCAATCACCTCTGCGTTGAGATGATCTCTTGATGTCGTTTTATATTTTAAGTCCTGCCTTATGAGGAGAGCGACTCCGCCTCCACGTTGTGTGGGACGGTCTCGTCTAATGATGTTGAATCCACTCAGCAAAAATGTCTTACTTGGCTTTAACCATGTTTCGCTGATACCAGTAAAATCTTATTTTTTAATGTCATTCCGTGTCATTCTGGTGTTTAGGAGGACCGGCTTCGATTGATAATCTGACCGGGTTGCAGACGATTCGGACCTTGGACGATTCGGGTCCTGGACGATCGGACCTTGGTCAATTCGGACCTCCAGTGTTGGTCAGTTCGGACATCCAGTATTGATCAACTCGGACCCCTGGAATGGTTAACTGAGAATGAATGGAATTCAATTCGGACCTTTTAATTTACAGATGACCTGACTGTACTTTACTCAGTTTATACATTTATTGTTTGTGTTTCAAAAATGTTTCTGTGGTTATTACTAGTTGTGATTAATCCACAACATGTTATCCACTGATCTATTACAGTTTATGAAATTGTTTGTACGTTTTATAAACACCCTTGTGCTTACTCGCCGTTGTTGTGATTAATGGTTAGAAAATGAAAGTTAATGAAAGAATGTGTTGATTGGTTTCATGATTAAGAACTCATTCACTGTAAAAACATCAACATTACTGGAGAATCTTAATAGGTGTGCATTTTGTGAACAAATAGTAAGGCCTAGGCAACATAATAATATAATAATAACACTTCGGCCGACCGCTGATTTGTCGCGGTTCCCGGTATGAGAAGGCCTTGGTTACCCATGTTCTACCAACTGCCTCCCTATTCCCGCGCTTCTTCTCTCCTCCCAACACTCGGAGATGAACTGCTTGATGACATCCCTTGCCCCATTCTTCCCAATCTCTTCGATTAGTAGATTAACCCTCTCCTTTGAGTCGCCCCCTAACCACATGTCCTTCATTCTCCCATCCCACTTCCTCATTATACTCCCCGTGAATCTTGTTCTTTTAGACTGGTATTTTGGGCATTCTATAAGAAAGTGTTCCAGGCAACAGGCAATCCAATGTGATAATGAACAGTGCAAAAGGTGGACACGCAGAACGTGCGATACAGGTATCAGCTGATAAATTTTTGATGAACCAGAAATAAATGGGTGTGCTTTTCACTTTGGACAGGCATTGTGGCGCAAAGTACAAGAAAGTACAAGAAATGGGTCTCCAAGTATGTACCTTATATGTTCAAACTTGTTATTATTTATTATTATAAACGCAATAAATTAAATATTATTACCACTTTAGCGGGCGGTATATTAACAAAGTTTAATAGGGCATTACAAGAACGAAAAAATAATTTCGCTATAAACGCAATAAATTAAATATTATTGCCACTTTAGTGGGCGTTCTCTAGTATATTAACAAAGTCTAAAAGGGCATTACAAGAACATAAAAATAATTTCGCTACAAACGCAATAAATTAAATGTGATTGCCACTTTAGCGGGCGTTCTCCAGTATATTAAGAAAGTTTAATAGGGCATTGCAAGAAAGTAAAAATAATTTAGCTATGAACGCAATAAATTAAATATTATTGCCACTTTAGCGGGCGTTCTCTAGTATATTAATGTGGCAGGTACAGGTAAAGGGGTTAATGTTATACTTTTAGTTTCAGCTAAGTCCCACAGACTCATGTAATTTATTGGACATTTTAGGTTTATGTGGAACAATCAAGGTGGGTTAATTTGGTGCTCCAAGAGATTATTCCAATTCATTTTCAGGTTTTTAACTTCAAGCACAACTAAATGCCTGTTTCATATACTGATAGAAGTTGATTAGGCCTTAACAGTGGGGAAAGATGTCAAGTTTTATTTTAGGTCAAGGAGGTCCAGAGTGTGCTTTGCTTGTATATAGTTTTGCTTCACTGGCAATGCTTTTTTCAGTTACTCTCAGTCTCACTGACCACTGCCGTAACATTGGTATGTTTTTAGCACTGAAACTTTGTCCTGGGCAATCTGGTTGGATAACTAGTTTCCACTCAACAGTAGGGATCAATATTTCTGGATTCCAGGTACAGTGACTTCCTTAGTTATCTTCATAAAAATTTGGGTTTTTGTTGGTAATTTTGCAGACTTGTTGATTGCTCAGTCAGCCCAGTGTTTCACATTTGTGAGGCACTGATCTGGTTGAGCTCTCCACAATCCATTACGATACAGCAGTATTTTGGCTTAGTTGTGATTGCTGTAGTGTGGAGTTTCCATTCAGTTAAAAGTTTGTATTTTGTAATTGCAAAATTATTTTATTACAATTTGTTGCATTCTTTAGTAATACCTTCGTCAGTTTGGCATAATGTGGAACTTAATTAGAACTCTTGTTATCCTCAGTGCAGTGTTGTCCAATGTGTTCTGCTGTGCATAAGACATTGTCCAACACACCACTGCGGATGATAGGACCAATTTTATTATGCTTTGTACTATTCCGATATTTCGTACCATATTTATTAGTTAGTTTAAACAATATTTATTCAGAATTGAACATGGTATAATACATACAAAAGATTGATAATGTTACATTAACTGTACAGAATTTATAATAAAAGACATGTAGAAGTAGCTGACAATATCAAAGGAGAGGATTCAGCAGAAAGCACTTAGCTTATATGAGCCGTCTCCTGGAACATTTCTAAAATAGCAAAGTATATAGGTGGTTGCTAAAACCGAGTGAAATATTGTTTGAACTCATTGTCGCTGTTGGATAGAAAGAGAAAAGTGAGAGAACTGGGGGAAAAAGAGGGAAAAAATGAAGAAACAACAAGAAAAGCACAAGAGAAGAAGAAAAAAATTAAAAGAACAAAAAAGAAAGAAAAGAAAATCAAGAAAGGAAAAACAAACAGACTAATGGAAACAAAGACGCAGAATAATCTGCAGATGAAACCAACTTGAAAGCAGTGTTACATACCAGAAGCGATCACGTGAGTGTAGTCTATGACTCTATTAATGAACAGTACCATCATCGCAAACAGACAAGAGAAGAGTCCGCGCCTGGACTGTTCTCACCACTCTTCCAGTTCAGAGGAGTTAAAAATTAATTTCAACAGGATACTGTTGGTACGGAGAGACAGTCCAGGGGCGGACTCCGGGCAGTCCGCGGTATACTTCCCCAGGAAGGTTAGTGTCCAAAATGTTATTCTTGTGTATTCACTGATGCATATACACCTGTCGATATACCATAATGAAGTAAGTCAACATGTATACGGCCATTCAGTGAAAGCGCCCACTTTGTATGATATATTCTTGCACGACTCTGAACACAAGATAGTTGTCAGTGATGCTCAAATGCTCAGACCCATACAGGAGCATAGAAAGATCAAAGGTAAACGGCAGTGCATTAATTGTTAGATTACGTACATCTGTATAGTTTGTACAGTACAGAAGAAAGTGTTCAGTTGTTTCTATGCCACCACACAGACACAGAGGTGAAGTCGAGAGGTGATTATCATACAGATGGGCGTTAACACCGCTACAGTGCAGTCGCAACCTACAATGATAAATTTGAGCTGCTCGAGATTTGGCCCCGGCATAGAAAGTAGGCGGACGTTGATTCCCGCCATTTAGGAACCTTCTGAAATTTATGATGGAACAATTTTCCCTAACCGAGACGGGCAACATATTCCATTGTTTGGTAACATCTGGAAGAAACGAAGACTGGTACAAACTACTATGACAAAACGGAACTCGGTGGGTTTTATTTGATCGAGCATTGTGGTGAAGACTGATGGACGAAGTAACTGGCGGTACTTTGTTTGAAAGGTATGGAGGAACAAGATTATGATACATCTTGAAGAAATGAAGTAGCTTGTGCTTTCGGCGCCTTTCCTGCAGTGAATCCCATCGAGTTTCCGCGTAGAGTAAACTTTTACTGGCACTAGTTGTAGCACCAGTAACAATTCTCGCTGCAGCTACTTGAATTTTTTCTAGATTCGCAGCCTGTGCACTTGAACAGTTCCCCAAACACAGTCTGCATACTCCAGGAGTGGCCTAATAAATACGAAGTATATCTTTTCTAAGACCTTGCGATCAAGAGTGAACTTGTGAGCTCTCAACATGTCTATACGAGTCCAAGCCTTGGCGCAGATATGATCAATATGCTCGTTCCAAGTACAGGATTTATTTAGGGTCACACCCAGATGCTTGTGAGTAGTTACTTCGGTAATTCGAGTTCCACTTAGATATAAAGGTGGGTGCGTAGGAGCATTGATCTTACGCGAAATTAACATAGTCTCTGTTTTTTTAGGATTAAACTCAATCAACCATGATTTGGCCCATTGTTCTATCTTGGCCAAATCATGTTTGATTAATGCTGCAGCTTGGTCGGGGTTCTCTACAATGAGATAAAGAGATGTATCATCAGCAAATAGCCGCATACTACTCTGTAAGTTTTCGGTAATGTCGTTGATGTATATTAAAAATAACAGCGGACCTATAATGGATCCTTGTGGAACTCCGGAAGTTACTGATCTCCAAGGAGATGCCTCGGAGGCTATCAAAACCCGTTGAGACCTATTCGAAAGGTAAGACTTTAGGAAGGAAATCAAGTTGCCTGTTATTTCTATCTTTTCAAGCTTGTGGATAAGACCAGTGTGCCAAACCTTATCAAATGCCTTACTCACGTCGCAAAAAAACAACCCTAACTTCTTTCCCTTCATCAAGAGCATGGCAGAATTCATCATAGATGTCTGTCAGTTGTAAGACCGTTGAATCACTCGGGGAAAAACCAGATTGGAACTGACTAAGGATATTATTATCGCAAATGAAACGCCATAACCGTTTGAACACACATTTCTCGAATAGTTTCCCAACACAACTCATCAGCGATATCGGGCGATAATTGGTAACTAAGTTGGGAGGATTCTTTTTTTTAAAACTGGCGTCACGTTGGCTTTTTTCCATAAGGCTGGGAAATAGTTGTTTCTCAGAAGTATGTTAAAAATGACTGTAAGTGGTTCGCACAGAGAGCGACCACATTCCTTTAGTAGTCGGGGACTTACAAGGTCAGGACCGGATGCTTTCGATGCCTTGATACTTTTGATTGCTTCAAAGACCTCACTACTGTGTAGTATTATTCCGTCGAGGGACTGGTGCGCATGGAAGGGATAATTTGGCAATGAAGTATTAGTGTCATCCAAGGAAGAGATAGAACAAAAGTATTCATTGAGGATTTCTGCCTTTTCATGGTTAGTGGAGTATAATTTATTCAAATGGGTGATAGTAGGGATTCCCGATGTATTATTAAAAATAAAAGTTTTCAGGGTTTTCCACCACTCAGAAGAGGGTGTCTCGGGGCAACCTAATTTTGCTTGAACTTTTGATGTGTGGGTTGCTTTTGCCTTGCTAACCGATGCGACAACTTCATTTCGTTTACACTTGTATTTCGCCCAGTCACGAAGTAAGTCTGTGCGCTTTGCTGTCCGGTACAATCGTTTTCTTTGTCTTAGTACCAGCCGTATTTGATTATGCATCCATTTGGGCTGATTGGTCCTAGAAGTTATGATTTTGTTGGGAATGAAATTAGATGCAGTGTCGAGTAGTTGATCGGTGAGTTTAGAAACTAGGGTATCAGGGCATAAAATATCAAGTAGGTTTTCCCAATTTAAATTTTTGTACGCTGTGTTAAGCCCCTCGTAATTCCCTTCTGCATACAACCATATGCGTCTCTTAAATTTATGAAATCGGGGTTTTGTGAACTGGATATCGATAGAGATTGGACAGTGATAGCGAGTCATGTCAGGTATAACTGGCTCAAGAACTTCGCATCCTACAACTTGGACAGTACTACTGACAGCAAAAAGATCAAGGAGTGTAGCAGATGATTCAGTGAGGCACGTTGGTCCAATCACTAGCTGTCTAAGGTTACAGTAGTTACAAACTTCATGGAAATGACCCCTTGGGGAGCCCATTTGATTTTCATTGAAGTCACCAGTAATAACTAGATCAGGGATCAAGGTATCTTTCGCTTTATCAATTGAGGCTGTAATATAATCCCAAGCATCTTGGGAACTATTGGGCGGGCGGTAAAATACATATTTATTATGCAGGTGTTGGATTTGTGTCTCAAATGACTGTACCATGGAAGTACCCTAAACAGCTGGAAGTGAATAGCCTTGTCACACTGATGGTATGCATTGTTAATTGAATATATATATATATATAACTATTTTCCCATGGGAACCCCTGGAAGTGAGGTAGTGCTTGTTTAGTTTGGTAAACAAGCCCTGCTTTACTGGTAAAATGGGACCTGGAAACCAATGCCTGGGGCAGAATGGGTATAAACAATTGGCTAGACTTTTCTTAATATCCATGTTGTGATTACGGTTAGCCATTGCGCATAAGTATGCGACCTTAACACTAATAAATAAAAATTACTGTAACATCCAGAACTGTCTGGCTGCTAATTAAATATGGGGATTTTCTAGCTGTATTATTTGGTAGATTATGTAATTTTTATTTATCAGCTCAGTATGTAAATCTTGAACTTTGCTGAATTGGATTTTAACTGTTGTATATATATAAAGCTTTGCCTGCTCAAAGTAACATTGGCCCCAATCTGTACACAACAATTTATTAGTAAAATCGTGAATTGCTTCAAGGTTATGGCTGTTGATTCAACAGCCCAGGTGGTCAAAGGATAACATGGTGAGCCTTCACCAAGTTAGCCTGTGCTGTGTATGCATATATATGCAGTTCATTCTGAGTTAGTGTAATATAGTGGATATTGTTTCTGTATCTTTTCTTTTGTGTTTTATTTAATGAAGTAATTCCCTGAAGCCTATCTCTCAACACTGTCAAATATATTTACATTGGCATATTGTTGAATGTATATTGGACAATGGTGCCAAGAGGCCATACATTGGTGTGCCTCACTGGAATGAGCTTATTGGGGATGCTCCAGTGTGGCTCACTTGTCTATACCTGTTGGTTGGCACCTGCTGTGGATTCCACAGTGCTACATCCTAGGAGCTTATGATCCAATGTGCCTCACTGGAATGAGCTCTTAGAGCTTGTCCCAGTGTTGCCCATCAGCTCATATCTCCTCTATGTGAGCTTGTGTATTTATTTATAGTATACACTCAAATGAGCTCATCGGCTGCATGCTTCTGTGGAATGAGGTCTCAGAGCTTGTCCCACTGAGGTGTGTCAGCTTGTGAGCTCTCAGAGCTCAAGTGATTAGACAGTGTTGATCTGTTGACATGTCTGTGATAAATTTGTATTTATACTTGTGTATTTTGTTTTATTTATAGGGGTTCATGTTCATCTGTGTGATCTACATTTCCTGACTGTGAGATTTTTGACAATAAATTGAACCCATGTAAATATACAACCATGTTGTCTTCCCTACAACAGAACCTGGTTACAAATGGCGCCCAACAGTGATATTGTCAACGTCTGAAGATACTTCCATCATGCAGCTGCAACATGTTTTGAGGAGGGACAGACCATTCATATATGTGCTGGGACTTCCGGTGATGTGAACTTCATTACATATCATTATATGACTTTTTGATTGGACTTGAAATTATTTTCACTATTTTTTTTTCAGAATGTTAAATTTCATAGATATTTTGGGAGAAAATTGTAAATTTTGGGACTTAGGGTCAATTGGTATCTTTGTTTATATTTAGTGAGTAAACAGGGAGCACATACTGTTGTTTACTAACTACAGTGCATGCAATTATTTATGCACTTAATATGAATACTTAAAGCACTTTTTTTATCTCCTATGTTCTTCCTTTGTTTATATTTTCAGGAAGATGAAATAACTTCATGGTAGACTTGTGAACTCAAAATAACTTTATTTTTTTTTCACAATTTTTTTTTCGATTTTTTTTCCAGGTGTTCATTTCGCACGATGGTTTTTGTCATTTAAATTACATTTTTGAATGACTGCATAAATTTTTAGGGAAAATTACTTCAAGATTTTCAGAAAATCTTTTCAGCTAAGGTTTTGTTTACATATCTGAAAATTGTATTTTCAATTAGTTACAAGTTTCTGATGTTACTAATACTTATGCTTTGTTGAAATCTTAGCAATTGCTTACAACAAATTTCAGGTTTTGTTTACAAAATATTTTTGAAAAATATTTAGCTTCCGCCATGAAATAATTGATTTTTGTTTGGCCTTGTGCGCTTTGACTTGAATTATAATTTTTTTTCAGGACTATTCATGTTTATTACATAACCATACTTTTGTTCATAACTGGTATAGTTAAAATGGCTGAAGGCTTATCTGACACAGAATTACATAAACTTGCTGAAGCATTTAAAACTTTAGGTGTTAAGCCAAATATTGATAGTGTTGAAAGGCTTGCTAAATGGATAACTGATACTGTTAGTTCAGGTCAACTTAGTCCTGATGTGAAACCCAAAATACCAGTAGTACATCCGCATGCACCATATTATACTGCACCAAAATTACCATTATTTTCAGGTGATAAGGGGTCAAAGGATTGTGACTTTACTCTATGGAAGTATGAAGTTACATGTTTATGCAATGATGAAAATTTTTCAGAAAGTGATATTCTGTTATCTATACGTATATCTGTTAAAGGTTGTGCAGCTCGTACTTCGATGTGCACGGGTCAAGATACCACGGTTCAAAGTATACTTAAGAAATTTGATTCTGTCGAACTGTGACAATCTTTGCAAGCAGCATTTTATAGTGCAAAACAGGAAAATGATGAAGATGGGTCTGCTTTTGCTAACAGGTTGGAAGATTTGGTTGCAAAGTTAGTGGAATTGTGACTACCCATGATGCAAATGACATGCTTTGCTCTGCCTTGTATGCTGGTTTAAACCATCAGTTAAAGTCTGTTTCTGCCTTCAAGTTTAACGAGGTAACTAGCTTTGATAAACTGAGGGTGGAATTGAGAAGACTGGAGTCTGAGATGGGTTTTTCAGCAACGCATAGGAAGTCAGCCACAATTACAGAGGATCCAATAGGGTCTATTACGGGGGTTGTTACGCAACTCCGCTCTGAGGTTAAAGAGCTGAAAAACAAAATAGATAAACAAGAAAAACATTTTGAACCTCCTGTTAGCAGTTCACAGCTACAATGGCCCAAACCAAATTACAAGCAATCAGAAAACAGAAAATGGTCAAATTCCAACAATAGGAAATTTCAACGAGATTATGATTCTCACCAAGAAGAATTTTATCCAGAAAATCTTACTTGACAACAGACGAACAGACAACCAAGCAAAGAAATAGCTTGTTTCAGATGTGGTCAAAATTGACATATACAAATTGGATGTCGCCTTGATCACCAAAGAAAATTTCAAACAGACCATTTAAACAATTAAGGACCTATAAAGAAGGCCAGTTTATAGGTCAGAATTATACCGATAAATGCCCCAAAACAATGAATGCTTTGGTCGGAAGTAGTTCAGAAACAAATGTAACCATTAACGGTATTGCTACTTCTGCCTTACTTGATACAGGTTGAACAGTTTCTACTATATCAAGAGGTTTTTATGATAAACATTTAGCAAACATTTGCATTCAACCACTTGATACTTTCTAACATATAGAATGTGCTGATGGTCAAAGTCTCCCATATGATGGATATGTTGAACTTAATATTACTTTTTCAGTTTTACCAACTAAAGTTGTCCAATCATGTATTGTTCTCGTCGTGCCGACAAGTAATTATAACACAAAAATACCCTTCTTTTCTTGTTGGTACAAATATTGTGAATCATATTTTATATGATTGTGTAGAAACATATGGTTATAGAATGTTACAAACAACTTCAATGTCTACATCTTGGCATGCAAGTTTCAAATGTTTATTACAACGAGAAAGAAATTTTCGTTGTAGAAGAAATGTTCTTGATCATGTTAAATGCTGTGAAACAAAAAATGTTACAATTTTACCAAATACATCAACCACTATATCTGGGTGTCTAACCCAATCAATGGATTATATTCAAACTAATGCAGTCTTACAACCAACCTCAGATGTCATTTTCATGAAAGATCTTGTTTTATGTCCATCAATGTTCTCTTATAATGGCAAAGGTAAATGTTTTATTGGTGTACAGGTATCAAAATGTTCAACAAAAACAGTACTATTCCACCTAACGCTTTATTGTGTGAGGTTCAGCCTGTTATGGT
This sequence comes from Pictodentalium vernedei, assembly GCA_031216915.1. Lineage (NCBI taxonomy): Eukaryota > Metazoa > Mollusca > Scaphopoda > Dentaliida > Dentaliidae > Pictodentalium > Pictodentalium vernedei. The sequence goes on from CM062294.1 coordinate 301,900,400, forward strand.
TGAACATGGTATTTGCAATAAAAGCAAAGAAGCGGAGCAAGTTCAGAGTTTTATTGATGATTTAAACATCTCAGAGTCTGTACTCACTTCAAAAGAATGAATGAGATTCAACAACATACTAAAATCTTTTGAAGATGTATTTTCTCAAAGTGACACCGACATTGGGCACTATGATAAAGTAAAGCACAGAATTGAATTAACTGATGGTGTATTATTCAAGCAGAGATTTAGGCACATACCTCCCCCCCATGTATGAGGAGGTAAGAGATCATTTGCAGCAGCTAACGGCCACTGGAATTATAAGAACATCTCATTCTCCTTATGCTAGGCACCCTGAATCAGGAAAAAAAGATAACATGAAATTCACATATTACTACATTAGTGTATGCATATAACAGTACCAGACAGGATTCAACCGGATACTCTCCTTTTTATCTGATGTTTGGCCGTGAACCACGACTACCAGTGGACATAGTATTTGGTTTTAATGAGAATGAGTCATCAAAGAAATTATCAAAGTATGCCACCGAATTACGAGAAGAATTTCAAGAGGCCTACACGAAAGCCAATAAGAATATCAAAAAATCCCAGGAACACCAGAAGAAATTTTACGATACCAAAGTCAGAGGTGCAAATGTTGAAATTGGTGATCGAGTTCTTGTTAGGAAAACTGCATCTGATGGTCCACACAAATTAGAAGATCGCGGGAGTGATGAAGTGTACAAGATTATCAACCAGCCTAACAAGAACATCCCTGTATATGAAATCTTTAGAGAAGATGGTGAAGGTAAGAAGAAAATTTTGTATCACAATCTGCTTCTTCCTATTGGTTTCCTCAATGAGGAAATGGCGAAATTTCAATTGTTCCAAAGCCAGTACCTCGAAGAAATGAACACAAGCAGAAGGACAGTGCTGATATTGTACCGAAACCATTACCATGGAAAACCATTGCAAAACCACAGCCCTTTGACCAAGTAGAAGTGGAAAGTACAGATAGTGAGGAGGAATTTACTTATGTTATACCTCAGAAAAATAATGATATTTTCAGTCATTCTGGGAATGAGGCAGGCCAGAATAATTATATTCAGTTTTCTTCTCAACAACCATGTGACAGGCTTGGATCTGTTGAGGAGATCCAGGAACAAGATCACAATGGGGACGCCCATGGTCACAATAGAAGTGATGATGATCAAATTCCTGGTAGTGATTCAACAATTCCTGATGAAAGTATGGGGTCGCAGCTTGATGACAGAAGTGTGGAACCCACTACTAATATTAATCATGCTGGTCCTCAAGATGACCATAATACTGATAAAGATGCTGCAATAGGTGAAACAGGAACTTTACCAAAACCAGCTACAAGAAGATCGGTTCGTCAGGGACGACATTTCTCAATGGGAGGAGCTATTTGGCAGGTACGGGTAAAGGGGTTAATGTTATACTTTTAGTTTCAGCCAAGTCCCACAGACTCATGTAATTTATTGAACATTTTAGGTTTATGTGGAACAATCAAGGTGGGTTAATTTGGTGCTCCAAGAGATTATTCCAATTCATTTTCAGGTTTTTAACTTCAAGCATAACGAAATGCTTGTTTCATTTACTGATAGCAGTTGATTAGGCCTTAACGGTTCAAAAAGATGTCAAGTTTTATTTTAGGCCAATGAGGTCCAGAGTGTGCTTTGCTTGTATATAGTTTTGCTTCACTGGCAATGACACTGGATGCTTTTTCAGTTCCTCTCACTGACCACTGCAGTAACATTGGTGTATTTTTAGCACTGAAACTTGTCCTGGGCAATCTGATTGGATAACTGGTTTCCAGTCAACTGTGTTTGACCTGCAATGAGTAGAATATTAGGTACATGCTGCCATACCATCTGTTTTCCTTCTGAAATTAAAGCTGTGTTGTTTTGTAAACTGTTCAATATCTTAATATATGTGAAACTAGTAAATAGATTGTGCAATATACCGTTTTCTGACATTTCCTATTCATTATGTGATTCTTGGAAGGAGTAGGGATCAATATTTCTGGATTCCAGGTACAGTGACTTCCTTGGTTATCTTCATTATAATTTGGGTTTTTGTTGCTAAATTTTGCAGACATGTTGATTGCTCAGTCAGCCCAGTGTTTCACATTTGTGAAGCGCTGGTCTGGTTGAGCTATCCACAATCCATTACGATACAGCAGTACTTTGGCTTAGTTGTGATTGCTGTAGTGTGGACTTTCCATTCAGTTAAAAGTTTGTATTTTGTAATTGCAAATTATTTTATTACAATTTGTTGCATTATTTAGTAAAACTTTCGTCAGGCATAATGTGGAAATTAATTAGAACTCTTGTTATCATCAGTGCGGTGTTGTCCAATGAGTTCTGCTGTGCATAAGACATTGTCCAACACACCACTGCGGATGATAGGACCAATTTTATTATGCTTTGTACTATTCCGATATTTAGTACCGTATTTATTATGCAGGTGTTGGATTTGTGTCTCAAGTGACTGTACCATGGAAGTGCCTTAAACAGCTGGAAGTGAACAGCCTTGTCACACTGATGGTGTGCATTGTTAATTGAATATATTTATATAACTATTTTCCTGTGGGAACCCCTGGAAGTGAGGCAGTGCTTGTTTACTTTGGTAAACAAGCTCTGCTTTACTGGTAAAATAGGACATGGAAACCAATGCCTGGGGCAGAATGGGTATAAACAATTGGCTAGACTTTTCTTAATATCCATGTTGTGATTACGGTTAGCCATTGCGCATAAGTATGCGACCTTAACACTAATAAATAAAAATAACTGTAACATCCAGAACTGTCTGGCTGCTAATTAAATATGGGGATTTTCTAGTTGTATCATTTCGTAGATTATGTAATTTTTATTTATCAGCTCAGTATGTAAATCTTGAACTTTGCTGAATTGGATTTTAACTGTTGTATATATATAAAGCTTTGCCTGCTCAAAGTAACATTGAGCCCCAATCTGTACACAACAATTTATTAGTAAAATCGTGAATTGCTTCAAGGTTATGGCTGTTGATTCAACAGTCCAGGTGGTCAGAGGATAACATGGTGAGCCTTCACCAAGTTAGCCTGTGCTGTGTATGCATGTACATGCAGTTCATTCTGAGGTAGTGTAATATAGTGGATATTGTATCTGTATCTTTTGTGTTTTATTTAATGAAGTAATTCCCTGAAGCTTACCTCTCAACACTGTTGAATATATTGTTGGATGTATGTTGGACAATGGTGCCAAGGGGCCATACATTGGTATGCTTCACTGGAATGAGCTTATTGAGGTTGCTCCAGTGTGGCTCACCTGTCTATACCTGTTGGTTGGCACCTGCTGTGGATTTCACAGTGCTACACCCTAGGAGCTTATCATCCGATGTGCCTCACTGGAATGAGCTCTCAGAGCTTGTCCCAATGTGGCCCATCTGCTCATGTCTCCTCTATGTGAGCTTGTGTATTTATTTATAGTATACACTCAGACCCAGACTCAGTGGTTGTTGTGGGAACCAACATCAGGAAGAGAAAATCAGTTCAGCTTATTGAGACTTACAAGGACTTAATAACTCAACTGAATGCCAAGAATGCACAGGTAGTGGTTTCGGGGCTTCTCCCAGCACTAGGTGGTGGGGGCGAGCGTAATTCGCGGATCATTGGGACCAACGAGGAATTGGGGGAGTATTGTAAGGAACTTGGGATACCCTTTGTAGACAATTGGGGATCGTTTTGGGGTAGAAAGGACCTATATGGAAGGGATGGTCTCCATCTTAGCCCAAGGGGTACAGAGGTTTTAGGAAGAAATATGTTGCAGGTGATCGAGCCTTTTTTGGTATAGGGAGGGGAGGGGGATCAGTGAAGGGGGAATGAACACGGAAATGCGCCACGAACCATAGGTGTAAAAAATGGGACAAGGGGGGGGGGGGGGGGTAAGGAAAAGGGACCAAAAATCCAAATCAATAGGAATAGCTTCCCAAGGAAAGCACAGGTACACAAAGTAGGATATACAAACATACAGGGACTAGATAATAATGGGACCAGTAGGCGGAAGCCAATGAACCTTGATACCCTGAAAGTGGGTTATAGCAATATCCAGGGTCTCCACCGGAAAGTAAGTGAAATTGCTACATTGATCGAGGCAGAGGAGTTTGACGTCATGGGCTTAAGCGAAACGTGGGCAAGACACGAGGAACGGGTAGACCAAGTAAGGGGGTACGTATGGATAGGTGTAGGGCGAACGGAAGGCCAGAAAAAGGGGGACGGGTAGGCATGTACATTAAAGATGATTTAAAACCGTCGCTGATCACAGACCTGGAAAACATCAGCACCCCGGCTGAGGTATCGAAAGAAATTGGATGGGTAAGGATCAGTCTGAAAAACAAAAGTATTGCCCTCGGGGTTGTGTATTGTGCGATGGAGGGAAGCAAACCCGAATGGAATGATTTGATATACTCAACACTAAGGTCCAATATCACCGAACTACAAAACAAGGGGCTCGGTATAATTCTGATGGGTGACTTTAATGGCCACATAGGTAATGATGAAGAAGGCATAGATGGTGGGGACAATAAAGTCAACAGGAATGGAAGGAAGCTGTTGAACTTCACAAACGAGCTCGGTCTGAAGATTCTGAACAGGGACGCGAGGTGTAAGGGGAAATGGACCTGGGAGAGGAACGATAGAAAATCAATAATCGACTACATCCTCACAGATATTAATTTATGGAGGGAGGTGATAGGGGTAGAAGTGAATGACGAGGGTAAAATGGAGGTGGATAGTGATCATAACTTGATTACAGTGACGATCAGGGCCAAAACTCTAGTAAAAAGCAAAGGAAGCTATAAGGAGATTTGGGAACCCAAAAAAGATGCTGACTGGGCGAAGTTCAATGAAAAACTGAAACCAAAGCTTGCAACCGTACCCAAGAGGGGCAGTGTCCAGAAGATAGCCGACGTCATAGTTGCGAGCCTGGTGGAGGCAGGAAAGGAAAGTGTAAGAAAGGTCAGGGTGCCAACACGGGAACTTGGGTACAGAGTGAATGAAGAACTGAAAAGGGCCATAAAGGGAAGAAAACCAAAATGTGCTGCATACAGGAGAAGTAGAAAACTTAAGGGGGCGGAAAGCAACGAGGCCACAGTAGCAAAGGAAGAATACCACCAAGCACGAAATAAAGTAAGTAAGATTAAAGACGATAATCGGAGAGTACGAAATAGCAGTCTTATTAGGACGATAAGAACGACAGGGGGGTCGAGTTCGAACATATTTTGGAAATGGGTGAATAAACGTAACAAAGGAAGTAACCCACAGAGTATTAAAGTAGATGGCAGAGTTACAGACGAGCAAGATCAAGTCGCATCAGAACTAGTCAAGCACTGGGAAAAGGTAAACGATAAGCGATGGGACATGGGGAGCCCACCTGAGTATCTGAATCAGGTCGAGGAAAACCTATCGAACTTCGTGTGCAGCGAAATTAAAACGGAGGAGGTGCGAACGGTGATACCAAAATTAAGGGATGGAAAAGCGGGAGGAGTGGATGAAATTCCTAACGAGTTTATCAAAAAAGGGGGAGAGGAACTCGTGGAAAACCTGATTGCCCTATTCAATCTAGCCATAGAAAATCAAGAGGTCCCAAAGGAGTGGAGAGAAAGCAAAGTGACATTTATTCACAAAAAGGGGGAAAAAGACGTTTTGGATAACTATCGAGGGGTCTCTGTCAGTAGCAACATTGGAAAGGTTTTCTGTAAAGTCCTTTATGGGAGACAAGAGGAGGTGATTGAAGAGAAAGTTTTTTTGGGAGAAATCCAGAATGGCTTCAGGAAGGGAAGGAGAGTAACTGACCATCTTTTCACGCTATCCCAAATGATAGAATCCGCGAAAGCAAAAAAGAAAAAGATGTTTATGGCCTTTTTGGATGTCAAAAAGGCATACGATAGAGTATGGAGGGAGGGTATGTGGCGCAAGCTGGAAGCTCTGGACTTAGGAAGAGAGTTTGTTGGAATTATGAAAGCACTATATAAAGATGTACAGAGTGAACTTAGCCTGGGAAACATTACAACAAAACGTGTGCCTATGGAGATAGGCCTAAAACAGGGGTGTATCCTTTCGCCAATCCTGTTTGCATTGTACATCAAAGGTTTAGGAGATGAACTCCTGCGTAGCGACGAGGGGGTAACAGTTGGGGACTTGAAGATCCCAGGGCTATTTTTTGCAGACGATATGGTTCTAGTGTCAGAAAGCGAAGAGGGGCTAACGAAAATGCTGGGAATTGTTGGGAAATATGGAGCAAATGGAGACTCGAACTTAATGAAAGCAAGAGCAAAGTTATACCTGTGGGCCGCAAAGTGGACCCCACTCGAAGGTGGGGAGTGGATGAGTTCTGCATTCTGGAAGGGAGCAGCAAACTTCTCAGTGCATGAGAGACAGGTGATTACGAGTATTTTGGGGTAAATATAAACATTACAGGAAGAGGCATCTACCGAAACCACACAAATAAATTGATTCTGAAGGGGAAGCGAATCCTTAACCAAATGAAACTTATAGGGATAAACAGTTTCAATAAGGTTTTCGTGGGGAAAACCATTTGGGAAATGGTGGGGCTGCCAAGTATAACATACGGTACGGAAGTGGTACCCCTAAACCAGACGGCCGTAAAGAGCTTGGAAATCTTGCAGAATGATGCAGGCCGATGGATAACGGGGTCGAGTAATGCCGCAGCGCTAGAAGCAACCAGGGGTGAGCTTGGGTGGATGAGGATCAAGGACAGGATAGACATGTTGAAACTCGGTTATCTTAATTATTTGGTAAATCTCCCCGACAGCCGATGGTGTAAAGTAATGTTCCTGAGAATTTTCAACTCAAATATCAAAACGGGGTGGATGGTCCAAGTGAGGGAGCTAGTAGAGAACTACTCATTGGAGATCTCGGACCTGGACGTTGGGGCAAACCAGGGTAAAAAAATCGTCAGAGAAAGGGTCATGGAGGATTGTAACCGTAATTGGCGAGAGGGGGTCAAATCAAAGAGGTCTTTCTTTAGGTGGCCTGCGTGGTAAAGAGAGGCCAGGTTTTGAAGAGTATCTTGATGGCACCTTTGGGGGGGGGGGGGTTACTGTTGTTCAAGCTGAGGTCGCGATCCCTGGAGCTGAGGGGAAAAATTGGGAAAGACGGTGAAAGGGAGTGCCAGATGTGTAACTTGGGCATGGTGGAGACCCTGGAACACTTTCTTCTAGAATGCCCAAAGTATCAGTCCAAAAGAATGAGATTCACTGGGAGTATAATGGGGAAGTGGGATGGGAGAATGAAGGACATGTGGTTAGGGGGAGTCTCAAAGGAGAGGGTTAATATGCTAATCGGAGAGATTGGGAAGAATGGGGCAAGGGATGTCATCAAGCAGTTCGTCTCCGAGTGTTGGGAGGAGAGGAGAAGCGTGGGAATAGGGAGGCAGTTGGGAGTTCAGGGGTAACCATGGCCCTCTCGTCCGAGAACCGCGACAAATCAGCGGCTGGCCAAAGTGTTATTATTATATTATTATTACTCAAATGAGCTCATCGGCTGCCATGCATCTGTGGAATGAGCTCTCAGAGCTTGTTCCACTGAGGTGTGAGGTGTGTCATCTTGTGAGCTCTCGGAGCTCAAGTGATTAGACAGTGTTGATTTGTTGACATGTTTGTGATAAATTTGTATTTATACTTGAATATTTTGTTTTATTTATAGGGGTTCACGTTCATCTGTGTGATCTTCATTTCCTGACTGTGATATTTTTGACATTAAATTGAACCCATGTAAATATACAATCGTATTGTCTTCTCTAAAACATAACCTGGTAACATTAACAAAGTTTAATAGGAGATTACAAGAACGTAAAAATAATTTTGCTATAAACGCAATAAATGAAATATTATTACCACTTTAGCGGGCGTTCTCTAGTATATTAACAAAGTTTAATAGGGCATTACAAGAACGTAAAAATAATTTCGCTATAAACGCAATAAATTAAATATTATTACCACTTTAGCAGGCGTTGTCTAGTATATTAACAAAGTTTAATAGGGCATTACAAGAACGTAAAAATAATTTCGCTATAAACGCAATAAATTAAATATTATTACCACTTTAGCAGGCGTTGTCTAGTATATTAACAAAGTTTAATAGGGCATTACAAGAACGTAAAAATAATTTCGCTACAAACGCAATAAATTAAATATTATTACCACTTTAGCAGGCGTTGTCTAGTATGTTAACAAAGTTTAATAGGGCATTACAAGAATGTAAAAATAATTTCGCTATAAACGCAATAAATTAAATTAACTGCCTCCAACTGTTCTGTATTTGGAAGAAGTATCAGTACCAACAATGATGTAGAGAGGTGGCAGAACCGCCTCAATAAACGGGCAAAGAAAAGCAACTTACCTTTTTATTTATTAATAAATTTGCTTTATTCAGAAGCGTTGGGCATACCTTCAAGGGTAAAAATGGTAAGTGAGGGTAAATTCATGAGAAACCAGAGGAAAAAGACCAAAGAGACACGCATCTTGCTAAAAATTTGTTATATATCTATTGTTTGTTAGTCTCACTATATATTTGAGTAAAATGTACCTGTTCAAGAATGAAATATCAACATATTTGTTTTATGTAGTTTTTGTGAATTCATATTATAGTGTTTTCAAAATGTCATATGAATAAAATTCAGAAATAAATATTCTTACGTTATATTTTTCATCCCTGATATTCTCTAAGCCTGAGGCAGCTTTATGAACTTTCGTATTCTGTAAAACATTCTTCACATATGAAGAACGTTTAACATCTGCGAAACATTAGTCTTGTCCAGGAACCAGAATCGGTTATTCCCGTGGTTTGAATTTGACCAATGCCGGCGGTCCGAATTGACCACCTTCGGAGGTCTGAATTGACCAACGTTGAAGGTCCGAATCGTCAAAGAAAAGGGTACGGAACAAGTTGCCGTCTGGACAACTCGCCGTCGGACGGCGAGTTGTCCCGATTTTTACGGCGAGTTGTCCCGTTTTTGTTTTTCAAAAAATGTAATTAATTCTTAATTTATTCTATTGAAATACTGTTAATTTTATCATTTACTTACCTGTAGAGTATTTTTACAAATCAATCCAACCTCCGTGAATTGAAAAAAAAGAGGTGAGTTTCAAGTTTCTTTCCTAACTGTAAACTGAATCTCTCTCTCTCTCTCTCTCTCTCTCTCTCTCTCTCTCTCTCTCTCTCTCTCGGCCACGTCACGTCTGTGTGTGTGTGATTGCGATTGTGATGGTAAACGGTAATTAATTAATTAACTAAAAGTAATTTTTTCTATTGTTCTTTGCAGCTTGGCACCGACGTCTCAACACCCTTGGAACGAGGATGAGCTTTTACAAGCTGGTACCAGCCCTGCAGACAGAAGCTGAGAATGTGGAACTGAGGGTGCAAGCATCAGATTTGGTAACTGACGTCCGATCAAAATATACGAAGTCGGCCCAAAGATACAGAAATATTGGGATGCCTATATGTCAGATCCACCTTCATTGTCTACTGCAGCCTTTTTAAAGAAATGTTCAGCTGTCAATATAAAGTTGCTCTCCCATAATGGATGTCAAACATACATTTGTACTTCAATCTTTTTTGTATAAATTATATCTTTTGTGAATTATAGTAATTTTCAAATAATATAGAATCCTATAAATTTATTTGATATCTGTGAATTCACATGGAAATGGTCTTTTAGAACCATTTTCATGTGAATTCACAGATGCAAAATAATTTCAAACGAACAGGTGCATGCTGTACCCCTTTGTCTAAGCACGATCTGTAAAAGAGTAAATTTGCTTGAAAATGTATTAATTAATTAATTATCGTCATTGATTTCAACGAATCGTCTGTCACTCTGATTAATCTTGTTATGTTAGTAACTATTATTTTATATTATTATAAGTAGTATAGCATGTACCCGATCGTGCCCCTTACCTGGACTTTTGCCGTTGCAGCTAGTGTTAAATTACCATAGGAACCGCACTTTTTTGCCGGAGCAATTTTTCGTTGCACAAGTACGGCTCCTTGCAGCTAGATCCGCCAAATGGTGTAGGTACTGTATATATAGTATGCTATGGCATGTATAGTGATATATGTACGCATGGGGCTATAGGTATATATTATGGGTAAGTGGTGGAAAGATGATGGGAAAATTGGGTTTTCTTGAAAGTTTTTCCCGCGAAACGGTTGACGTTGCTATTGGCGTCGTGACGTCATGATACGCGCGCGACATCATAGAGATGTTGACCACTGTTATTGTCCAGAATACAATCTAACATAACATTATTCGGGTCAGGGGGTGTCGGACTTCTCGTATGGGGTGGCGGCGATATGGTAGTAATGGTATATATCTATGTTGGTATCCTGTTAGCCCTTGGATCTTCATATTATCCTATATCTGATATAGCTATGTCAAGCAGTGCTGTAGGAATGGGGGTAATGCATGGTCGTCTGGTGTGGTTTTTGCGAGATAGTCCTTGGTGGTTTACATTGGCAGTATAGGATGAATGGTCTGTTGGCCTATTACCCCTTAGTACTATTTACCTACCGAATCCTTTGTATTATCTTATGGCTGGTATTGGTAGTTCGTAATGCTAGGTCAGGCAGTATTATAATCGTTTGTTTAGAAGTGGGGCTTAGGAGGCATTGAATGTACCGCTGTAGGTCCCCTGTTAGTCCTCGGCATTGTTAACCAACCGATTGCTTTGTACTATACAATGACTGGTATAGGGAGTACGTTATGGCAGGTCAAGTGGTATTGTGGAGTGGGGGTGGGTGTAATGCCTGGCAGTATAGAACAGCGGTATAGTATGGACGATATATACCTCTGTGGGCCCCTGCAGGTCCCATGTTAGCCCTTAGTACTATTAATTCACCTGATGCTTCATATTATCCTATGACTGGTAAAGGTAGTATGCAATGCTCGGCATTGGGGTATTGTGGGTAGGGGTACTGCCTGGTAGTTTAGAACGGTACTATAGTATGGGCGGTTTATACTCCTGTGGCTCTCCAGAGTAACTGTTCGTCCTTGGTACTAGTAATCTACCAAATGCTTTATACTACCCTATGATTTTATAGGTAGTACGTTATGGTAGATCTAGTGATTCTGTGGGGTGGGGGTAATGCCTGGCAGTAAAGAACGGTAGTATAGCATAGGTTGTACACGTCCCTGTAGGTCTTTTGCTGGCCCTTGGTACTACTGCTCTATCAGGTGCTTCATATTATTGAGCGGTATTCTGGGGTGGGGTCAATGCCTGATAATACAGAACGGCAGCAGAGTATGGTTGGTATATTCCCCTGTAGGTCCCATCCTAACCGTTGATAGTATTAACCTATCAAATGTTTTGTATAATCCTGTTACTGGTAAGGTGGTACGTAATACCAGTAGTCCCTACCCTATTCCGAGTACTCTTCTTGTTTCATTTATCTAGATCATTTATATAAATTATAATTAACCAATTAGACTGCTTGATTTCCCATAACCTGTATGCAGAGTTATCTCCCTTCTGTATAATAAAAGCCTATATCCAATGGCCATATCCAATGGAATCCCATTTTTGGGAAACACCTGTGGCTGTGAATCCCTTTTCTGTCATATGTGCTTATGTGAAAAAGCACAATGTGACACAATGTACCCTAGCACAAAGGCACATGCTTTATGTGCCGATATGTGCTTATATGAAAAGGCACAATGTGACACAATGTGCCCTAGCACATAGGCACATACGGGTATTTGAGGATACCTTTGGCCTGGTATTGTATTATTTGAGGATACCTACTGGAGAATCCCTTTTTGGAATTAGAGATGGGTTTCAGTAGTAAGTCTCAGGCTTTTGGGGCCATAGTTGGCGGACCCGGGTGGGGGACCCCGCAAGTGACGTCATGTCACGTGACGTAGTGGCGCCATGTTGTGTCGTCATCTCCATAGAGATACGTGGTGTGAGTGTGCATGCGCAGCTCATGTTGTTAGGGTGATACGTGTTTCCGTCGTCCATTTTGTATACTGGAGGCCGCCATCTTGGTTTCTATGGTAGCACGTGATTGCTATGTTACCCAATTTTTCTGCAATAAGACGGGGTATGTTCGGAGGGTATGTTCGATTGAATCGGAGTAAATCTAATTACCACAAACAACCCGACAATTTCTCCAAATCACCGAAATCCACCCCAAATCACCGAAATTGACTTTATTTGATACGGATTTCCCATTTTATCTGCTTAGCACGTAGTGCTATAGTACCGAGGGGTCCCCTGGGGTGTGTTCCTTTGTAGAAGAACATTTTTCTGGTTCGGATCTTCCCAGAATCCTCGTTTAATTACCCAAATAACCCCTCAACCCCGAGACATACTACTGAAACCCATCTCTAATTCCAAAAAGGGATTCTCCAGTAGGTATCCTCAAATAATACAATACCAGGCCAAAGGTATCCTCAAATACCCGTATGTGCCTATGTGCTAGGGCGCATTGTGTCACATTGTGCCTTTTCACATAAGCACATATCGGCACATAAAGCATGTGCCTTTGTGCTAGGGCACATTGTGTCACATTGTGCTTTTTTCACATAAGCACATATGACAGAAAAGGGATTCCACAGCCACAGGTGTTTCCCAAAAATGGGATTCCATTGGATATTGCCATTGGATATAGGCTTTTATTATACAGAAGGGAGATAACTCTGCATACAGGTTATGAGAAATCAAGCAATCTGATTGGTTAATTATAATTTATATAAATGATCTAAAAAAATGAAACGAGAAGAGTACCCGGAATAGGGTAGGGACTACTGGTATTACGTACCACCTTACCAGTAACAGGATTATACAAAGCATTTGGTAGGTTAATACTATCAACGGTTAGGATGGGACCTACAGGGGAATATACCAACCATACTCTGCTGCCGTTCTGTATTATCAGGCATTGACCCCACCCCAGAATACCGCTCAATAATATGAAGCACCTGGTGGATCAGTAGTACCAAGGGCCAGCAAAAGACCTACAGGGATATGTACAGCCTATGCTATACTACCGTTCTATACTGCCAGGCATTACCCCCACCCCCACAAAATCACTAGATCTACCATAACGTACTACCTATAAAATCATAGGGTAGTATAAAGAATTTGGTAGATTACTAGTACCAAGGACGAACAGTTACTCTGGAGGCCCACAGGAGTATAAACCGCCCATACTATAGTACCGTTCTAAACTACCAGGCAGTACCCCTACCCACAATACCCCTATGCCTAGCATTGCATACTACCTAAACCAGTCATAGGATAACATGAAGCATCAGGTGAATTAATAGTACTAAGGGCTAACATGGGACCTGCAGGGGCCCACAGAGGTATATATCCACCATACTATACCGCTGTTCTATACTGCCAGGCATTACACCCACCCCCACTCCACAATACCACTTGGCCTGTCATAACGTACTCCCTATACCAGTCATTGAATAGTACAAAGCAATCGGTTGGTTAACAATGCCGAGGACTAACAGGGGACTTACAGTGGTACATTCAATGCCTCCTAAGCCCCACTTCTAAACAAACGATTATAATACTGCCTGACCTAGCATTACGAACTACCAATACCAGCCATAAGATAATACAAAGGATTCGGTATTTAAATAGTATTAAGGGGTAATAGGCCAACAGACCATTCATCCTATACTGCCAATCTAAACCACCAAAGACTATCTCGCAAAAACCACACCGGACGACCATGCATTACCCCCATTCCTACAGCACTGCTTGACCTAGCTATATCAGATATAGGATAATATGAAAACCCAAGGGCTAACAGTTTACCAACATAGATATATACCACTACTACCATATCGCCGCAATCCTATAAGAGAAATCTGACCCGAATAACGTTATGTCAGATTGTATTCTGGACAATAACAGTGGTCAACATCTCTATGACGTCGCGCGCGTATCATGACGTCACGACGTCAATAGCAACGTCAACCGTTTCGCGGGAAAAACTTTCAAGAAAACCCAATTTTCCCATCGTCTTTCCCCCACTTACCCATAATATATACCTATAGCCCCATGCGTACATATATCACTATACATGCCATAGCATACTATATATACAGTACCTACACCATTTGGCGGATCTAGCTGCAAGGAGCCGTACTTGTGCAACGAAAAATTGCTCCGGCAAAAAAGTGCGGTTCCTATGGGAATTTAACATTAGCTGCAACGGCAAAAGTCCGGGTAATGGGGCAAGATCGGGTACATGCTATACTACTATTATATGTTATATTGACCCTGTCTTGTTATATAAGTCATGAGTATTAAGAAAGATAATTTAATCCTATGCCGAGGGTTACTTATCAATTACTACTCCACGGTTCATCGAGCATGGACGTGTTTTGAGAACTCGGAGAATTGATTTATTAATTATCCATGTATTTGTTTGTTTTCAAAAGTCATCGATCAAAACAAAATGGAGAAAGGAAATAATTAAGATGTTTTTATACAATCAGTTACAATATTTAATGTAAAAATCAAATTTTTGGTGTAGAATTTAACTTTTTGAATTGAGGCACTGTCTCCCAGCATCTCCATTTTTCGTGTAAACAAGATTTTTCGAAGAAACCATAATGTCTTGGAAGGATACAACTATTAATGGCTCTCCTGAATAAAATAAGGAAAGAAATTAATAAATTGAAGGAAAAGGAAGGCGAAGAAGGTGAAATAAAAAAACAGACAGCAAAGGGGCATACCTAAAACGCGAGATCAAAGTAGATGATAAAGTTAAGCTGAGAGTGTTATATGAAAGAGGTGCCACACCACAAAGAAATAAATACTTAATAAAGAGGCTACTACGACAGATTCAAGCACCTAGATCACCTGTAGTAATTTTTTGGTTCGGAACATGTGAATTAACAGAAAAGACCGGAAAATCTGTTCAACTTAGGGAGAATATACATGGCAAAATACCCAATATTATAGAAGGATATAAAGAACTTGAACATAGGATAAAGAAAATAAATTGTAGTGCACAATGTTTTTTCTTGGAGTGCCCATACTACTCTATTTATTCATGGAACTACTATAAGGGTGAACAGAAACACCATGATAGAGAAAATGATAAAATCCTACTCAGCTGCATTGACACACTAAACTCGAGAATAAACAGCTTAAACAGATATAGTTTGCCTAAAATCAGTCAGGACCTGAAAATAAGCAGTAGACGCAGAGGAAGACAGCAACAACAAATCTGCAAAGGCCTCTTACTTGATGGTATCCACCCGGGTGACAAATTGTCAAAACTCTGGCTTCTTCGCATCCATCGATTCATAAGACGAATATCAGTCTAAATAGATCCATATTAAAGAATCCTGGAAGGAGATTGGGATTGCCCAATTCCCTACACAAGAGAAATTCTACTAACCTCTAGTAAAGAAAACGAGGGGAGATTGGGATTGCCCAATTCCCTACGATAAATAAAGTAAATTATACAAAGAACTCATCATGTCCACTGCGACCACAGCACGTGAAGACAGTACCTCTACGGGAAGGGAAAAATGCGGAAATTGTAATAAAAATGTAACCGAGAGAGATGATGCACTGGAGTGTGAGATTTGTAACCTATGGTTCCACATCAAATGTCAAAAAATACCAAAAGAAATGTATAATTTTCTAAATGGAGTGGATTTATCAGATGAGCATAACCCTGCACCTGTACATTGGTATTGTAAATGCTGCAATCTGGGAGCTGCAAAATTACTGGGGAGGATAACAAAAATTGAAAAGAAACAAGATAAAATGGAAGAAGACAAGACTGGATTGAAAGATAGAATTGAGGTATTGGAAGAAAATACTAAACATGGAGGCCAACAAAACGCAGACGGGAATCTTACAGCAGAGGTTAAAAAAGTATTAACAGAGGAGAAGAAGGCAGACAAAGCCCAAGAGAATAGAAAAAAGAATCTAATAGTATTTAATATTGGTGAGCCGAATGGCGAAACTGGGGAAGAAAAACAGAAGGAGGATGCCAAAATATTTGATTTGATGTGTAGTGAAATGGACTTACCTAGTAAAGGCTCCACAAAAAAGATTATCAGACTAGGGAAAAAAAGCGAGCGACCAAGACCCATGATGGTAACACTTGAAGATGAGAAAGAGAAAATAAATATTCTAAAATTGGGGCACAAGCTCAGAGACAGTAGCATTCTTCCAGCAATATCTCTAAGTAGCGACCTTACAAGAGAAGAAAGGGAAGAAAAGAAGAAACTCCAACAGGAAGCCAAAGAAAAAAACGAGAATTCGGGGGGCTGGTTCTTCAGGGTCAGGGGACCCCCAATGGTGCTGCAGAGAGTAAAAAGAAGAATAGACAGATGACAGTACAAGCCAAAAAATGTATAAATGATGTAAATACGTTTGTAAAACGCACATTACCTCAACAAAGCACGGTGAAGGGATTGCACATTTTAATGTTTAATGCAGATAACCTGGCAAATAAGATGAACGAGCTGAGTTTCTTAGCAGAGGAGGATGATCCTGACATTATAGCAATAACAGAGATGAAACCTAAGAACTGTAAGGAAATGCCAAGTGTAGCGCATTACAAACTAATGAAGTATCAATTGTTCCACAGTAATCTAAATAATATTAAAGGAAGGGGGGTAGCAGTATATGTCAAGGATAATATATCAGCAGAAGAAATACAGTTCACTACAGACTTCAAAGAGGCAATATGGCTAAAAATCAGGCTGCAAGGAAAAGATAACCTTCTAATTGGTAACATCTATAGGAGTCCAAACACCAGTACGACAGAAAATGATGAAGATCACATTGATATAATTAAAGAAATATCAACAGAAAAAAAATTTACCCATCTTCTACTTATGGGAGACTTCAACTACCCCGAGACAGACTGGAGCACATGGGCCACTCAGAAACAAAGGAGTGAAGGATTCCTCACAAGCTTACAAGATAACTTTCTTTTGCAGCACGTAAATACACTCCCTCGAGCTCGTACAGGCCAGACACCCAATATTTTAGACTTGATAATAACAAATGAGGCAGAGAAAAAGCGATGTGGGGAAAAGCGATCACGGAACAGTTAAATTCACATATAAATGTTACACCCAAACAAAAAGTGCTATCGACAAGAGAACTTTTGATAAAGGAAATTACAAACAAATGGAAATTGACCTAAAATTGGACTGGCAACAGTTATTGAATGAAGGCGATGATATAAACATACAGTGGAAAAACTTTTGTATGATCTTAGAAGAATCGATCGATAAAAACATTCCAAAGCGAAGAATACAACAAAACAATAACAGGAAGAGAAACACACCATAAGACAAAAATACTGTTCTTAAAATTAAGAAAAAGCATCGAGCATGGACAAGATACATGGAAACTAGAAAACCTGAACATTATACACAATATACTAGACTCAGGAACCAAGTTAAAACATTAACTAGGAGGATTAAAAAAAACTCACGAAAGAAATATAGCATTAGAAGCCAAATCAAATCCCAAAAAATTCTGGAACTATGTTGGAAATAAAACAAAAGTCAAAACTGGTATTGCAGACTTAGAGAAGGAGGACGGTACCCTAACAGAGAATGATAAGGAGAAAGCTGACATACTCGCCAAATTCTTCACTAGTGTGTTCACCAGGGAAGCTGCAGGTATAATACCAGAACCCTCAAAAAGCTGCTTACATAAAGAATTTCCACAGATACAAATAACCGAGGAGATGATTTATCACAAACTTAAAAAACTGAACCCAGCCAAATCACAAGGGCCAGATGGTATACACCCCCGCATCCTCAAGGAACTAGCGAGTACCCTGATGACACCTTTAGAAATAATATTCAACAGCACCTTGAGACAAGGGAAAATACCTGAAGAGTGGAAGAAGGCAAATATCTCGGCAATATATAAGAAAGGACAAAAAACAACCGCCAGTAACTACCGCCCAGTTAGCCTAACATGTATACTTTGCAAAGTAATGGAATCCACAATTCGAGACAGTATAATAGACCACATGCAAGAGAATAAATTGTTTAGTAAAAAACAATTTGGATTTATATCAGATAGATCAACCACCCTGCAGCTACTTCATAGCCTAGAAAAATGGATAGAGACAGTTGATAAAGGATACTCGACACACATCATCTATATGGATTTCATGAAAGCTTTTGATACAGTACCATATAGAAGACTATTGAAAAAAGTAGAGAGTTATGGAATTAAAGGACCGGTACTCAAGTGGACAGAGGATTTCCTATCTAACAGAATACAACGAGTGATTGTAAATGGCAAAAGCTCAGAAGGACATCAAGTGATCAGTGGCATACCCCAGGGAAGCGTATTAGGACTGATACTCTTTGTTATCTACATAAATGACCTCCCTCAATCAGTCACATCGGAAGTATTTATGTTTGCGGACGACACAAAAGTTTTTAAAGAGATTAGGGAAGAGAATGATACAAAAACACTACAGGAAGATTTAGATAACCTACAAGAATGGTTTGAAAAGTGGCTTTTAAAATTCCACCCAGACAAATGCTTAGCAATGAATATTGGGAAGGAACAAGTTGAAGTAAATTATACCTTGAAAAGAGCAGACGGATCAAACTGCAGCCTGAAAATAACTAAAGAAGAGAAAGATATCGGAGTCCTGACTGACGCAAACCTGAGTTTTGACAGCCATATTAATCAAAAAGTGCAGAAGGCCCACTCGATACTAGGAGCAATCAGAAGATCATTTACTCATTTAGACTGCGAAACCCTTACTAAACTGTATAAAGAATTGGTCAGACCGCATCTGGAATACGCACAACCAGTATGGAAACCTTACAAACAAAAACACATAAATATTATTGAGAAAGTCCAGAAGCGAGCAACCAAACTAATACCAGAGTTAAAGAACTACAACTATAAGGAAAGACTCCAGAAACTTAACCTTCCAACCTTACAATACAGACGTCATCGAGGCGACATGGTAGAATACTATAAAACCTTTAACTGCTATGACCCGGAAGTGAGAACTATACTAAACAAGGTTACAGACAGCGTCACCCGAGGTCACATTTACAAGCTATACAAATCCACTGCAAGAACAGACTTAAAAAAAGAACGCATTTAGCCAGAGAATTACCAATACATGGAATAATCTACCACAAAATGTAGTAATTGCCCCAAACCTGCTAATATTTGAAAAGAGACTTGACAAGTATTGGCAATCTCAAAACATTAAATTCGATTACAAGGCGGAGATGCGGTGCGACAGAGCCTCAGAATATATCATAGAGACTGCAGAACAAGAGAGGGATGACGCAACAGGACATTCATCAGAGGTGGACAAAGTGGTGATGAGCCAGCGTCCACTATCTACATAAGTAAACATAAGTAAGTAAACGGCGACTTGTCCCGACGGCAACTTCTCCGGCGGCGACTCGTCCCACCTCGGGTACGGCGAGTTGTCCCGTTCCCAAAGAAAAAGGTACCATCGTCCAAGGTTTGATCGTCTGTTATTCATCTGACGGTACTGCGCACGCTCAGTCAATCCAGATTGTTCAGGGAAACGTACCCTTCGTCTCGAGGCAGAAGTATTGACAAGAAAACTTTGTTCAAGCTCTGTCGAAATATGAGAAGAATGTTTTATATAACATGTCTTGTGCTGGGATCATTTGTAGTAGCTCATGGGTCGAAGGATTCGTCCCGACTATTCGATCGAATAATGCGACCTGTGACTAGCGGTATATTTTCATGTCAAATGTACTTCAAGTTCAATGTCGTGCCGTCGTGCATCACTGCAACTGCATTCATGTATTGTATCATCATAACAACTTGTTGAACCAGAAAAAAAGAACTCTTCGGAAGTCAGAGTGCTTCCTTGTCAAAACACTCACTCAAAAATTGCCCCTGTATATCCAGAACAATGTCGAAATAATCTGTTGGGGATGCGTCTCTAAAAGTATGTTACTTCCTTGCTAGTTCAGCGATCTGAACGTAGTGGCTACCCCTCTACGTTCAGATTCTTCCCATTCAATCCTATAGAAAAAGTTCCCATCAAGTTTTTATGGGAACTCAAAACTCGAAATTAGGAATATATATCAAGCTTTCGCCCTTATTACCGGCTGCAGTCGATAGTACACGTATTTCCTTACATTTGGGAAGAGTTTATTAATCCAAACTAGGTTTTATCCTTTAATTGTCGTCATTTGTGTACTCGTGAGTCGGCGACGGAGATTTCAAAATCGGCCATGTTGTTGTTTAAATATAAAACAGTAAAAACGATAACCCAGTAATGGCGCCGAAACGAATAGACCTTTTCATCGATGCGGAATAGGAAATTCGATCTCATTCGCGCAGAGGAGGCCATCAAACTCGGTCGCATTCGCACAGAGCAGATTATCAAACCCATTCTGCACAATTGCGATCGAATTTCCTATTCCGCATCGATGAAAAGGTCTATTCGTTTCGGCGCCATTACCGGGTTATCGTTTTTACTGTTTTATATTTAAACAACAACATGGCCGATTTTGAAATCTCCGTCGCCGCCTCACGAGTACACAAATGACGACAATTAAAGGATAAAACCTAGTTTGGATTAATAAACTCTTCCCAAATGTAAGGAAATACGTGTACTATCGATTGCAGCCGGTAATAAGGGCGAAAGCTTGATATATATTCCTAATTTCGAGTTTTGAGTTCCCATAAAAACTTGATGGGAACTTTTTCTATAGGATTGAATGGGAAGAATCTGGACGTAGAGGGGTAGCCACTACGTTCAGATCGCTGAACTACTTCCTTGCATCCCCTTTCTACTTATTATTTATTTAAATTATTAGCTTAACTTGACATAGTCAAGATAACTTAATATGAACTTTGGTAAAACCAAGAAGCGCGCGCAACTCACAGTGTTTTTCAAATTATAATGACATAAACTTAACAAAATTTAAAACAGTGTTTAAGGGGTCGTCCAACAAAACATATTGCGTTGTGAACTAATGCATGTACATGCTGTCTTGTAGATTTATTTCCCCCTAAAAACATATCAGACCTACAATATAAAATGAAATTTAGGCAAACCTAAAAGCGAGCGAAAGTGATGCATTAGGCCTAATGTGCTGCAGGCCTACATTTACTGGTAAAGAATAGGGCCGGGACCAACCAAATTTCGAGATAACTACTTTTATCTGCGTTTTGATTGGAAGATATTTTCCAATCCTGTGATTGAAAGATAATTTTATCATTGCTTTGATTGGAAGATATATTTATGGCGTCGTTGTTTTCCGCAATTTATCCGATGAGTTACGGAAATTGCTGCGTTCATTTCTATTTTTTCGCAAATAGCGTGTAGCATTTATCGTTACTATTAGTAGCCACTACAAGAAAATACAGCAGTGCTGTGCAAAAAAAAGGACGATGATAATATTCCAATGCAGTTTTACTGAAAAGGTCATCTTTAAAATAATAAGACTGAGTATCACAAATATAGTTTCATGATTTGGACCAGATTTTTATATAGGACGTTTCGCACCCAGATCTATGGACGATTCTGACCATATTTCTGGCCGATTCGGACCAGACTATTGGATGATTCGGTCCATGTTTGTGGGCGATTTGGACCAGGTTTCTGGGCGATTTGCCCAACAGACACACAAACTACACAAGCCAGCACAGACATACACACTTCACAAGACAGCACAGACTTGTCGTTTGAAGTAAATAGGCCTAGAGCTTTATGTGCCAATTTCAATAAGCCGTTTTCATTAATTTCACTGAAAAAAATACCGACGTACCGGTATTGTTTGTAGTTATCACAACAGATAATTCTGAGAGTAATTATGAAACTGCTAATCCTGTGCTTCTGGATTTTTGCAATACATTTTGGGTCCGCATACCGAATTTAGTCAAAATCGGCCCAGTAGTTAGCCCGTTGCTAAGGGGGAGTGCTGGTTGCTAATGACGTCACGTGGCGTCAACATTGACCTATCTGTTTTCATTTGCAATGCATTTTGGGGCCGTATTCCGAATTTGGTCCAAATCGGCCCATTAGTTAGCCCGTTGCTAAGGGGGCACTCTGGTTGCTAGGGAAATCAAAAGACGTAAACTTCGATCTGTCTGTTTTCATTTGCAATGCATTTTGGGTCCGTATACCGAATTTGGTCAAAATCGGCCCTCTAGTTAGCCTGTTGCTAAGTGGGCGCTCTGGTTGCTAGGAAAGACACGTGGCGTCATCACTGATCTATCTGTTTTCATTTTCAAAGCATTCTGGGACCGTATACCGAATTTGGTCCAGATCGACCCAGTAGTTAGCCCGTTGCTAAGGGCGCGCTGTGGTTGCAAGGGAGTCCCGAGACGTCCACTTTGATATGTATTTTTATTTGCAATGCATTTTGGGTCCGTATACCGAATTTGGTCAAAATCGGACCAGTAGTTAGCTCGTTGCTAAGGGGACGCTATGGTTGCTAGGTAAGTCACACGACGACACCATTGACCTGCCTGTTTCGTTTGCAATGCATTTTGGGTCCATATACCGAATTTGGTCAAAATAGGCCCAGTAGTTAGCCCGTTGCTAAGGGGGCGCTGTGGTTGCTAGGGAAGACACGTGACGTCATCATTGATTTATGTGTTTTCATTTGCTATGCATTCTGGATCTGTATACTGAATTTGGTCCAAATCGGCCCAGTAGTTAGCCGGTTGCTATGGACCCGCTCTGGTTGCTCGGGAAGTCACGAGACGTCAACATTGATATGTCTGTTTTTATTTGCAATGCATTTTGGGTCCGTATACCGAATTTGGTCAAAATAGGCCCAGTAGTTAGCCCGTTGCTAAGGGGGCACTCTGGTTGCTAGGGAGGTCACGCGACAACACCATTGACCTGTCTGTTTCGTTTGCAATGCATTTTGGGTCAGTATACCGAATTTGGTCAAAATCGGCCCAGTAGTTAGTCCGTTGCTAAGGGGGCGCTCTGGTTGCTAGGGAAGTCAGTGACTCATCATTGATCTATCTGTTTTCATTTGCAATGCATTCTGGGTCCGTATACCGAATTTGGTCCAAATTGGCCCAGTAGTTAGCCCGTTGCTAAGGGCGCCCTCTGGTTTCTAGGGAAGTCACGAGACGTCAACATTGATATGTCTGTTTTTATTTGCAATGCATTTTGGGTTCGTATACCGAATGTGGTCAAAATCGGACCAGTAGTTAGTCCTTTGCTAAGGGGGCGCTCTGGTTGCTAGGGAAGTCACGTGACGTCATCATTGATCTATCTGTTTTCATTTGCAATGCATTCTGGATCCGTATACCGAATTTGGTCCAAATCGGCCCAGTAGTTAGCCGGTTGCTAAGAACGCGCTCTGGTTGCTAGGGAAGTCACGAGAGGTCAACATTGATATGTCTGTTTTTAATTGCAATGCAGTTTGGGTTCGTATACCGAATTTGGTCAAAATAGGCCCAGTAGTTAGCCTGTTGCTAAGGGGGCGCTCTGGGTGCTAGGGAAGTCACGTGACGTCATCATTGATTTATCTGTTTTCATTTACTATGCATTCTGGATCCGTATACTGAATTTGGTCAAAATCGGACCAGTAGTTAGCCGGTTGCTAAGGGGCGATGTGGTTGCTAGGGAAGTCATGCGACGACACCATTGACCTGTCTGTTTTTGGTTCACTTTGTTCCAATAACACGCAGTGTTGGTTTGAAGTGTACAGCGTTTTGCAAATGCAAAACAGATAAATCACGTGACAGAATACTCCGCAGAATCGAACAACAGCGGGATCCCAACAGCCAGGCAGCAGACAATGAAATCCAATGTGCATATATGGGAACATTTAGCTTTTCGACAATTTCTGTCATTTAGTCAGCAAAGCAAACGACAGTTGAGTTTGTTTGGAAAAACTTTAATTTTGAAAAGCATGTTCAATAAATTATTCACAGGCTGCATGGAATGATCTAAGGAGAAATCTCGTATTACACCGTTCGCTTTTTCAGGGGGCGTCATTCGATTTGTTCGCTTCTGAAAACGAGAGCTGGGGTTCCCCATGTTTTACTTCCGGTTTCCGGTTTAGATTGGATGGCATAGCATTCCTTGGTTTTTCCAATTTCACGTACACGTTGTCTATTAGGCTTGCTTCAAAGCAGCCCTTCGGGCTGCTTTTGCGCGCTATAAGCTATTATTGCCATCAGCGTGTGGAAGTCTGTGACGTCTGTTCACATTTTCCTTTAGCACGGGCTACACCCCACAGTTCTTGTCTGATCGTCACGAAATTTCATATGCAGGTTTGGGGTCATGTCTAGATGAGAATGTCCCCTTTTGGTTGCGATCGGGCAACCGGTATGGCTGCCCGAGCCCAAAACCCGAAAACCATTAGCACAGTCTACAGGTCGTATTTATGAAGGGATTTCATTGTAACCTGGTAGGATGCCTCTGTATAATGCCTAGATGAGAACGTCCCCTTTTAGGCATGATCTATCAACCGTAATGGTAGTCCAAACTTGGACCCACGGTCCGTAATATAATTTTTGGGGTTGGTACGGCCTGTAGGTCCAACGCTCTCGATCCCTGTGCTGTACTATACGACCTGCAAACGATATACTTGCAGGTCTATCTCGCCTCGTGAGAACTATATGGCATATCCAGAAGCTTTTTGTTATTATGTGACCGAAAGAAGGATAATTGTAAAAAACAAAAACCTCTATGTCGGAAGCGCTTGGTCACCGTATTGTTCAGAAACGAAAGATTCATATCATCGAAGTGGTTCGAGAAAATGAAGTTGGCAGCCATATTTTGTATTTTTAAACATAATGACGTCATTCCTTCCTAGGTTTCAACCAGGGATTCCCTGATTGCAACCAATCGCTTAAGGAAGGAATGACGTCATTATGTTTAAAAATACAAAACATGGCTGCCAACTTCATTTTCTTGAACCACTTCGATGATATGAATCTTTCGTTTCTGAACAATACGGTGACCAAGCGCTTCCGACATAGAGGTTTTTGTTTTTTTGCAATTATCCTTCTTTCGGTCACATAATAACAAAAAGCTTTTGGATATGCCATATTGTTCTCACGAGGCGAGATAGACCTGCAAGTAAATCGTTTGCAGGTTGTATAGTACAGTACAGGGATCGAGAGCTACAGGCCGTACCAACCCCCAAAATTATATTACGGACTGTGGGTCCAAGTTTGGACTACCGTGATGGCTGCCCAAGCCCGAAACCCCAAAACTTTTAGCACAGTCTGCAGGTCATGTTTAATGTGGAGGGCTTTCATTGTAACTTGGTTGGATGACTCCTTATGATGTCTAGATGAGAATTTCGCCATTTTGGCATGATCTGCCAACCGTGACGACTGCCCGAGCCCAAAACCCGAAAACCTTTAGCACAGTCTTCAGGTCATATTTATTGAGGAATTTCATTGTAACTTGGTGGGTTGACTTCATACAATGTCTAGATGAGAAAGTCCCCTTTTGGACGTGATTGGGCAACTGTGACGGCTACAGGGGCCCGAAGCCCGAAAACCTTTAGCACAGTCTAGAGGTCATATTTATGAAGAAATTTCATTGTAACTTGGTAGGATGACTCCAAATAATGTCTAGATGAGAACGTCCCATTTTGATCACGATCATGCAGCCTTGATGGGTGCCCGAGCCCAAAAACCTTTAGCATAGGCAAAAGGTCATATTTATGGAAGGATTTCATTGTAACCTGTTAGGTTGACTCCATATAATGCCTAGATGATGACATCCCCTTTTGGTCGTGATTGGTCATGTGTGATGGCTACAAGTGCCCGAAGCCCGAAAACCTTGAGCACAGTCTACAGGTCATATTTATGAAGTGATTTCATTGTAACTTCTTTGGATCACTCCAGATGAAATTGTCCCCTATGGTTGCAATCATTCAGCCATGATGGCTGCCTGAGCCCGAAGCCCAAAAAACCTTTATCACAGTCTACAGGACATATTTATGAAGGGATTTCATTGTAACTTGGTAGGTGAACTTCATATAATGTCTAGATGAGAACGTCCCCTTGTTTAATGTGGAGGGATTTCATTGTAACTTGGTTGGATGACTCCTTATGATGTCTAGATGAGAATTTCGCCATTTTGGCATGATCTGCCAACCGTGACGACTGCCCGAGCCCAAAACCCGAAAACCTTTAGCACAGTCTTCAGGTCATATTTATTGAGGAATTTCATTGTAACTTGGTGGGTTGACTTCATACAATGTCTAGATGAGGAAGTCCCCTTTTGGACGTGATTGGGCAACTGTGACGGCTACAGGGGCCCGAAGCCCGAAAACCTTTTGCACAGTCTAGAGGTCATATTTATGAAGAAATTTCATTGTAACCTGGTAGGATGACTCCAAATAATGTCTAGATGAGAACGTCCCATTTTGATCGCGATCATGCAGCCTTGATGGGTGCCCGAGCCCAAAAACCTTTAGCATAGGCAAAATTTCATATTTATGGAAGGATTTCATTGTAACCTGTTAGGTTGACTCCATATAATGCCTAGATGATGACATCCCCTTTTGGTCGTGATTGGTCATGTGTGATGGCTACAAGTGCCCGAAGCCCGAAAACCTTGAGCACAGTCTACAGGTCATATTTATGAAGTGATTTCATTGTAACTTCTTAGGATCACTCCAGATGAGATTGTCCCCTATGGTTGCGATCATTCAGCCATGATGGCTGCCTGAGCCCGAAGCCCGAAAAACCTTTAGCACAGTCTACAGGTCATATTTATGAAGAGATTTCATTGTAACTTGGTAGGTTAACTTCATATAATGTCTAGATGAGAACGTCCCCTTTTGGACATGATTGGGCAACTGTGATGGCTAAAGGTGCCCGAAGCCCGAAAACCTTTAGCACAGTCTACAGGTCATATTTATGAAGGGATTTCATTGTAACTTGGTAGGATGACTCCAAATAATGTCTAGATGAGAACGTCCCATTTTGGTCGTGATCATTAAGCCTTGATGGGTGCCCGAGCCCAAAAACCTTTAGCATAGGCAAAAGGTTATATTTATAGAAGGGTTTCATTGTAACCTATTAGGTTGACTCCATATAATGCCTAGATGATGACATCCCCTTTTGGTCGTGATTGGTCAACTGTGATGGCTACAGGTGCCTGAAGCCCAAAAACCTTGAGCACAAGGTTGGCAAAAAACCGGTCAATACTAGTATTGACCAGACCAGTGGTCAATACTGGTTTTAACCGGTCAATACTGGTCAATACTGGTCGATTGGATTATTGACCAATTGAACTTTATAAATCATAAATCTATTATTGTAGAGGGACAAAAGAGGTTACATGTACATACAAATGATATCAAAATAGTATTATTTTATTCATTAAGAAGTTTATAGTACAAAATCAATGATAATACAAGAGAATGATTATTAAATAAGTGGGGAATCTTATGTTACAATAAGACAAAAAAAGGAAAAACTGTTTCGTCCCTGCCAAGGGTACTCATCAGGTGGCTTACAGGCTACCACTACAGTTTTTTTTAGTATTATATATTTAATTCTTTTCCTTTCCTTTATTTTTTTTTTTTTTTTATTTTCTTTTGTCTTTTTTTCTTTCTTTTTTTCTTTTCTTTTTTTTTCTTATATTTTTTTTTTTTTTTCTTTAATTTAAATTATCACATTACAATGGATTAAAGCCACTTTTTTATTACCCCTTTTCCTTGTACTGAAGGGGTGTTGTTTTAACAATCAAATCTCTAATTGACCATCTGTCATCCAGGTGTTTAATTAATTGTCATGTACTTACATGTACCTGTGTGATACCTGTAATTTACCTGTAAAAATGACATTTGTGATACATGCACAAATACTATTCCATAAACTTTAAAAATTTTATCCACCTTTTTAATATTTTAAAATATTTAAATAGACCAGTATCAAGTATTGACCACTAAGTTTTCAGCCTTATTAGGATTTACATACAATACAATTTCTTTCATATTTCATATAAATAGCAACTTTAATATAAAAATACCACTGAGATAAATAAAAAAAATGTTTTTTCAAATATTATATGACATTCTTTTACTAAAACTACTTGATTGTCTTTTACAAAATTTCAATTGACCAGTATTGACCAGTATTGACCACTTGAGGGAGTATTGACCGGGGCGGTTAAAACCGGTTAAAACCGCCCAACCTTGCTTGAGCACAGTCTACAGGTCATATTTATGAAGGGATTTCATTGTAACTTCGCAGGATCACTCCAGATGATGCCCAGATGAGATTGTCCCCTTTGGTTGCGATCATTCAACCATGATGGCTGCCCGAGCCCGAAGCCCGAAAACCTTTAGCACAGTCTACAGGTCATATTTATGAAGGGATTTCATTGTAACTTGGTAGGTTGACTTCATATAATGTCTAGATGAGAACGTCCCCTTTTGGACACGATTGGGCAACTGTGACGGCTTCAGGGGCCCAGAGCCCGAAAACCTTTAGAACAGTCTACAGGTCATAATTATGAAGGGATTTCATTGTAACTTGGTAGGATGACTCCAAATAGTGTCCAAATGAGAACGTCCCCTTTTGGTCACGATCATTCAGCCTTGATGGCTGCTCGAGCCCAAAAACCTTTAGCATGTCTGTAGGTCGTATTTATGGAAGGATTTCATTGTAACTTGTTAGGTTGACTCCATATAATGCCTAGATGATGACATCCCCTTTTGGTCGTGGTTGGTCAACTGTGATGGCTACAGGTGCCTGAAGCCCGAAAATCTTGAGCACAGTCTACAGGTCATATTTATGAAGGGATTTCATTGTAACTTCATAGGATCACTCCAGATAATGTCCAGATGAGAATGCCCCCTTTTGGTTGCGATCATTCAATCATGATGGCTTCCCAAGCCTAAAGCCCGAAAACCTTTAGCACAGTCTTCAGATCATATTTATGAAGGGATTTCATTGTAACTTGGTAGGTTGACTTCATGTAATGTCTAGATGAGAACAGCCCCTTTTGGACACCATTAGGCAACTGTGTTGGCTACAGGGGCCCAAAGCCCGAAAATTGTTAGCACAGTCTACAGGTGATATTTATGAAGGGATTTCATTGTACCTTGGTAGGATGACTCTAAATAATGTCTAGATGAGAACGTCCCCTTTTGGTCACGATCATTCAGCCTTGATGGCTGCCCGAACCCAAAACCCCAAAACCTTTAGCATAGTCTATTGGTCATATTTATGGAAGGACTTCATTGTAACCCGTAAGTTTGACTCCATATAATGCCTAGATGATGACATCCCCTTTTGGTCGTGATTGGTCAACTGTAGCGGCTTCAGGGGCCCGAAGCCCAAAAACCTTGAGCACAGTCTACAGGTCATATTTATGAAGGGATTTCATTGTAACTTTGTAGGATCACTCCAGATGATGCCCAGATGAGAATGTCCCCTTTTGGTTGCGATCATTCAACCATGATGGTTGCCAGAGCCCAAAGCCCCAAAACCTTTAGCACAGTCTACAGGTCATATTTATGAAGGGATTTCATTGTAACTTGGTAGGTTGACTTCATATAATGTCTAGATGAGAACGTCCCCTTTGGGCGCAATTGGGAAACTGACGGCTACAGGGGCCCGAATCCCGAAAACCTTTAGCACAGTCTACAGGCCATATAAATGAAGGGATTTTAATGTAACTTGATAGGATGACTCGTTTTGGAATAATTTCACTGTAACTTGGTAACTTTTGTTGATATACGTTAACTGTGAGGGCCACATACATTAACTGTGAGGTCATATTAACCCACCCCTCAGCTCTTTAGTACAGTGTACACCTCATATTATTAGCTCAACTTTGACGAAGTCAAATTTGAGCTATTGTCATGGCCCGTCGTCCGTCGTCCGTCTGTCCGTCCGTCCATCTGTCCGTCTGTCCGTACGTCAACAATTGGCTATGGCTCGGGCTAGAGGTCGTATTTATGAACCGATCTTTACGAAACTTCTTGTGTACCTTTGTTATGACCCTGGGACGGGAACGAGTGTTTTTAGGTGTGGTCCGAAATTCAAGATGGCTGCCAGTGGCCATTTTGTACCGATGATGCAAAAATCAGTTTTTTGTACAGAACTTCTGTATGAAAGTTCTGATTTGAATAAAGTTTTGTATAAATGTTTAGTACCATGGGATACATCACATATAATACGTTTTTTTTTCTCGTGCGTAAATTATGCAAATTAGACTGACTTTGATTTATTTAGTGTTACTTTCAGAGCTGTAAGTGCCAAGCTGCTATGGCTCGGGCTAGAGGCCGTATTTATGAACCGATCTTTACGAAACTTCTTGGGTACCTTTGTTATGACCGTGGGACGAGAACGAGTGTTTTTGGGTGCGGTCCGAAATTCAAGATGGCTGCCAGCTGCCATTTTGTACCGACGATGCAGAAATCTGTTTTTTGTACAGAACTTCCATATGAAAGCTCTGATTTGAATAATTTTTTGTATGAATGTTTAGTACCATGGGATACATCACATATAATACGGGTTTTTTTCTCGTACGTAAATTGTGCAAATTAGACTAATTTTTATGTTTTGGGGGGTTACTTTCAGCACTGTAAGTGCAAATGCCAATACGGCTCGGGCTAGAGGCCGTATTTATGAACCGATCTTTACGAAACTTCTTGGGTACCTTTGGTGTCACCGTGGGACGAGAACGAGTGTTTTGGGGTCCGGTCCGAAATTCAAGATGGCCGATGGCAGCCATTTTGTACAAAATTAGGTGCAATCAGATTTTTGCACAGAACTTCCATATGAAAGTCCTGATTTGAATAATTTTTTTGTGTGAATGTTTAGTACCATGGGATGCATCACATATAATACGGGTTTTTTTCTCGTGCAGAAATTATGCAAATTAGATGAACTTTGATTTTTTCAGTGCGACTTACACACAGTAAGTACACATGTCAATACGGCTCAGACTAGAGTCTGTATTTATGAACTGATCTTCACGAAATGTCTTGGGTACCTTTGTTATCACCTTGGGACGAGAAAGAGTGTTTCTGGGTGCGGTCTAAAATTCAAGATGGCTGCTAGTGGCCATTTTGTACCGAAATTAGGTCTAATCAGTTTTTTGTACACAACTTCTATACAGCTCAGACTAGAGGCCATATTTATGAACCAATCTTTACGAAACTTCTTGGGTACCTTTGTTATCACCGTGGGATGAGAGCGAGTGTTTTTGGGTGTGGTCCGAAATTCAAGATGGCCACCAGCAGCCATTTTGTACCAAAATTAGTGCAATCAGTCTTTTGTATAGAACTTCTGTATGAAAGTTCTGATTTTAATAAATTTTTGTATGAATGTTTAGTAATATGGAATACATCACATATTGTAAGGGTTTTTTTTTTCGTGCGGAAATTATGCAAATTAGATGAACTTTGATTTACTCAGTGCTACTTACACAATGTAAGCACACATGTCAATACGGCTCAGGGTAGAGGCTGTATTTATGAACCGATCTTCACAAAACTTCTTGGGTACCTTTGTTATCTCCTTGGGATGAGAATGAGTGTTTCTGGGTACGGTCCAAACTTCAAGATGGCTGCCAGTGGCCATTTTGTACCGAAATTAGGTCCAATCAGTTTTTTGTCACAAGTTCTATACAGCTCGTATTTATGAACTGATCTTCACAAAACTTCTTGAGTACTTTTGTTTTCATCTTGGGACAGGAACGAGTGTGTTTTGGGGTGCCTTTGTTATCATTGTGCTATGAGAACAAATATTTTGGGGTTCAGTCAGACCCACTCTGGGACTCAAAGATTTTTTCTAGTTCAGCATCTGACTGTCACCCACCTTTACAATACTTTACCTATACATTTGTTACAGTCAACGGTCAGTATTTATGTACAGACCGTTACAATACTTTATATGTACCTTTGTTATCAGGTCATTACCTAGATGTTTGTCATTGCTGTGTCACATACTATACATGTACATGTCTTTGTCTTGACAAGTTGAGCTACAGTGTCATTGACACTTTCATTTTTATCATAAACATAGCATACAGGGAACAGAAATGAACATATTCCCAATTATCACAATTCTTGTCTTATTTCATAATCCTTTCATAAATATTGAACATTATCCTTTTCGTCAAACACATCACACAAGTTAAGCTACAGTGTCATTGACACTTTCATTTTTTATTGGTGTTTAGGGTCACATACTTATGCAAAATGGCAAATCGTGACCGTGTCCCCTTTTAACAACAACAACAACAAAAAAAAAAAAAATGTTATGTATTGAAGTATAAATTCCATACAATCTCATATTTACTACTATTCTTGTATAAATTCCATACAATCTCATATTTACTGCTATTCTTATCTTTTATATATTCCAAATAATTTATACACACATATATATATATATATTTTTTGTTGAATAAAAGTATTGATTGATTGAGAAGTTGGTATAAACTCCATCAAATTTAGACCACTGGTCAACCTAGTTCAGCGATCTGAACGTAGTGACTACCCCTCTACGTTCAGATTCTTCCCATTCAAATCTGTGGTAAAATTCCACATCAAGTTTTTATGGGAACTCGAACATAGGAAAATATATCAAGCTTTCGCCCTTATTACCGTCTGCATTCGATGGTACACATATTTCCTTACATTTGGGCAGAGTTTATTGGACCAAACTATGTTTTATCCTTTAATTATCGATATTTGAAGACTCGCGAAGCGTCAACGAATGTTTTGACATCGTCATTGTTTTTGTTTAAATAAAGAACAGTAAAAACAATAACATGGTAATGGTGCCAAAACGAATAGACCTTTTCATCTATGCGGAATCTGAAATTCGATCGCATTGGCGAAGAGGGGGTTGATAACCTCCTCTGTGCGAATACGATCAAGTTTGATAACCTCCTCTGCGCGAATGCAATTCCAATTCCACATCGATGAAAAGGTCTATTCGTTTCGGTGCCATTACCGGGTTATTTTTACTGTTTTATATTTAGACAAAAACATGGACGATATTGAAACATTCGTTGACGCTTCGCAAATCTTCAAATATCGATAATTAAAAGATAAAACATAGTTTGGATCAATAAACTCTGTCCAAATGTAAGGAAATACGTGTACTATCGAATGCAGCCAGTAATAAGGGCGAAAGCTTGATATATTTTCCTGTTTTCGAGTTTTGAGTTCCCTTAAAAACTTGATGGGGAATTTTACCACAGATTTGAATGGGAAGAATCTGAACATAGAGGGGTCGCCACTATGTTCAAATCGCTGAACTATGGCAAACCTGGCTTTATCAGAACGTTATGTGACAACATTGTTTTGGAAATAATGCAGTCATTGCAATTTTCGAAGTGCTATTATAATAATAAATTTTATTATACAATGTAAATTGTAATCATTTAACTTCATAAACTTTCATGGACTGAAAGTTAGTCCAGACTTGGACCCAAAGACCTTAAGGTGCTGTATAAGTAATGGAATTTTGTTTATTTTGCAATTCCCACCTCTGATATTTTTATACTGTACCAATGACCCAGACATAGCTGGTGCTAACTCTTAAAATATAGGGCCAAACACAAATTTTGCCCCCCAATCCCCAAAATTTGCATCTAAAACCAAAGAATACATGTCCTGAAAGGCCCTCCACACTTCGCCCCTACTGCGCATGCGCAATGTCAAGGACGTTCCGAAATTGGCGCCATTAATCATTCTAAGTTTGGCCCTTCATCAGTTAACATCTGACTGATCTTTGTGCTTATAAATCTCAGTTTAAATGATGCCAGACACATAAATATTAGTGAAATGGTGATTCTAAGGAGGATAGAGAAGGAGGAGAGGAAAAAAATGTGTGACAGAATATTATCAGGGCTGTAACTTAAAATTTTTTAATGAAATTATGTTAAGTTACCTATTTTCGAGGCAACAGCCATTTTGTTGTCATTCTGATTATTTAGTTACACTGTTTTTTAAGTGTTTTCCTCTCTCCCTGTCCTTTAAGTCCCCCCTTGCTATTCTCCCATGCTTTTGGCATAGTTTTTGTAATTATTATTACTAAATTTTCTTGGGAGTTTTAGCTGAATAACAATGAATTCTGTTCTTTTCCCCATGTTTACGTCTTCACCTACGGGTGGTTAGGCGTTGTGTTCTGCATCTACCATCTGATGTTCTGCAGTTTCTTCCCTGGAAGTCTCTGTTTTGCATCAGATAGTGTATTTTTGGTAACTGATTTCGGGCCTGGGTGCCTGGAGTCTTATTTTAGTGTTTTTACACTCATTGTTTACATTTACAACAGCCCTCTGTGTGAGGGGGGGGATTTCTGGAAAATAATATCTTGATGTTATTTTAATCATAACTAGATACATTATTATTGTTCGTAAGTGTTGAATAAATTGTTTAAAATATTTTTAAAATTTTTGTCCACACTTAGGCTTGGGATCCATTGGGGCTCAACGTTACTTTTCAGAAACTTGGGCTGTTCTGAAAAAATATTTTTTCAAAATATTTTGATTTCAATTATTTTTTCTATATTAATGGATCATATTATTATTACGTATTTTGATTGCCAGGGGTTAGTGCGAGTACCAGGACTTGTTTTCTTTTCACATTGAAAGGATATTGATCAATTGTATTAAGAGGAAGTCTTCCTCTGACTTTATAATCATTCTATATGTGGTCAGTGTACTCGCATTAACTCCTGTTCTGTATCGTATGATTTCGATGACAATATGGGAAGCGTATGTCACGGTATGTTATTGGGGATTTGGACACTCCGGTCCTTTCCCCACAGGGTCACTCTACTTTATCAATTTCTATTTCAGACGATCAAGATTAGGGTGATGTATCTGTGATGTCTTCCAACAGTGTGCCTCCGTCGTCACAATTAATGAAGGGCTAGCGGAAAAGTGCTCATGTAAATACGCTAATTGCCTAAGAGGACCCTAGTAGGTTCGACGGCCTTT
Source organism: Pictodentalium vernedei (assembly GCA_031216915.1). Classification (NCBI taxonomy): domain Eukaryota; kingdom Metazoa; phylum Mollusca; class Scaphopoda; order Dentaliida; family Dentaliidae; genus Pictodentalium; species Pictodentalium vernedei. The sequence continues at coordinate 301,935,351 of CM062294.1, forward strand.
GACGTCCGCTAGCTCGCCCGGTGTAGCGTCCATTCACCGAATGGTTCGGCAGCCGGGTTCGTCCGTTGCGGTCTAGAAGAAATTTTGGGGTGATGCGAGCACTATAAATTAACCTAATGCACACCCAGTGACGGCGGATCGGAGGGAGAACGGAGGAAGCCTTTTAGTCCGGTTCATAGCTCGTTCTGGTCCATCCGGACGGCAAGCGAGAGAGGCCCCTCTCTCGTTCAACAACATCTGGCCCCAGATGTTGTGGTACAAAAAGTGTCGCAAGCGGAGCATACGTCCGTCGCTCGGGACGCTCCGTTGTATAGGCAGTCCGCGGAGACTGCTAAGGCTTCCTCTTCTCGTCAGCGCACACGACCGCACCTTGGCTGCGTGACCGCCGATATATTACCAGCTTCGCCGATCAAGGATTCTTCGGCGACCAGGTCACACCATCCGGTAGCCAGGGACACGAGGCTTGCAGACTCCGGACGTTCGCATAGGAAGTGTGCGGGAGTCAACGTACACGGAGCTTCCGGCGGCAATGCATCGTAAGACCGCTACTGCACAGGCCTCGGGAACGGACGTGCTTTCCTTAATAGCACAGTTTATCGCAGCATCCCAGCATCAACTGAATCTGTCGCATATATTTTATCCGACGATGCTGGGTCGGGACGCTCCGCGGAAGCGGGTACTGACGTCCGAAAGTTTCATCCGGTCGGACGGGATACCGAAAGGGATTTGGAGGATTTCGAGCTTTCCCTTTCGGAACAACATATGCTGTTGTGTATGTCATCTGACTTGGTCTCCTACAGCTTCTTTCGTCGGACCAGAATGCTGCGATGCCGGATAAGAAACTGATAGCGTCGGTGGACTTAGAAATTTTTGGTTCGGTTCAGGGACATCGTCCCTCAGTTCCGACATAGTCCAATAATGTCACACAAACTTTCGAATTATTGAACGACGCTATATATATTATTATTTTATGCTTGCTATAACCAAGCATTTCTGGTTTCTTGTTCGCAGAGTTATGGAGATGTCTTTCAAAAGTGTGCCTCTGTCGTCATAGTTAATGAAGAGCTAGCGGCAATAAGTGCTCATGGAATATGTCTATCGCCTACGGAGTGACATTCGCTAGCTCACCCGGTGTAGCGTACATTCATAGAATGGTTCGGCTGCCGGGTTCGTCCGTTGCGGTCTAGGAAGGAGATTTGGGTGATGCGTGCACTTTAATTACTTTAGTACTCACCCAGTGACGGCAGATTGAGGACAGATCGGAGGAAGCCTGTTAGTCCGGTTCCTGGCTTGTCCAGGTCCGTCCGGGCTGTGAGCGAGAGAGGTCCCTCTCTCGTCCAACAACATAGGGGACCGCATGTTGTGGTTCAGATATTTTACATTCGGAGCATATGTCCGTCGGTCGGGACGCTCCGTTATATTGACAGTCCGAGAGACTGTCCCTAATGCTTCCTCATCCTCACAGCAGGGCACATGACCGCACATTGGCTACGTGACCTCGAGTATCCGATCAGTTTCGTCATTCAGTGATTCCACGGCGAATAGGTCGCACCATCCGGTAACCAAGGGACACGAGGCCTATACACTCCGTTTGCTCGCATATTGGTAGTATGCACGGGGTAACGATCACGGAGCTTCCAGCGGCAATGCATCGTAAGACCGCTTCTCCTCAGGCCTCAGTGACGGACGTGCTATCCGAGTTAGCACAGTTGTTTCGCAGCATCCCAGCAATTGACAGTTTCTCGGTCGAATCAGGAATTATCCGACGGCGCTGGGTCGGTGCGGTCCGCGGTTGCATCAGGTACGGACGACCGAACGCTTTATAGGGTCCGACAGGATGGCGAAAGGGATTCGAAAGATTTCGAGTTTTCCCTTTAGTAGTATCGGAAGCTGCCTTTCATATCTTCTGGCATTATCTTCCAGTGATTGTTATTTCGGACTTCATTGCTGCGATCTTGGATAAGAGACTTATAGCGTCATTGGACTCGGATTTTTCGATCGGTTCAGGGACATTGTCCCTGACTTACCGACGCAGTCCAATATTGTCATTACAACATGCGTTTTATTTTTCGACGCTATATATATATATATATACAAGCCTGCTACCAAGCATGATAGTTTAGTTTCTTGTCCACGTTGCTCATTTCTGCCATTTTATCATTTATACGAATAGTTTATTTTGGCAGAGCAGGGCATACCGAGAGTTCATATGCATCTAGACGGCGTGGTTAAAGACTGGAAATATTCTTTTTCGCCGTCTATGTCTTTTCCAACCACAATGTTGGAAACGACAATGATGTCTAGTAGACTTAACTTAGACGCTTTATCATACGTAATCCGCCTTACTGAGGCGTTATCATTACGTCTTCAAGAAAAGATTTACGGGATATTATTCTCAATGTAATTTCTTTTGAGGGCAGTAGTTTGTTCACGTATAACTCCGCCCTTCAGTGGCTGATTGGAGTTGGTTAGACGTGACGCAGCCCTAGCTACATCCACATGCGTGGATAGTAGGTTAAGAACTCTCTCAGAGTCGCTTCGTTCTCGGAGGAGCTTCTCTTCGACGGCAACTTTTCGGCAATCCATGAATTGCTCGATTTACACGTTCTCTTGTCTATCTAGTGTTACAAGAGATTCAGACTGGGGCAAACATTCGCAGTTGCCGGACCCGAGTGTGGCTGTTATGACGGTTGCCACCGCAGTTGCCGGACCCGAGTGTGGCTGTTATGACGGTTGCCAGTCAAACAGATTGGGATATAATACTGATCCCTACGGATTCGAAGTGCCAGGGTCTTTGGGTTCCGCAGTCTCTTAGCAATCAGTTTTCTTCCGCGGAATAATGTTTTTTAGGCTTGCTTTATGTCATTGCATGAACATTATTCAGAAACGCATGCCCAAATCCTGTCCTTCAATTCGACAGTAGTGGCGTATCTCCGGAACCAGGGAGGCACTCTTTCGTTTCCGTTATTCAATTTAATGGAAAGAATCCGTCTGTTGGTTATAGTACACCAAGTTCTGTTTTGGTCCGTCATATTCCGGGTCGTCTGATTGTTTTACCGGACTCCCGTTCTCTTACGGGTCGCTTGTTGCTGTCAGAATGGACTCTCAACAAACAAGTATTCAATCAGATTTGCTATCTATGGGAGCGCCCAATGATGATTTATTTACGACACAGCTTGCTAATCAATTGCAGACGTATGTGTTGGCTTGTCCAGATCTCTGAGCTAATGTTGTTAACGCTCTATTGATCTATAGGACGGAATGATAGGATACGCGTATCCTCCGGCGCTGTTGTTTCAGCAGGTATTGCTAAGATAAACAACCACAATACATTTCTGTTGATAGCATCTCTATCTTCACAGAGATCATGGGTAATTTACTCTCTTGTCTACTGTGGGTCTTAACGTGAAATCTTCCTCTATGTGAGGATCTTTTTTCACTGGGTAAATCGTGTCATCTTTATCACAACCCGCAAGGTCGCAACCTTCATGTATTCCGTTGTGTGGTCCGTATTGCATTGTAAGCACTGTACTGGACGAGCTTTGGACGCGATTTCTTACTATAGGAGATCCTCTTCTTCGCTATTCTATGCGGCTAAAGTGGAGGCTCTTCCGTCGTGGTGTAGGGATCATTATGTTCATATTGTTGATCCCTCCATACTACTCATTGCAATTTTTTAGTATACTTGTTTCACAAGATCTACTGCAGGCTGTTTTTATTTAGGTTATAGGTTTATGTTACCTCATACCTATGCACTCTACGATAGTTTACAATTGAGTCTTTTGTCTCTTTATCTAAGTCAGTTAGTAACTTTTTGATAAATAGACTTAGAATCTTTAGATTAAATTCCTATATGGATTTTAACTTCGGTTCTTATTTAGCTAAGTAATCATTTGAGCCTCTGGAAACAGTAGTTTTCAAATTCTGACCTTTTAGACAGTAATTCTGTTGGTTTCTCTTTTACTGTAGAGTCAGTGAGTTTCATGCTCTATCGATGGATGATTTTCACTTTCGTAGTTTCGGAATCACTACTTCCGTTACTATTTAGGTTGGATTTTTGCATAAGAGTTAGGCTCCTATTATCCGGAACCTATTATTTTAAGGTCCTTCCGTCTTCGTATGGGCATAGGCCTTTACTCTTTCCGGGTACAGTTTATGTATTTATAAACAGATATCTGTTTATTACTATGGGCGTAAGCTTCTGTCTGTGATGCCTAGTAGAAGGACGTTACGCTCCATTTTATTGTTAATGGATTCTATTAACTATCGGTACTGCTTATGGTATATCATTGACTTAGCAGTTGTGCTTAAGATTTCGGCTCATGAAGTAAGAGTTCTTCTACTTCTTGGGCTTACATTAATAGTGTCGCTATTATAGATTTTTGAAGGCCGCTCATTGCGCTCAGCCATCCACATTCATGAATTTTATCTCAGAAATATCGAGTCCATTTCTGGAGGCCTCTATTGTTAGGTCTATTATCTACTGCTCAGAATGTCATTCACTTAACAGTTGCTACTATAGCTAGGTAGGCTGTCTGTTTCGGCAGTGTCTCCGTTCTGCTGCCCTCTTCGCTCTGGGCTATTTGACCCAGGGCAAGAAAAAGGGGGGGGGGGGGTGTTCCCTTGGGTCACCTGTTTTACGATGAAAACAAGGGGATACCTCCTCCGGAGTTAGTAATTCTGAGCTGTTATTGGGATGGTTGTTTAGTGAGAAGTTTAGGTTTTTAAAATTCATTCAAGTCTTAGTTTTTAAGGTATAGCTTTTGAATATTGCATATGTCAACGGACATGATTATGCAATCCTCAGACACTTTTAGGAGTATAAGAGTCTCTATTCTCTAGACTTACTTTATTTATTGGCTTACTTTAAAAATTATTAGTATAAGGATTATATTGGATAATAATAGAGTACATGGATGTATGAAGCTCAATTTTGGAAGATGTTGTATCTTTCTAATTTATCATAAATAAGAAAGATACATGTAAGGCCTATTACTTCTTTTTCCCTACAGGGGATGACTCTATTTTATTTTATTGAGCGTATTCCATTTTGCTCTATGTCCTTGGCCCTCCAGCCTTTTTACTATTCAGCTATGTCTGGGTCATTGGTACAGTATAAAAATGTTAAAAAATTTATAGTAATTTCTATATTTTTTATACTTACCAATGACCCAGACGGGGATGGCCCTCCCAGGAGTTGGGAACTCTTGCCTCCCCGCTGAGTACATAGCGCTTACCAGGCACTGGTTATTAGAATGATTAATGGCGCCAATTTCGGAACGTCCTTGACACTGCGCATGTGCAGTAGGGGCGAAGTGTGGAGGGCCTTTCAGGACATGTTTTCTTTGGTTTTAGATGCAAATTTTGGGGATTGGGGGGCAAAATTTGTGTTTGGCCCTATATTTTAAGAGTTAGCACCAGCTATGTCTGGGTCATTGGTAAGTATAAAAAATATATAAATTACTATAAATTTTTTAACATTCCTTAAATTCAAATTAAATGTATACAAATTATACTGCAAAATGAAGGTTGAGATGTATAGAACACGAAAAATATATGTAATCAATTCATAGAGTTGACAGCAGGCACCAATAGTTCCTGGAAATCTGCAGTATTCGTACCAGAACTGACAATACAATAATATTTCTAGAGAACAACCTATGGCCAAATGTGCTTCACATATTCAAGAACAAAGCTAGGCATTCAAAACACTTCAGGATGCAGCGATAGGACTGCATTTGGGAAAAGGACAACACTGTCCGCATTTTTTTATTGAAGATGGATTCCATGTTCGATGGACATGCGCAAATCACTCGATACCACAAATTTCCATCGAAAAACAAAATCGCAATTCTAAGAAATTTCACCAGGTGTCAGGTTACCTTGCACAGAATATGGCAACTGTGCAGTCTCTATATAATAATAGTATGCTGTATTGAGGCGATCATCCTCATTATTTGATTTTAGAGTTTGTTTTTCGATGCTTTTGTCCGTCAGATGACTTTGACCGGAAATCGAAAGGTGCTGTATAAATAATGGAATTTTGTTTATTTTGAATTTCCCACCTCTGATATTCCTTAAATGCAAATTAAATACACACACATTATACATCAAAATGAAGGTTGGGAGGTACAGAACACAAAACATACATGAAATCAAGTGATAGAGTTGACAGCAGGTACCACTAGTTCCTGAAAGTCTACCACCGTATTCATACCAGAACTGATAATACAATTATGTCTCCTGAGAACAATCTGTGGCCAAATGTGCTTCAGATATCCAATAACAAAGCTAGGGCATCAAAAACCTCCAAAACACAGCAACAGAGCTGCATGGAAATTCCCAAACTGACAGCTTTGTTTACATTGGACGTTTTGTACCCAACTTGAATTGTTAATTTGTCAGTTCAAGTTTGGTGCAAAAGGTGCATTTTGTCACAAATACATAGTATTTTTGGCTTGGGGAAAAAAAGACAACGACTGGTTAATGCCATATGAAGATTTTATTTGAGATCAAATATGAAAATACATTCTATGTCAAGAAAATTATCAAAATTTTATTTCGAGACCAACAGATATGATCGATATGCATTTTATACTAGTATTACATTATATATTATGTATGTACATTTGTCTGGAGAAACACAATGGAATGACATCAGATTTAACAAATTTATTTGACAATTTATCCAAGGTGGGTAGAAGACCACCTAAGTTTATAACTCCTCATTGGAACAGGCTCGGAAAGCGTATATAAATATAAGCAAAACATTGTTAATAAATTTTTTTTTTACAAAACTTAGCTTATGACTCCTCATTGGAATGAGCTCCAAAAGCTTGTTCCGATTGTCATAATATTAGTTAAGTTTTTGAGGCAAAAAAAGATGTTGGCCATCACGTTGGGTAAAGGTTTAAATTATTTCACAAATAATACAATTTCTGTACATATAACATTAAATATCAAGACATTGTTATTGTAATAAATAATTCTGTACGATATGTGGAGAACAGGGTATTTTTTTTTTTTTAAATTTGATTACCAGTTTTCAACTTGGTTTCAAAAAGTGATGATAAATAGCGAATATAAGGCCAATATGATTGAAAAATGGTTAGCTTTTGGACATTTTTGTATAGTATTTTGCGATTCGAATCCAGTCATCAGATACCCTGGGAGAATAAAGTTTACCGCATTTTCTCAATGAATTTGTTGACAATTCCCTTGGATGTACTGCTCTTTGTTGACAATTCCCTTGGATGTACTGCTCCCACAGTTCAAAGAGATGCTGTTGTAGGACTGTGTACTTTTTTTTCTGATATTTCTTTAATTTTCCTTCTGAAACAAGTTTGATGTTGATATCTGTCGTAATACTCTCGTCGTGCAACAGTGGTACCAATAAGTCAGGGTTTCCGCTAGACTGGCAGCGGGTCCGTCGACCGGACCCATTCCCCCCGCCGATCATACTATGATCAGTCAGAAAAGCTGGTGGTTAAAATGTCAAGTACAATGCTGTATCGTAACGACACTCGGGATCCTTTGTTTCCACGTAATATAGGCATAATTATGTTGTTTACTATGCCTACTTTTACTGACGACAACTGATACCTTATAACCCCCAGACGAGAGGGGGGAAACAAAGTTCAAATCCTAAACGTCACCTACAAAATTTCGGACTCAAATTGTCGTGTTTGGTCTGAAATCACTGGCTTTTATTTTGAGCAAAAATTATGTACTTGTTTTGGAAGCTGTCACTTGTTTCAAATGAGTGTGCAGGCTGCTGTCAGTAGTTGTCTGAAACATGCCCACAACATATACATTTTTATACTGTACCAATGACCCAGACATAGCTGGTGCTAACTCTTAAAATATAGGGCCAAACACAAATTTTGCACCCCAATCCCCAAAATTTGCATCTAAAACCAAAGAAAACATGTCCTGAATGGCCCTTCACACTTCACCTCTACTGCGCATGCGCAGTGTCAAGGACGTTCCGAAATTGGCGCCATTAATCATTCTAAGTTTGGCCCTTCATCAGTTAACATCTGACTGATCTTTGTGCTTGTAAATCTCAGTTTAAATGATGCCAGACACATAAATATTAGTGAAATGGTGATTCTAAGGAGGATAGAGAAGGAGGAGAGGAAAAATGTGTGACAGAATATTATCAGGGCTGTAACTTAAAATTTTTTAATGAAATTATGTTAAGTTACCTATTTTCGAGGCAGCAGCCATTTTGTTGTCATTCTGATTATTTAGTTACACTGATTTTTCAGTGTTTTCCTCTCTCCCTCTCCTTTAAGTCCCCCCTTGCTATTCTCCCATGTTTTTGGCATAGTTTCTGTAATTATTATTACTAAATTTTCTTGGGAGTTTTAGCTGAATAACAGAATGAATTCTGTTCTTTTCCCCATGTTTACGTCTTCACCTACGGGTGGTTAGGCGTTGTGTTCTGCATCTACCATCTGATGTTCTGCAGTTTCTTCCCTGGAAGTCTCTGTTTTGCATCAGATAGTGTATTTTTGGTAACTGATTCCGGGCCTGGGTGCATGGAGTCTTATTTTAGTGTTTTTACATTCATTGTTTACATTTACAACAGCCCTCTGTGCAAGGGGGGGATTTCTTGAAAATAATATCTTGATGTTATTTTAATCATAACTAGATACATTATTATTGTTCGTAAGTGTTGAATAAATTGTTTAAAATATTTTTAAAATTTTTGTCCACACTTAGGCTTGGGATCCATTGGGGCTCAACGTTACTTTTCAGAAACTTGGGCTGTTCTGAAAAAATATTTTTTCAAAATATTTTGATTTCAATTATTTTTTCTGTATTAATGGATCATATTATTATTATGTATTTTGATTGCCAGGGGTTGGTGCGAGTACCAGGACTTGTTTTCTTTTCACATTGAAAGGATTTTGATCAATTGTAATAAGAGGAAGTCTTCCTCTGACTTTTATAATCATTCTATATGTGGTCAGTGTACTCGCATTAACTCCTGTTCTGTATCGTATGATTTCGATGACAACATGGGAAGCGTATGTCACAGTATGTTAGTGGGGAATTGGGCACTCCGGTCCTTTCCCTGCAGGGTCACTCTACTTTATCAATTTCTATTTCAGACGATCAAGATTAGGGTGATGTATCTGTGATGTCTTCCAACAGTGTGCCTCCGTCGTCACTATTAATGAAGGGCTAGCGGAAAAGTGCTCATGTAAATACGCCAATTGCCTAAGAGGACCCTAGTAGGTTCGACGGCCTTTGACGTCCGCTAGCTCGCCCGGTGTAGCATCCATTTATCGAATGGTTCGGCAGCCGGGTTCGTCCGTTGCGGTCTAGAAGGAGTTTTGGGGTGATGCGAGCACTATAAATCAACCAAATGCACACCCAGTGACGGCGGATTAGAGGGAGAACGGAGGAAGCCTTTTAGTCCGGTTCATAGCTCGTTCTGGTCCATCCGGACGGCGAGCGAGAGAGGCCCCTCTCTCGTACAACAACATCTGGCCCCAGATGTTGTGGTACAAAATGTTTCGCATTCGGAGCATACGTCCGTCGCTCGGGACGCTCCGACATATAGTCAGTCCGGAGTAGACTGTCAATAAGGCTTCCTCATTCTCATGGTAGCGCACACGACCGCTCTTGGCTACGTGACCTCAGATATCCAGTCAGCTTCGCCAGTCAGAGAATCATCGGCGACCAGGTCACACCATCTGGTAGCCAGGGACACGAGGCCTGCAGACTCCGGACGTTCGCATAGGAAAGTGTGCGGGAGTCAACGTACACGGAGCTTCCGGCGGCAATGCATCGTAAGACCGCTACTGCACAGGCCTCGGGAACAGACGTGCTTTCCTAAATAGCACAGTTTATCGCAGCATCCCAGCATCAACTGAATCTGTCGCATATTTTTTATCCGACGATGCTGGGTCGGGACGCTCCGCGGAAGCGGGTACGGACGTCCGAAAATTTCATCCGGTCCGACGGGATACCGAAAGGGATTTGGAGGATTCCGAGCTTTCCCTTTCGGAACAACATATGCTGTTGTGTATGTCATCTGACTTGATCTTCTACAGCTTCTTTCGTCGGACCAGAATGCTGCGATGCCGGATAAGAAACTGATAGCGTCGGTGGACTTAGAAATTTTTGGTTCGGTTCAGGGACATCGTCCCTCAGTTCCGACATAGTCCAATAATGTCACACAAACTTTAGAATTATTGAACGACGCTATATATATTATTATTATATGCTTGCTATAACCAAGCATTTCTGGTTTCTTGTTCGCAAAGTTACGGAGATGTCTTTCAAAAGTGTGCCTCTGTCGTCATAGTTAATGAAGAGCTAGCGGCAATAAGTGCTCATGGAATATGTCTATCGCCTAAGAGATCCCTTGTAGGATCGACGGAGTGATATTCGCTAGCTCACCCGGTGTAGCGTGCATTCATCGAATGGTTCGGCTGCCGGGTTCGTCCGTTGTGGTCTAGGAAGGAGATTTGGGTGATGCGAGCACTATAATTACTTTAGTACTCACCCAGTGACGGCAGATTGAGGACAGATCTGAGGAAGCCTGTTAGTCCGGTTCCTGGCTTGTCCAGGTCCGTCCGGGCTGTGAGCGAGAGAGGTCTCTCTCTCGTCCAACAACATAGGGGACCGCATGTTGTGGTTCAGATATTTTACATTCGGAGCATATGTCTGTTGGTCGGGACGCTCCGTTATATTGACAGTCCAAGAGACTGTCGATAATGCTTCCTCATCCTCACAGCAGGGCACATGACCGCACATTGGCTACGTGACCTCGAGTATCCGATCAGTTTCGTCATTCAGTGATTCCACGGCGAATAGGTCACGCCATCCGGTAGCCAAGGGACACAAGGCCTATACACTCCGTTCGCTCGCATATTGGTAGTATGCACGGGGTTACGATCACGGAGCTTCCAGCGGCAATGCATTGTAGGACCGCTTCTCCTCAGGCCTCAGTGACGGACGTGCTATCCGAGTTAGCACAGTTGTTTCGCAGCATCCCAGCAATCGACAGTTTCTTACTCGAATCAGGAATTATCTGAAGGCGCTGGGTCGGTGCGGTCCGCGGTTGCATCAGGTACGGACGACCGAACGCTTTATAGGGTCCGACAGGATGGCGAAAGGGATTCGAAAGATTTCGAGTTTTCCCTTTCGTAGCATCGGAAGCTGCCATTCATATCTTCTGGCATTATCTTCCAGTGATTGTTATTTCGGACTACATTGCTGCGATGTTGGATAAGAGACTTATAGCATCATTGGACACGGAATTTTGGATTGGTTCAGGGACATTGTCCCTGACTTACCGACACAGTCCAATAATGTCATTACAACATGTGTTTTATTTTTCGACGCTATATATGCATATAAGCCTGCTACCAAGCATGATAGTTTAGTTTCTTGTCCGCAATGCTCATTTCTGCCGTTTTATCATTTATACGAATAATTTATTTTGGCAGAGCAGGGCATACCGAGAGTTCATATGCATCTAGACGGCGTGGTTAAAGACTGGAAATATACTTTTTCGCCGTCTATGTCTTTTCCAACCACAATGTTGGAAACGACAATGATGTCTAGTAGACTTAACTTAGACGCTTTATCATACGTAATCCACCTTACTGAGGCGTTATCATTACGTCTTCAAGAAAAGATTTACGGGATATTATTCTCAATGTGATTTCTTTTGAGGGCAGTAGTTTGTTCACGTATAACTCCGCCCTTCAGTGGCTGATTGGAGTTGGTTAGACGTGACGCAGCCCTAGCTACATCCACGCGTGTGGATAGTAAGGTGAAGAACTCTCTCAGAGTCGCTTCGTATTCGGAGAAGCCTCTCTTTGACGGCAACTTTTCAGCAATCCATGAATTGCTCGATTTACACGTTCTCTTGTCTATCTAGTGTTACAAGAGATTCAGACTGGGGCAAACATTCGGTGGTTGACTCAGAGAGTGCCACTGCAGTTGCCGGATCCGAGTGTTATGGTTATGACGGTTGCCAGTCAAACAGATTGGGATATAATATTGATCCCAACGGATTTGAAGTGCCAGGGTCTTTGGGTTCCGCAGTCTCTAAGCAAGCAATTATCTTCCGCGGAATAATGTTTTTTAGGCTTGCTTTATGTCATTGCATGAACATTATTCAGAAACGCATGTCCAAATCCTGTCCGTTAATTCAACAGTAGTGGCGTATCTCCGGAACCAGGGAGGCACTCATTCGTTTCCGTTATTCAATTTAATGGAAAGAATCCGTCTGTTGGTTACAGTACACCAAGTTCTGTTTCGGTCCGTCATATTCCGGGTCGTCTGATTGTTTTACCGGACTCCCGTTCACTTAGGGGTCGCTTGTTGCCGTCAGAATGGACTCTCAACAAACAAGTATTCAATCAGATTTGCTATCTATGGGAGCGCCCAATGATAATTTATTTACAACACAGCTTGCTAATCAATTGCAGACGTATGTGTTGGATTGTCCGGATCTCTGAGCTAATGTTGTTAACGCTCTATTGATCTAATAGGACGGAATGATAGGATACGCGTATCCTCCGGCGCTGTTGTTTCAGCAGGTATTGCTAAGATAAACAACCACAATACATTTTTGTTGATAGCATCTCTATCTTCACAGAGACCGTGGGTAATTTACTCTGATGTCTACTGTGGGACTTTTACGCGAAATCTTCCTCAATGGGAGGATCTTTTTTCGCTGGGTAAATCGTGTCATCTTTATCACAACCCGCAAGGTCGCAACCTTCACGTATTCCATTGTGTGGTCCGTATTGCATTGTAAGCATTGTACTGGACGAGCTTTGGACGCGATTTCTTACTATAGGAGATCCTCTTCTTCGCTATTCTATGCGGCTAAAGTGGAGGCTCTTCCGTCGTTGGTGTAGGGATCACTATGTTCATATTGTTGATCCCTCCATACTACTCATTGCAACTTTTTAGTATACTTGTTTGACAAGATCTACTGCAGCCTGCTATTATTAAGGTTATAGGTTTATGTTACCTCATACCTATGCACTCTATGATAGTTTACAATTGAGTCTTATGTCTCTTTATCTAAGTCATTTAGTAACTTTTTGATAAATAGACTTAGAATCTTTAGATTAAATTCCTATATGGAATTTAACTTCGGTTCTTATTTAGCTAGGTAATCATTTGAGCCTCTGGAAACAGTAGTTTTCAAATTCTGACCTTTTAGACAGTAATTCTGTTGGCTTCTCTTTTACTGAAGAGTCAGTGAGTTTCATGCACTATCGATGGATGATTTTCACTTTCGTAGTTTCGGAATCACTACTTCCTTTACTATTTAGGTTGGATTTTTGCATAAGAGTTAGGCTCCTAATATCCGGAACCTATTGTTATTAAGGTCCTTCCGTCTTCGTACGGGCATAGGCCTTTACTCTGTCCGGTTAGAGTTTATGTATTTATAAACAGATATCTGTTTATTACTACGGGCGTAAGCTTCTTCTGTCTTTGATGCCTAATAGAAGGACGTTACACTCCATTCTATTGCTAATGGATTCAATTAACTATCGGTACTGCTTATAGTATATCCTTGACTCAGCAGTTGTGCTTAAGATTTTGGCTCATGAAGTAAGAGATCTTCTACATCTTGGGCTTACATTAATAGTGTCGCTATTATAGATTTTTGAAGGCTGCTCATTGCGCTCAGCCATCCACATTCATGAATTTTTAGCTCAGAAATATCGAGTCCATTTCTGGAGGCCTCTATTGTTAAGTCTATTATCTACTGCTCAGAATGTCATTCACTTAACAGTTGCTACTATAGCTAGGTAGGCTGTCTGTTTCGGCAGTGACTCCGCTCTGCTGCCCTCTTCGCTCTGGGCTATTTGACCCAGGGCAAGAAAAGGGGGGGGGGGGGGGGGAGGGTGTTCCCTTGGGTCACCTGTTTTACTATGAAAACAAGGGGATACCTCCTCCGGAGTTAGTAATTCTGAGCTGTTATTGGGATGGTTGTTTAGTGAGAAGTTTATGTTTTAAAAATTCATTCAAGTCTTAGTTTTTAAAGTATAGCTTTTGAATATAGCACGTGTCAACGGACATGATTATGCAATCCTCAGACAATTTTAAGGAGTATAAGAGTCTCTATTCTCTAGACTTACTTTATTTATTGGCTTACTTTAAAAATTATTAGTATAAGGATTATATTGGATATTAATAGAGTACATGGATGTATGATGCTCAATTTTGGAAGGTGTTGTATCTTTCTAATTTATCATAAATAAGAAAGATACATGTAAGGCCTATTACTTCTTTTTCCCTAGAGGGGATGACTCTATTTTATATTATTGAGCGTATTCCATCTTGCTCTATGTCCTTGGCCCTCCAGCCTTTTTACTATTCAGCTATGTCTGGGTCATTGGTACAGTATAAAAATGTTAAAAAATTTATAGTAATTTCTATATTTTTTATACTTACCAATGACCCAGACGGGGATGGCCCTCCCAGGAGTTGGGAACTCTCGCCTCCCCGCTGAGTACATAGCGCTTACCAGGCACTGGTTATTAGAATGATTAATGGCGCCAATTTTGGAACGTCCTTGACACTGCGTATGCGCAGTAGAGGTGAAGTGTGGAGGGCCATTCAGGACATGTTTTCTTTGGTTTTAGATGCAAATTTTGGGGATTGGGGGGCAAAATTTGTGTTTGGCCCTATATTTTAAGAGTTAGCACCAGCTATGTCTGGGTCATTGGTAAGTATAAAAAATATAGAAATTACTATAAATTTTTTAAGTTTTCACAGTGGTTCAATATGATCAGGAAGATACTGATTGAACACTGCCACTTTCGAGCGGTGCACAATTCATTGTGAAAGAACACTGCCACATTCGAGCGTGCACAACTCATTGTGAAAAACGGGTGTTCAGAAATTAATGAGCAAGTGGTAATTAAAAATAAAAAATAATTACAACTCTGGTATTTGAGATTATATAACAATATAACCAGGGATATGATTTATGACTTATTGGTTCAATAAAACATGCTCATTTATCATTTCATCATGCCCTGCAACATGTGAAGTTAGGACTTTCAGTGTAAAATCAATTTTTCGAATGTTGCTAAGGGAGGCAACTATTTTGTTATTCATATTTCGCTGTGTAAATGTTATCTGGTCTTCATATTATGAATTTTTTTATTGAGTTTGTGTGAAGCTATATTTTGTTTTATTCGTAAAAAATGTACATATTAAAAAAAACAGCTATTTTTAAACAGACTGTCTCTGTCTGTTTTCAAGGGGGTGGTTTGCAGTGCTGATTGACATACTTACAAAGCACCCCCTGGGCTTCTGCACGAGTCAGTATGGTAATTGCATGTGCATGACGTCACACGCCTGCATCATGGTTGTTTTCGAATATCACCGCGAGCGGTTGTAAACAAAGCTCAGTCACTGTTAGGATTCGTGGATTTTGTGTTGTTTTGGGTTTGTATTTGTATGAAATCTCCGACCAGATGTAGTATTGTGTGTCCTGTGGGAATTTAGAGAATTGTAGGAGGAAAAAATACATATTTTCCACATCAATTATTCGGCATTTTAGTGACCAGAATGCTCCCAGAGGCCACCAGAGAGCACCTAAAAATCAAAATTTTCTTGGGGGGTGGGGGGGGGGGGGTGTGGAGAAACCCCCTTCTATACGCACATGATGTGAGGCAGACGTCTTCAGCGTCTGAGTTTCACTTTCTTTAAACTACCGGACCCACAAATTTTCCCCTTGCGGAAACCCTGAATAAGTAAAATGGAACATTGTCTTTTCCTGCTTTTCCATTCAGATGACAGTACCATCCTTCACAGTCATTGTTCTTGTTGCTTTGTTGAAAATGCACCAACTTTGTACAGGGCACATATTGTTGGGCATCCGTGTCCTGTCTATGTAAGCTAACCATTTAAACTTTCATCAGCATTATTCTTGAGTTGTTGAAAGGCTGGTTCAGTGTGCTCAGTTGGAATCAGTGGCAGAGCAAACAGCTTCCTTAGGCCTAAAAAAAGTATACGTTTGTTTCCGCTAACCCGACCGACCCTATTTCAAACCACTGAATCCAAGCATTTTATTGAAATCGCCAAAATGGGTGAAAAAAAAACGGTAGCATTTTTGCGACTTTCTAAATCGTGCCACATATATTAATTGTCAAAAAATTAAGATTTTATAAAAAAGAAACCATATTTTATATAAAAGCCCATCGAGCCACGGAACTTCTTCATAATATAATATTCAGCAGTCCTCTTATTCTGAATTGTGCGTTCGCATGCTGCACTTTATCATGACAGGAGGTCAAGAAGTGTTAAATTAGCACACCTCAGCACTTGAAATAAATTGCCTTTTTAAGTTATTGTGGTAATGGACTGGTTAAGTAACATCGCATTTGTCTTGGCTAAGAAAGCACAAATGACTTGCTTTTGTTTATTTGAAGACAATAAAGTTCCCTGCTTTGGTCTTGTTTGAAACACTTCTGAGCACGCTATTTTTAAGGCATGATGCTACCGTGACGTTAGCATGTGGAAACAGCCAATCACTTTAAGATACAAGAGTCAATTTACAGGGAATCCCTTGCCATTTCACAAGGAAAATTTCAGGTTTTAAACAGCAGGCATGCCATTGGTCAAAATGTACAATGTGATTAACTAGGCATGCTTACTGGAATACAGTCCATGTGTCTTGTTTCAAATTCAAGGTAAACAATATTTAATCACTTGCGTAATAATGGTCACTGTTGAGACAAAACACTTGAAAAGTTGAAGAAAAGTACATGTAATTTACATAAACATTTCATGGTCTGCCAGGGCAGACAGGGTGGTAAAACAAGACCGACCCAAATTTAAACCAACATTAATCCACACTAGTGAAGTAAAATCACTTCTTGTAAACCGTGACATTAAAGCAAGTTGAAATTTATATACCGCCTTACCGAGATAAAACCAACTTTTCCAGGTAGGATTTTGTTTTGATTCACCAGTATCGGTGACGGTATTGACAATTTTACCGATGATAATCGATATACCGTAAAACTACACAGAGGCCTATTTTATGCTGAAAAGTTAAGGAACTGCATTCTGGAAAAAAATAAAAATAAAAAGGTTTTCCGACCTTCCGACCCTATTTTTTTCATCCCATTAGCAGAAACAAACATGTCTTTTTTAGGCCTTGGCAATCTAAAATATAAAATAAGAACAGCATTAAAACACAAACAAATATACACTAGCACAGATGTACTATACTACAAACAGAGACTGCCAAGGAAAAGAAGAGTGGGGGGGGGGGGGGGGGGGGGGTGGAGAGAGAGAGAATATGCTATGCATCCGATGCCTATTAGTTTTCCTTCTCTTTGTATATCCTTTGTAAACCCAGTTCTTGTACATGTAGTTTTCCCCACAACGCCTGTGCCCAGTGGAAATTACAGCCGTGTATGTCAACATCTGGAAATACATCTCGGACAGCAATCCATATGCCCTGTTCAGAGTCCATGGTTACTGAATACTGAGTGACGATGTATTTGGTAAGATCTCACTGTGTTATATTAACATTGCTTTCGACAAGTTCAAAAATCACAATGATTTCACCCAACATTGTAATACAGTGTAATGCCCTTTGTTGAATTTTGCTCTAAATTTTATTGTTTATTCAATAACATGAACAGTAAACAGCATATTTCAATAAATTGTGATGATGACTTTGTAATATTAATGTTTTGGACTAGTGATGAACCGATTATCAAAACTTGCTATCAACCGATTACCGGTTATTTCTCTGCCGATTATGCCGATTCCGATGGCTGAAGTAGGACACTGAAGAAAATCTGTTGGTGCCTGTTATACTACAGAAATAAATCATCAATTACGAAAGCTTAATACCACATAAGTTCTCAGCGTATGCATATTTAGCACTTCAATGTGTTACCTCCCTTGATGTGTTTCTCCAATGTTTGCATGAACTCTACAATCTTCGGGAAATGGTGGTGATCTCGTACCGATTGCAGTTGGTAAATTCTGTAATATCTCTGCTCTGCAAATCCCCAAATTTTCTGCTATGCACTACCCACGTTTTTAATGGGGAAACTTTATTGAAATGGCCAGATATCAAAGGTTTTTTTAAAAGTCAGTGTTAAATATAGAATAACCGGAAACTGCTGGTTTTTAACTGCCGGTTGTCATAATCGGCTGATGCCCCATAACCGGCCAGTTCCGATTGCTGATTCCGATTATCAGTTCATCACTATTTTGGACACAAAAAATTAACGCAAGTTTTTGAAAATTGAGAGAGTTATTTCCCTTTGTTGGATCCATTTTACATAAATTTGTAATGTTATGTGAATACATGAAAAGTGAACATCAGATTTCAATAAAATTTGATTTGCTTTCTATTAACATTGTCTTGAATCAGATTGAAAATCACAGTGAATTATCAAAAATTGAGAATGTTATTGCTCTTTGACAAATTGTGTATTCTGCTTTTAATTAAATTTTTGTTAATTTATACAATGAATTTAAAAATATGAGAGCATGTCAGGGCGTAAGATTACCCCAATTTCAACCTGTTTACAGGTGTGCCCAAATTAGAGAAGGTGTGAAGACATCAAGAACAATATTTAAATTCTCTGTGACTCTTCTATATTTGAAACTAACTTCCATCATAATATGGCCAAAGAAACGCAAAGAAACGCATGGCAAAAAAACATAACTGGATAAGGCTGTTATTTCTGGTTTTAATGTGCCCAAATTCGGGCAAAATGGCATGCCCAAAAGAAATGAATTAAAATGCTTGGAGCATTAGGTTTGCAGGATTTCGCAAATATATATTTTGTGGGACCCATTTCCAACATGTGTCTCAATCACATGAATTATGCTTATTTATCTTCAAATACATAAATTGTTAGATTGTTCAACCACTACATGTACATCAAAGGCTATTGCAGTAATCATGTTTATAGAAATTAATTAGAGCTGATACGGTTAACCGATTAATCAACTAACCAATGATCAACGTCTTGATCGATAAAAAAAGTAATTATTGACTGGTTAACCATTACTTTTGAACTACGGTATTATATGGGTTAACAAAGGAACAAACTTGCTCCAAAACAGGCAAACACTGTCACACTGGCTCACATCAATTATATGAGACAGAGTAACACATGCCAGTTAAATGCTGACATACTTGTTCACTTGTATGATCATTATACTGTATCAGTAGCTGGAAATGGTCATTCTCAACCCTTCACCAAATGCGGGCAGCAGACTTTTCTTGCACAAGACAAGAAATTCTTGAATTACTAAATATTTTCAATGTTTGTCTCAAAAACATAGCTTAGGACCCCCTCATTGGAACGAGCTCAATGCGCATTGAGCTCGTTCCAATGAGGGGTGATAAGCGATGTTTTGAGACAAAAATTGAAAACAAAATTTGAATGGACATTTTTGTATATGGCGCTGGCCAGTTTTGTCCATTACATTGAGTAAAGTTTTAATTATATAAATCATCAACGGTACGGCCATTATTCAGCTACCTATTAGGGCAAATTTTATCTGATAAAAAAATGCTTATAAATGGGTCTCCTTAACAAGCATTTGCGAGAACGTCATGGCAGTGGCATAGATAAAGGGGGGGGGGGGGGGGCAGAGCCCCCCCCCCCCCCCCCCCCCCACCAGAAGTTTTGTCGGAAATTTTTTGGGACCATTTTTAGGCGGATTTGTGCCTAACAACATTAAAATGCTGGCTTTGGGGATAAAAAACATGCCATTTTGGGTAAATTTGGGGTAAAAAAGACCAATTTTCAGTACATTTGCAGTAAACAACAGATTCTTTCTGTTTGTTTGGGTTTTTGTTGTTACACTGTCGGAAAATTTTCTGTCTGTCGGAAAATTGTGGGCTTGCCCCTCCGCCAACGAAAAGCTATCTACGCCACTGCGTCATGGGAACGAAACCACTGTTTTTGCAATTTGCGAAACCCTGGGTTTGTCTGTATACAGATGTTATTGTAATATATGCAAATGTACAGTGCAGCTGCTGTGGACTGGTCACCTTCCATGGGTGGGCACTATTTCCGCCGACGTAACAATATTAGATTTCAAACATTAATTGTGGAAATAATCATCAAAAATTTAATGTGCTGCATTAATTAAAATTTTTCTGATGATGATTCTTATTACCTGGTAAATGCATACATGGACATCACTGCCCATGCGTGAAATTACGACCAGTCCACGGCGACTGTACTGTAAACAACTTTACTTGCATTTGACCCATGAAATCCTCCTTGTTGACTGTGAAGCTGTAAACTTTTAATTCATGGCTGGTCCGGCTATCATTTAGTTGAGTAACTTGGCTTGCCAGCTTAGCCATCACATTGGTGGCTGGCTAGTTATCTTCAGGGCTCGATTTAACTGAATTCACAGAGTGATTTTCGAATAAATTATCAACTATAGCTAATCAATGTCACATGACAAAAACATAAATAATAGGAAATGCTAATCAAAATTTATCAAGGTTAGTGAACTGCTATGCAATTTTTAAAAATTAAATCGACTCCTGGTTATCTTTCTGATGTCTAGACCAGCTGTCTGCATGAATGTTCTTTTTGTACTTCCATTTTAAAGCTAGAGCACCCATGGCATATTAATAATATCCAAATAACACATAATGTCATAATAAAACTAAGTTAAGCTTTTTTAGTGGTGTTAATAAACTTAATTGTAGAAACATGGCAGTTGAGAACCAAATATAAAATAATAACAACAATAACCATGAACATGTGCCAGCACTTGAGGATAGCCACATGAGCAGGACCATTGTATTGCCAACAATAGCTTGACTTGGTTTGTGGAAAATGTGTGCTAAGTTGACCATGTTGCATGTATGGTATAGCATATCTGTTACAGTACTTGATCCTTTGGTTCACATTTTTCATAACTCAATTGACTTTAATTTTTGGCATGTGATATCCCCATTTGTAATGTTTGTCATTTTCTGGAGATTATTAGATACACAAATTGTTTCTGGGAAATACTCAAACCAGATTCCTATTAATCAAAAAAAAATGGAAGATCGACCTACCTCCCCCCCCACCCCCTCCTCAAGTTTTGTCTGCCGCACAGAGAATGTATACACAACCAAATCAGTTTGTTGAGAGGGTTAATAGAGTTACTCTGCTGTTATTGAGATGAAAGGTGTTCAATACAACTGTTAGATGGCAACTGTAGTACTCCGCATTACCAACCCGACTTAAGAGATAGATCAGCAAATCAGCAATCATTTGCATCTCTGTAAAGGCCTAACATGAAGAGTGAATTTAACACTGGACATGGATAAATACAGTGTGGGAGGCATTGTCCAAAAAGTGTACCTTCTAATATATTGACTTGATTTGCCTTGCCCAACAGACAGCCATTAGACAGGTGTCAGTTCACTGCAAAAGCAAAATAGTGACATGATGTGTTAGAAGTAATAGATGTGTGAATATCAGGAGGGTCTATGTGTACACTTTGTGGCATACAGTACAGTCACCATGGAGTGGTCATATTCCATGCATGGGCAGTGATGTCCACACATGCATTTACCAAGTACACTGGATCCCTGTCATTTGAATAGCCACTTTGCCAATGAAAATTATTTAATTAACAGGAGTATTCAATTAACAGGGATTATGTCAGCTCAATGAGCTCTGTCAAACAAGATATAATAGATTAAATGCCTGTATTGTATGTACAGAATCCAAATAAGTCTATAAACAAAGGAAAAATGGGGAGAGTCAGGATAATTTCTTAACATGTTACAATTTTTTTTATTCAATTAACAGAAGTTTACTCAAGAACACTGTATTTAATTAACAGGTCAAATTTGTACTGGAGGTATGGTAAATGGTTTTGTGTTGGGAAATTATAATCAGTTAATAGGGTTATTCAGTTAAGAGATATCCAATTAAGTGGGCTCCACTGTAATAAAAATTATCATCAGCAAAAATTTAATTAATGAAGCACCGGGTAGTACCCGGTGCTTCATTAATTAAATTTTTGATGATTATTCCTATAATTATTGTTTGGAATCTAATATTGTCCACCAGGGCTGAAGCAAGTACTAGACAATATCCATTCACAGTCCTTGGCGGCCGTACTGTAGGTTAGATATATAAATGCTAATTTTGCGGATTCTTAAACACAATAGAGACAGCCTGGTGTCAGTACACTTCAACAGTGAAAATCATGCACTTATACACGTGAAATGTCACATTATACAGATTCTACACTCTCAACCCAACTCTGTCTCATCCACGAAAGAGAGACGAAAGAGAGAAGTTCTGTGGATTTATATATTGTGAATGATAATGTGTATTCTCTTTTCAGACAAAGCCTTGCAGATTGATGAGCCAAGGGTCGGATGCACATGCATTCATTATGTTTGTCATTGTTGTGCCAATGTTAGTCTCCCAAACATTTTGTTCAAGGAAGCAGGTGAGTGAAGGACCTTTTTATCAAATCGTTGTTTTCAGTTATAAATTCATCATTTGCATTAATATAAACACCTTTAACCCTGTATCTACATATACAGTACGTGGTGAGTGGATTGTATGTAAATCACCCAGGGTGTGAAGTTGTCACATAGTTATGACGTCACACCTTTGTTAAAAGTGTGTGATATATTTCGAAGAGTTGATTAGAGCATGTGTGATATTCAACATATATCGCCACACTTTTACCAATCAAGGAACAATAGACAGTGATTGTGTAACCTGTCAGTTCTAATACAAACACAGCCGAGAGGAAAGATTAAGGGCACCTGTGCTAAAATGTTTTGAACAGAGAAACGAGAATTTACCTGACTTTTGATTTTATTGAAAGAGTTAAAGAAAGAAATCCACACCCGGGTGTAAATGATAAATGGAACGTTTAATTTCTCGCTCAACCTTTTGAGCGCAATGACGAAACGGAAAAAATGAAGTAATATCACTTGCTTTCCATCAATCTTCATGTGTCTTGCAAGTTTGGCTTAAGAAATTAACTAATTAAACGGGAATGGACACGTGTCAGACAAAGGTTCAGTGGAGTGTTTGATTGTTCGTGTTTTGATTGTTTGTGCAAACATCAATGTGACAAGTCGGTTACAGCATAAAAACTCATGATATTGAACATACAATCGCTCGAGCTAGTTACTCGGACAAGTCCTCGTTAACTAACTCTCGCGATTGTATATTCAATATCACTCGTTTTCTATGCTGTAACCTATACTTATCACCCAAAGTATCACTTTTATATTCTGTACATGTGGAAAAAAACCCACAAGCAATGTTTAACCAATGGACCTCTGGGTATAACTCGGAGGTCCATTGGCTGAAACTTTGCTTGTGATTTTTGGCTCACCAACGTTAGTTGTGTGAGCCTATGGCATAACCCTCATGTCGGCATCGGCGTCAGTGTCGGCGTCGGCGTCCGCTCTCAAATATTTTGAACTTTTGTGTACAGGTTTTGATTTTTTGGCTTTTTAAAATTTTTTTTAGTGTCTGCATATTGCTATAGTGGTTCACTTTAACATTTAACTCTTTTCCAGGGTATTTTGTCGTAATTTTGACCCTTTGAATCAAATTTTAGACTTATTTTGATGTTTGCGTGCAGGTTTTGATGGTTTTTTTTTCCTTTCTTTCAAGTGGAGATTTACCTTGCAGCATATGTCCAAGCTTTCTATTGTATGTAAACATGCATCTTAGGGCTATGTTTGTATTATTTAACCCTTTTCCTGCTGAATTACTTCAATTTTGGACTTTTATGTACAGCTTTTGGACTTAGGCTTACAGCTTCTTACTTTTATGTACAGGTTGTGATAAAAAAAAAACAATTTCAAGTGAGGTTGACCTCACTGCATATTGCAGTGGTGGTTATTATAACATTGATATAGATTTTTAGACTTATTTTGACGTTTGCGTGCAGGTTTTCATGGGGTTTTTTTTTTCCTTTTTTCCAAGTGTAGAGTTTCTGCATATTACTATGGTGGTTCACTATAACATTTAATTCTTTTCCAGGGTATTTTGTCTTAATTTTAACCCTTTGAATCAAATTTTAGACTTATTTTGATGTTTGCGTGCAGGTTTTCATGGTTTTTTTTTTTCCTTTCTTCCAAGTGTAGATTTACCTTGTAGCATATGTCCATGCTTTCTATTGTATGCAAACATGCATCTTAGGGCTACGTTGTATTCTTTAACCCTTTTCCTGCTTAATTACTTCAATTTTGGACTTCTTTTGTTTATAGGTTTGGATTTTTGTGCTTTTAAAAAAATTGTTTTCTTCTTTGCATATTGCTGTGGTGGTTCACGATAACATTTAACTCTTTTCCAGGATATTTCGTCTTAATTTTAACCCTTTGAATCAAATTTTGGACTTATTTTGACGTTTGTGTGCAGGTTTTGATGTTTTTTTTACTTTTATGTGCAGGTTTTGAGGTTTGTCTTTCTTCTCTTCCAATTGGCGACTTACCTTGTAGCATATTGTCATGGTTCCTATTTTATGTTAGGATGCTTCTGGGGTCTATTATTATATTATTTAACCCTTTAGCTGCTTATTTACTTTAATTTTGGACTTTTGTGTGCAGGTTTTGATATTTTTTTTTAAGTGGAGTTTTACCTCACTGGCATATTGCCATGGTGGTTACTGTAACATTTTCAGGGTATTTTTCTAAATTTTAACCCTTTGAAACAAATATGATACTTTTATGTGCAGGTTTTGAGGTTTGTCTTTCTTTTCTTCCAAGTGGATATTTTTCAAGTAGACTTTCACCTTACTGGCATATTGCCATTGTGGTTACTGTGACAGGGTATTTTTCTCAATTTTAACCCCTTGAAGCAAATGTGATACTTTTTTTTACTTTTATGTGCAGGTTTTGAGGTTTGTCTTTCTTTTCTTCCAAGTGGTGACTTACGTTGTAGCATATTGCCATGGTTCCTATTTTATGTTAGGATGCTTCTTGGGCTATTTTTATATTATTTAACCCTTTAGCTGCTTATTTACTTTAATTTTGGACTTTTCTGTGCAGGTTTTGTACTTTTGTGTGCAGGTTTTGATACTTTTTTAAGTGGAGTTTTATCTCACTGGCATATTGCCACACTGGTTACTGTAATATTTTCAGGGTATTTTTCTAAATTTTAACTCTTTGAAACAAATGTGATACTTTTTTTACCTTTATGTGCAGGTTTTGAGGTTTGTCTTTCTTTTTTCAAAGTGGAGACTTACCTTGTAGCATATTGCCATGGTTCCTATTTTATCTTAGCATGCTTCTTAGGGGTTATTATATTATTTAACCCTTTAGCTGCTTATTTTCTTTAATTTTGGACTTCTGTGTGCAAGTTTTGAACTTTTTTTTTACTCCAGCCACCCCTTCACATTGGCCACCTGTTGGTGAGCCACGGGGTACTGATACCCCCTCTAGTTATGCTTTGCAACAAATTTGCAATTATTGCTTGGATGGAATCTCCACTCTACGGTTGATTTAGTGATAATGCACTTTCCAGGTTCTGTAACTCATTGAGCTCATTTCATTGAGGGATTATAAGCTATGATTTTGAGGCAAAAATTGTAAAAAGTTTTGAAATTTGAATGACTGTTTCAGAGAATTTTGCTGGTCAGTTTTGACCATTATGTAGATAGAGGGTTAACTCTTTACCCAACATAATGGACAAAAACCGGCCAGCACTATTCACAGAAATCATCATTCAGTTTTCATTTTTTGTGTCAAAAACATAGCTTATGATGCCTCAATGGAACGAGCTTGTTGAGCTTGTTCCAATGAGGGGTCATAAACTCATAAGATATGTTTTTGATGAAAAAAAAAAAAAAAAATTAACTATTCAATAATTTTGTTTACAAGTGTCGTCTGCCTTAAGTGCCTTTCATGTTATCAAAGGATTAAGAAACTTTTTTTTTTTTAATATTACCTTTAGTAGTTTCATGTAAACAATATTATAAATTCAGACAATGAGAAAAATTAAAAATTTAACTTATGTAAATCCTGCATAAAATATTAAGGACTGGAAATATTGAATGACAACTTTTGTACTATTGAGTTGTGAGAAGTTTCTGGGTTGAAGATGTATACAGGATGATTCAGACCTTGGACAAATCAGATCCCGGTCGGTGTGGATATAAAAGTCAAATTCCAAATTATCAAAGGTCTGAATTGTCCTAAAAAATGTTGGATTAAGGTCTACATGATCAAAGGTCCAAATTGTCTGTAAACCTCAATTTGTACTTTAAATTAATTAGACAAATTCATACCTATGTTCACAAACACATTAATCCCCAGAAAGTTTGATGGATCATTGCCCAGATTTTTCACTGTTACTCAATTTGCAAATTATTAACTGAAAAACACTGAACCTTTGTCCATTTCTCAGCATGAAGTTGCAAGTTAAAAAATAAATATTTTTGGAAGCAAGCTAATTCCAAATAACCAAGCTTCTATAATTTTGTGTGATGCCTTGTTTTAACATTGTTAAAAAGTAGGCGACCTGCCATATCAAGGGAGTTAATTATAACTACATGTCAGCACATGTGACATTTCAGCAAATGAACATTGAAGACGACAATTTAAAATGATAAATAGAATAGATTTCTTATTTGTCACCTCAGGGCTTCTTCTGTCGTCTTTGGAAAAGTGTTTGGTGTCCATGCTATTGGAAAAATTTGCATCATGGGAGCTGCAAAGCTGGAGTTTGTTTTGGAGGGGAAGAAACATAGAAAGACTAAGACATTTTATTTACCCCACCACTAAGGTACTGAGATATATATAAAGTCGTGTGAGACAGCTGGGAGAGATATGCCTGTCTCACCCCACCCATGTGACATCTATCTCACCCCACTCACGTGACCAACCTATATTGGCTTATCAGCATATTTAATGAGTGCAGGACTATTCAATTATTGCACGATCTTCTGTAAACAAACAACATAGTGTCATATTTCAGAAATATTAGCAGACGAACATTTGTCGAAGAAAATAGAAATAAAAACACAGACTGCAAAACCAAAGGACCATTGACTCTTGTATATGAATTTTTGGATGAACGCCTTGAAGAGTGAAGCGAGTTGCACAAAATTCTTGTCGAAAAGTTATGCGAATACATTGCAGAATTTATACGTGTAATATGAACAAAATTGTTCCATATAGCTGCACATGCCCCTGAATTACTTTTGATGACCCTTGGGACAAGATATTTGGTCCAGACACTTGGCAAGCCTCGTGTCTGGCTAAAATGTCTTGCCCTCGGGTGAGATTTCCCCACCAAACACCCTCACCCACTTGGGATAATAATAATAATACCAGACTACCAGTTGAACAGAGAACATTAAGACCGATACCTAAGCAACTGCATGTATACTACAAGTAAGTTTTGTAGCAAACAGTCACATGGAATCATGTTCACCCCAGTCTCTGTAGTCTATTAAACTGTACTTATACTACTAAAGAAGAACCTGTCACTTGCCCTTGAATCCAGACGCTTTCCAAGCTTTGTTAGGTAAGCAGTTTAAATTTAATGCACAACTGGTGACCTGAACTGGACTGGGTGGACATCAGGCCTCAGAAAACCAATGCTTTTCTGGGGCCTGATGACCACCCGGTTCAGAACACCAATTTTGCATTACATTTTTGTTTGAATGAGGATTGAAGTTTGGAAATTTGGGATTGAGAATTGGGAAAAAAGTATGCCCAAATGCCATTGGGAATGGGTCCCATATTTGGCCCCTGTAAGCACCTATAAGAATCCCGGCACCATGAAAGCTCTTTCAGATGAAGGGGTTGTACAATATAGTTTAAAAAAAATGTTGGTCAGGTGCATAATCGCTGAAGTTAATGAGATGCCTTGCCAATGGGAATCATTGGAATGAGCTCAAAGAAGGGATGGGGAAGAGTCAAAAGCTTTT
Source organism: Pictodentalium vernedei (assembly GCA_031216915.1). Taxonomy (NCBI): domain Eukaryota; kingdom Metazoa; phylum Mollusca; class Scaphopoda; order Dentaliida; family Dentaliidae; genus Pictodentalium; species Pictodentalium vernedei. The sequence continues at coordinate 301,963,269 of CM062294.1, forward strand.
TTTGAAAGCAAAAATTTACAAAATAACTAAATATAACTCATTTACTGTTTGAAGTTAAAATTTTCATTCTTCTCAGAGTTTAGAAGTAAAATTAAAATTAATCATGAACTTGTATTTGAAGGAGGTCGTTCCAGCAAGGGATCAGTGAATATGTTTTAGAAGGCAAAGAAAGACTAAATCTGAATGATGATTGTTGTGTGTAGTACAATTTTGGCAGTACATTAGAGGAAGGGTTAAACAAGGCTGTTTAAAAAATTACTTTTTGAATTTATTTTTTTAGCGCACCTTGACAAAGTAAAGCTGAGCTAATCTCATCGCTCTCCATCCATCGTCTGGTGTCTGTCGTCCATCAACACCATGTTTTGGTCTTCTCCTCCACTGGGCCAATTCAAGTGAAAGTTTGTGTGAGTGATGGTCCCGAAGGGGCATTGCATTTTTGTTCAACTTAATATGCCCAGCCCCATAGGGAGGGGGTGGGGGAAATTGCTCCAAAATATTTTTAAAATCTCAGGAACCAGTGGGTACAATGACTTGATATTTGTTATTGAGCTTCCTTTTGTTGTGTAGAATCAAGTTTGTTCAAACAAAGTTTGTAAAGCAATATTTGGCTTGTAATGGGAGGGGTAAAATTTTTGGCCCAGCCTAATATTCTATATTTTTATACTGTACCAATGACCCAGACATAGCTGGTGCTAACTCTTAAAAAACTGGGGCCAAACACAAATTTTGCCCCCCAATCCCCAAAATTTGCATCTAAAACCAAAAAAAATAATGTCCTGAAGGACCTCCATACTTTGCCCTTACTGCGCATGCGCAGTGTCAAGGACGTTTCGAAATTGGCGCCAATTATCATTCTCTGTTTGGCCCTTCATCAGTCAACATCTCACTGATCTTTGTGCTTGTAAATCTCAGTTTAAAGGATGCCAGACACGTAATTATTGGAGAAATGGTGATTCTAAGGAGGATATAGAAGGAGGAGAGGAAAAAGGAGTGACAAAAAATAATCAGGGCTGTACTTAAAATTTTTTATGAAATTATGTTAAGTTGCCTATTTTCGAGGTATGGGCCTGTTGTTGTCATTCTTGCTATAAAGTTGCACTGCTTATTCAGTGTTTCCTCTCCCCTGGTCTTCTAAGTCCCCCCTTGCTATTCTCCCATGCTTTTGGCATATTTTTGAGAAAGATCATTTCTAAATTCTCTTGGGAGAATTAGCTTGGTTACAGAATGAATTCTGTTATTTTCCCCATATTTACGTTTTCACCCAGGGGTGTATAAACGTTGTGTTCTGCATCTACCATCTGATGTTCTGCAGATTCTCCCCTGGGAGTCTCTGTTTTGCATCAGATAGTGTGTAATTTTGATGACTGATTTCGGGCCAGTATTGTCAGTGCCTGGAGTCATGTTTTCTGGTGTTTTTACACTGTTCGTTTACATTGGCAACAGTCTCTTTTGAGGGGGGCTGTTTGCCTTTGGAGTAGTTTATCTCACTATAAGATACATTATTATTATCCGTAAGTGTTGCATTAATTATTTAATATAATTTTAAAATTTTTGACAACACTTAGCCTTGGGATCCATTGGGGCTCAACGTTACTTTTCAGAAACTTGGGCTTCGCTGAAAAAATATTTTTCAAAATTATTTTGAGTTTCTATTGTTTTTTCAATATTAATGGATCATGTTATTATGTATCTTTGTGTTTAGGGGTTTGTGCGAGTACTAGGACTTGTTGACTTTTCACAATGAAAGGATATTGTTCAAATTGTAATAGGAAGAAATCTTCCTCTGACTTTCATGATCATTGTATTAATTGTAGTCAGTGTACTCGCACTAATCCCTGTTCAATATGTCAATATTGGGATGACAAACATTGGAAACGTGTGTCACGATATGTTGTTAGTGGAGAAAGGGCTATGCCGGCTCTTTCTCCACAGGGTCACTCTAATCTATCAATTTCTATTTCAGAGGAACAAGAACAGGGTGATGTTTCCATGTTATCTTTCGCAAGTGCGCTTCCGTTGTCACAAATGAATACAGAGCTAGCGGCAAAAGTGCTCATGGAGATAAGACAAATGTTGTCCGCTAGCTCGCCCGGTGTAGCGTCCATTCACCGAATGGTTCGGCAGCCGGGTTCGTCCGATGCGGTCCAGGAGGAAATGTTGGGTGATGCGAGCACTATAAACATTCAACGTGCGCACCCAGTGACGGCGGATAGTAGGAGAGATCGGAGGAAGCCTTCGAGTCCGGTTCCTAGCTCGTCCAGGTCCAGCCGGGCCGTGAGCGAGAGAGGCCCCTCTCTCGTACAACATCTGGGACCAGATGTGGTACAAAATGTGTCGCAAGCGGAGCACACGTCCGTCGCTCGGGACGCTCTGTTGTATAGGCAGTCCGCTGAGACTGCTCAGGCTTCTTCCTCTCACCAGCGCACACGACCGCACCTTGGCTACGTGACTGCCGATATTTTACCAGCTTCGCCGATCAGGGATTCTTCGGCGACCAGGTCACGCCATCCGGTAGCCAGGGACACGAGGCCAGTTGACTCCGGACGTTTGCATAGGAAGAGTATGCGGGAGTCACCAGATGCGGAGCTGCCCTCGGCGAAGTAGCGAAAGACTGCGCCTCCGCAGGCCTCGATGTCGGACGTGCTTGCTCAAATAGCACAACTTATCGCAGCATCCCAGCAACTGACAGAAACGGTGTCGGATCGGGAATTATCCGACGGCGCTGGGTCGGTACGCTCCGCCGAAGCATCGGGTGCGGACGACCGGGAGCATCATGAGGTCCGACCGGATGGTGAAAGGGATACGGATGACTTGGAGCTATCCCTTTTGGAACAACATAAAGCTGCCGTGGACTTCATCCGGTACTTTCTTCCTCAAGTTGTTCCGTCGGGTCAGACTGCTGCGGTACCGGACAAGAGAATTATAGCGTCATTGGACACTGATTTCTTTGAGCGGTTCAGGGACATCGCTCCCGAGTTTCCGTCTCAGTCCAATAATGTCACAAGAACATTTGAATTATTGAACGACGCTATATTCAAACTTGCTTCCAAAACAGGAAAAGCGGGTTTCTTGTCCGCCAATACTCTTAACCTGCCTTTCATTAATTCAAGGAATAAATTCGATATGGCTGGACAGGGTATCCCGAGAGTTCCTCTGCGTATGGACGACGAGGCGGAAGACTTAGAATTATCATTACCGTCGTCTGCGTCTATTCCAACCGCGGTGTTGGAGATGACTATTTCGTCTAACAGAGCCAGTTTAGATGCTTTATCTTACGCAGACCACCTTACTAAGGGTTATCACTGCGTCTTCAAGGGAAAGAATTCCAGGATATACAATCCTCTTTAAGACTTCTTTCAAGGGCAGTAGCTTATTCCACGTGTAACTCCGCCCTTTCAGTGGCAAACCTGGAGTTGGTTAGACGTGACGCAGCCCTAGCTACATCCACACTCGTGGATAGTAAGGTGAAGAACTCTCTCAGAGTCGCTTCGGTCTCCGGAGAACTTCTCTTCGATGGCAAGCTTTCTGCAATTTACGATAAAATTTTAAGAAAGCTTCGGATTCTCTGCTGTTTAAATCTGCTTCTAAGAAGTCGGACACGGCAGATAAGAGTAAGACAGGCACTTCTGGGTCTAATGCGCCCAAGAGAGGTTCCTATAGAGGTTCCGGTGCGTCCTCTTGGTCTTATTCAAGAGACCGTCAAGGCAGCGACTCACGTGCGGGACGTCCTTCGGGCCGGGACAACCGGTCGGACGCCCTGAGGTCGACGGGACGAGGTGCGGGTCACGGAGGACGTGGTTTCTCCTTCCGCAGGCCTCGCAGGTCCAGGAGGTGATGGCTTCAACCTCTATCGCGTGCCGGTTGGCGGAAGGTTGTCGAGTTTTTCACAAGAGTGGGCGTCGATTACGGACGACCCTTGGGTGAGAGGGGTGATTTCGGAAGGTCTAAAGATATCCTTCAAACGAAAGCCTCCATTAACTCGAAGTCCAAAATGGACTCAACTTCCGTCAAATCCACAGAAAAGAGACGCTCTGTTATCAGAGGTGCAGTCTCTTTTAGGGAAGAATGCGGTAGAGGTCGTAGAAAACCAGGAGACACCGGGATTCTACAGCCATCTGTTTCTGGTTCCGAAACCAGACGGCTCGTTCCGTCCAGTCATAGATTTGAGCTGGATAAACAAGCTGATCGTCGCTCCGAAGTTTTATATGGAGACGATTCGATCGGTCAGAGCGAGTATTCGGGTGAACGATAATGCAACAAGCATAGATCTTAAAGATGCGTACTTTCATGTCATGATACATCCGACATTCAGAAAGTATCTACGCTTCGCAGTCCCTAGGGTGGTGTATCAATTCCGGGCGATGTGCTTCGGATTGGATCTAGCACCCTGGGCTTTCACTCGGGTAATGAACTCGGTAATGATGTGTTTCCGAGCTCATTCGTCTGCGGTAACGTCGGCCTACCTGGACGACATTCTTCAGAGGTACGACAACGAGTTAACGCTTCAGAACGATGTGCAGAATCTGCTTCTATTGCTCCAACGTCTCAGTTTTATAATAAACGAGGAGAAATAGGATCTGGTGCCGTCCAAGTCATTCACACATCTGGGAATGAGCGTCGAGATGCACAACAATCTCGTTCGTCTGCCGTTAACCAGAGCGAAATTAGTCAGTTGTTACGCTCGCTATTGTCTGCACGCAGACAAAGTCACAGCGAGGGAGTTCATGAGACTGATAGGTCTGTGCGGAGCCGCTGCGGATCTCATTCCGATGGGGCGGTTACGCACGCGTTGGAGTGTGAAAATTCATTCGCTCGACATAGACGTTCTCTTGTCAGATCAAGTGAAACGAGAGATTCAGACTTGGGCAAACATTCAGTGGTTAACTCAGGGAGTTCCACTGCAGTTGCCGGATCCGAGTTTTACCATTATGACGGATGCCAGTCAAACAGGTTCGGGTGCATCATTGATCCCAACGGATTCGAGATGCCAGGGTCTTTGGGATCCGCAATTCCTGGGCAAGCACATAAACATCAAGGAAATGATGTCAATTTGGCTTGCGTTACGTCATTGGATGGACATTATTCACAATGCTCATGTCCAAATCCTATCTGACAATACGACAGTAGTGGCGTATATACGGAATCAGGGAGGCACTCATTCAATTCCGTTGTTCAATCTAACGGAAAGAATCCTTCTGTTTGCTCTAGAACATCAAGTTCTACTTTCGGTCCGTCATATACCGGGTCGTCTGAACGTACTAGCAGACTCCCTTTCACGAAAGGGTCGCTTGTTGCCGTCGGAGTGGACTCTCAACAAACAAGTATTCAATCAGATTTGCTACCAATGGGAACGGCCAATGATAGACTTATTTGTGACACATCTCAACAATCAGTTGCAGACGTATGTGTCTCCGTGTCCGGATCCAAGAGCATTTGCAGTAGATGCTCTGTCGATCCCTTGGGACGGAATGATAGGATATGCGTATCCTCCAGCGCCGTTAATTCAGCAAGTATTGCTAAAGATAAAACAATCTCAATGCAAGATTCTGTTGGTAGCATCTCTGTCTCCACAGAGACCGTGGATAAATCTACTCAGGTGTCTGTTGTGGGACTTACCGCGAAAGCTTCCTCCACGGGAGGATCTTCTTTCGCAGGGGAAACCGCGTCAACTCCATCACAACCCACAAGGTCTCAACCTTCACGTTTTTCCGTTGTGCGGTCCTTCTTGCATGGCAAGCACTTTACAGGACGAGCAGTGGACGCGATTTCTAACTGTAGGAGGACCTCCTCTTCGCTAAACTATGCGGCTAAGTGGAAGGTTTTTCGTTGTTGGTGTGGGGATCATTCTGTTGATATTTTTGATCCCTCCATACCAGACATTGCAAACTTTCTAGTATACTTGTTTGACGAAATCAAACTGCAGCCTGTTACTATTAAGGGTTATAGGTCTATGTTATCTGATACCTATGCACATCATGATAGTTTACAAATTGGATCTAATGTCTCTTTATCTAAGTTAGTTAGAAACTTCTCGATAAATAGACCCAGAACTCTTTGGTTAATTCCTAAGTGGAATTTAGCTCGGGTTCTTCTTAAACTGAAGGAAAAGCCATTTGAACCTCTTGGGACAGTAGATTTCAAATTCTTATAAGACAGCTTTTCTCTTAGCTTTCTCTTCTGCTAGAAGAGTCAGTGAGCTTCATGCACTGTCGGTGGATGATTCTCACTATCGTAGTGTCGGGAACACTATCACCTTCACTACTAATGTGGGATTTTTAGCTAAGAATCAGGCTCCTATTAAATATCCGGAACCTATTGTTATTAAGGCTCTTCCGTCTTCAGATGGGCGTAGGCCTTTACTCTGTCCTGTTAGAGCGTTACGTATCTATAAACAGAGATCTCAGTTTATCAGAAAGGGACGAAAACGTTTCTTTCTGTCTCTGATGCCTAATAGAAAGGACATTTCGGTCCATTCTATTGCTAGATGGATTCAATTAACTATCCATACTGCTTATGAAAATTTATCTTCTTCTCAGCAGTCTGTGCTTAAGATTTTGGCTCATGAAGTAAGAGCTCTTTCTACATCTTGGGCTTACGCTAATAGTATTGCTATTACAGATTTAATGAAGGCTGCTTATTGGTCTAAACCATCCACATTCACGAATTTTTATCTCAGAAATATTGAGTCCATTTCTGGAGACCTGCATTGTTTAGGTTCGTTATCTGTTGCTCAGAATGTCGTCCACTAAACAGTTGCAACTATAGTTATGCAGGCTTTCTGTTCCGGCAGTGACTCTATCCCGCTGCCCTCTTCGCTCTGGGCTATTTGACCCAGGGCAAGGGGAGGGGGGGGGGGGGAGGGTGTTCCCTTAGGTCACCTGCTTTATAGTGAAAAGCAAGGGAATGCCTCCTCCGAAGTCAGTATTTCTGAGTCGTTTCCGGGATGGTTTTAAAGTGTAATATTAATGTTAAAAATTCATTCATGTCATATTTTTAAAGTGTAGCTCGGTGTGAAGCATTTGTATATGTCAAGTGTCAAACGGGCGTTAATATACAATCCTCGGACACTTTTAAAGAATATAAAGAGTCTCAATTCTCTGGACTAACTTTATTTATTGGCTTACTTTAAAAATAATTAGTATAAAGGGTTATACTGGATGTTAATAGAGAACATGAATGTTATTGTGCTCAATTATGAAGGGTATTGTATCTTTCTAATTTAACATAAAATAAGAAAGATACATGTAAAGCCTAATACTCCTTTTCTCCTTGAGGGGTTGTCTCTATATTATATAGTTGAGCTGATTGGATTTTCCTCTATGTCCTAGGCCCTCCAGCCTTTTTACTATTCAGCTATGTCTGGGTCATTGGTACAGTATAAAAATGTTAAAAAATTTATAGTAATTTCTATATTTTTTATACTTACCAATGACCCAGACGGGGATGGCCCTCCCAGGAGTTGGGAACTCATACCTCCCCGCTGAGCTGAACTCATACCAGGCACTGCTTGTAAGAATGATAATTGGCACCAATTTCGGAATGTCCTTGACACTGCGCATGCGCAGTAAGGGCAAAGTATGGAGGTCCTTCAGGACATTATTTCTTTTGGTTTTAGATGCAAATTTTGGGGATTGGGGGCAAAATTTGTGTTTGGCCCTAGTTTTTAGCTCAACTTGACAAAGTCAAGCTGAGCTATTGCCATCACTTCTCGTCCGTCGGCGTACGTACGTACATTAGTACGTTAGTACGTTAGTACGTTAGTATGTTAGTACGTTAGTACGTACGTCCACAATTTCCTTTGGCACACCTCACAGGTCGCATTTATGATCAGATTACTTTGAAACTTCTTATGCTTGTTTGGGGTGAGCTCTAGATGCGAGCTATCGATTTTCTTCAATTTCTGTCAACAAATGTTGCCGCGGCCAACGTTCTTAGAACTTAGTTTAGTCAAACCACAATATTTCCCTTTGGCACACCCTACAGGGCACATTTATGATTTGCTTGCTTTGAAACCTGATACGCTTATTTAGGGTGACCTCTAGATGGGTGCTATCGATTTTCTTCAATTTCAGGCAAAAAATGTTGCCACGGCCAACGTTCGTAGAACTCAGTTTAGTCAGACCTCAATATTTCCCTTTGGCACACCCTACAGGGTACATTTACGATCAGATTGCTTTGAAACCTGGTATGCTTGTTTGGGGAGACCTCTAGATGGGAGCTATCGATTTTCTTCAATTTCTGTCAAAAAATGTTGCCGCGGCCAACGTTCTTAGAACTTAGTTTAGTCAGAAGACTCAATATTTCCCTTTGGCACACCTTACAGGGTACATTTATGATCGGATTGCTTTGAAACCTGGCATCCTTGTTTGGGGTGACCTCTAGATGGGAGCTATCGATTTTCGTCAATTTCTGTCAAAAAATGTTGCCGCGGCCAACGATCTTAGAACTTAGTTTAGTCAAACCACAATATTTCCCTTTGGCACACCCTACAGGGCACATTTATGATTTGATTGCTTTGAAACCTGGTATGCTTATTTAGGGTGACCTCTAGATTGGAGCTATCGATTTTCTTCAATTTCCGGCAAAAAATGTTGCCACGGCCAACGTTCGTAGAACTTAGTTCAGTCAGACCTCAATATTTCCCTTTGGCACACCCTACAGGGCCCATTTATGACCAGATTGCTTTGAAACCTGGTATGCTTGTTTGGGGAGACCTCTAGATGGGAGCTATCGATTTTCTTCAATTTCTGTCAAAAAATGTTGCCGCGGCCAACGTTCTTAGAACTTAGTTTAGTCAGAATACTCAATATTTCCCTTTGGCACACCCTACAGGGTACATTTATGATCGGATTGCTTTGAAACCTTTCATGCTTGTTTGGGGTGTCCTCTAGATGGGAGCTATCGATTTTCTTCAATTTCCATCAAAAAATGTTGCCGCAGCCAACATTCTTAGAACTTAGTTTAGTCAGACCACAATATTTCCCTTTGGCTCACCCTACAGGGCTCATTTATGATTAGATTGCTTTGAAACCTGGTTGTTTGGGGTGACATCTAGATGGGAGCTATCGATTTTCTTCAATTTCCGTCAAAAAATGTTGCCGCAGCCAACATTCTTAGAACTTAGTTTAGTCAGACCACAATATTTCCCTTTGGCACACCCTACAGGGCACATTTATGATTTGATTGCTTTGAAACCTGGTATGCTTGTTTGGGGAGACCTCTAGATGGGAGCTATCAATTTTCTTCAATTTCCATCAAAAAATGTTGCCGTGGCCAACGTTCTTAGAATTTGGTTTAGTCAGAAGACTCGATATTTCCCTTTGGCACACCCTACAGGGCACATTTATGATCGGATTGCTTTGAAACCTTTCATGCTTGTTTGGGGTGACCTCTAGATGGGAGCTATCGATTTTCTTCAATTTCCATCAAAAAATGTTGCCGCAGCCAACATTCTTAGAACTTAGTTTAGTCAGACCACAATATTTCCCTTTGGCTCACCCTACAGGGCTCATTTATGATTAGATTGCTTTGAAACCTGGTATGCTTATTTACGGTGACCTCTAGATGGGAGCTATCGATTTTCTTCCATTTCCGTCAAAAAATGTTGCCACGGCCAACGTTCTTAGAATTTAGTCTAGTCAGACCACAATATTTCCCTACAGGGCACATTTATGATCGGATTGCTTTGAAACCTGGCATGCTTGTTTGGAGAGGCCTCTAGATGGGAGCTATCGATTTTCTTCGGTTTCTGTCAAAAAATGTTGCCACTGGCAAAAAAAACTGACATTGGTCCCAATAATCTTCAATTTTGCCATTTCATTTATAACTTTCCAAGTTCAAGTTTGTCAAGTTGAGCTACAGTGTCATTGACACTTTCATTTAAGAGTTAGCACCAGCTATGTCTGGGTCATTGGTAAGTATAAAAAATATATAAATTACTATAAATTTTTTAACTTTCTGAACCGACAGTCTGATTTGAACCAAATTTGGTATGTGGTATTATTGGGTCATAAGTACTTGACTTGTGCCAAAAAACAAATTCCCGCATCCCCATGAGAACCCCAGGAGCTAAAAATAGATATATTTTCAAATGCCCATATTTCCCAAACCACACGGATCAGAGAGCTGTTATTTGGTATAAAGTATCCTTAGGACCTGTAGAATAAAATGGTAAAAAAAAAAAAAATTGTCATCGGTTATGTTTGGGTGTTCTCTAGAGGACATCGCAAAAAATGCTGAGTCAGCATATTTGCAAAAATTTTAAAAAATCTTTTCTCCAGAACCAATGGTCAGAATCTTTTTATATTTGGTGTTCAGCATTCATAGGGGGATCAGATACAAGTTTGTTAAAATAAAGCCCCTTGGTTCCTATTTGGGCTCAAAACAGGAGCCCAAAGTTTTAACTTGGAGCAATATTGGGAATATTCTTTAAAAATCTTTGTTTGTTATACATCATTGTTATGAGGTCAGATTCAAGATTGTTCAAACCAAGTCCCTAAGTTAATATTTGGGCTTCCTATGGAAGCCCAGATTTTAACTTCGTTCAATATGGGAGATAATTTAAAAAAATATTCTTCAAATCCACCAGTCAGAATGCTTTCATATTTGGTTATACAACATTTCTAAGGGGTCAGATTCAAGTTTGTTCAAATCAGGTCCCTAGGTATATATTTGGGCTCGCTATGGTAGCCCAAATTTTGACTTGGTGCAATATGAGGAAATTTCTTTAACAATCTTCTTCTTCATATCCACCAGTCGGAATGCTTTCATATTTGGTATACAGCATCGCTAGGGAGGTCGGATTCAAGTTTGTTCAATTCGAGTGCCTGGGTTAATAATTTGGGCTCTATATGGGAACCTAAAATTTAACTTAGTGCAATATGAGGGAATTTCTTCAAAAAATCTTCTTCAGATTCATCTGTCAGAATCCTTTCATATTTGGCTTACAACATCTCTTGGGGGAGTCAGATTCAAGTTTGTTCAAATTGGTTCCCTGGGTTAATATTTGGGCTCCCTATGGTAATCCAAATTTTAACTTAGGGCAGTATGAGGAAATTTCTTTAAAAATCTTCTTCAGATCCATTAGTCAGAATGCCTTCATATTTGATATACAACATCTTGGAGGGGGGGGGGGGGGGGGGGGGGGGGGGGGGGGGGGGAGGTAAACCCAAATTTTAACTTAGTGCAATATGACGAAATTTCTTTTAAAATTTTTCTTCTTCAGATCCAACAGTCAGAATGCTTTCATATTTGGTATACAGCATCTCTGGGGAGGTCAGATTCACCTTTGTTCAAATTGAGAGTCTGGGTTAATATTTGGGCTCCCTATGGGAGCCGTAATTGGCCATGTAGCTGAACAATTAGAAATTTTGTATTCTGTACCCTCTATAGGTGTGTAACAAAGATTAATCCGCATAGGTTGTATCAAGGGGCTTCATAGGGGAGCTCTACATTTTACAATCAACTGAAGAAAAGGCATGATGCTCGGACTATTTTTGTCACTCCTGAGGGTGAGGGGCTCAATAATTGACAATGTATCCTATGGAGTGGATTGCTTAATGTAGGCTACTAGGCTCATTCTTGGACTCTGTTTATATTGTGTTCTGTTCAAGGTGAGCACTTCAGGCCCCGAGTGGCCTCTTGTTTAATTTTTTTTATTGCATTTTTAGTTTATTGAAGATGAAAGTGGATGTATAAACTTATTAATTCATATACTCTTTTTTTAGTGTTAATCATTCTGTCATGTCTAATAAGTTGATTAAAGTTTCATGTATAGATAGCAGATAAAATTAAAGTATTCTGTCACATTAAATCCCATTGGTTAAACCATTGCACTTTAACCCTTGACCTAATGAATTGTCCACCTCTGCCCACATAATATATACAAATTCAGAAGTTGAAAAATATTATTTAAAAAAAAATCTCATCAAAACCATGTCATGACTCCTCCCCCTCATTGGAACGAGCTTGTTGAGCTCATTCCAATGAGTGGTCATTTGATGTGGTTTTGTTGAATTTTTTTTAATAATTTGAAAAGAATAATATTTAAAGTAACAAATTTTGATATTGTCTGAGTTGGGTGAAGGATTAAACCAAAAGTTTGGAAGTTTGACTCGGAACCCCTTAATCTGCACTGTGTCCTTGGGTAAGACTTTTTGATCCTGATAGCCCATTTGGGGACACAGTGTCATTGTGTACTAAGACATACTGTCTATTGATAGTGCACTTGTCTTCAAACAGTCAATCTCGTCTCGTGCCAGATTATTTCTTTAGAGAGTTTGACAGTTGCTCACCACTGTTTGATGCCTCACTTGGGTTATTGCTGCTTCCTCCACCCATAAAACTCTGACACGGTTGAACGCTGGCTTTTGAAAGTGTTATTAAACCCCAATCAATGACAACAGCAACACATTAAGTCTTTTAATTTTTCTTTTTCAGTATGTGTCAGGATGACTTATATTCGTGATAAGTATGAAATGGACTTTACTTTGACTTTTGGTGACGTTTTATTGTTGAACAGAACTGCTCCAGGTGAGGTGGTATCCATAAAAATCACTGGTAGAAATAAAAAGTATTGAATTGTTTCACTTTCTATTTTTGTTGTATTTATCCACCATTACCACCAGCCCAGACATGCTGGCACTCTATTTGTCAGAATTCAGGTGCTTAATTTTGCCACCCCCCCCCCCCCCCCCCCACCACGAAAATTAAGCCAAAACAATAAAAAAAAAACAAGAGTCCTGTACAGTCCTCCATAGAAGGGCTGAGCTATTGCTGTCACTTCTCATCTGTCGGGATATGTACATCTGTCCGGCTGCAAGCCGAGAGGTCCTCGGTTTGAATCCCACCTGCGGCAACTGCGTTGTGTCCTTGGGCAAGACACTTCATCTCCACTGCCTGCGTGGGGGCACGATGACGCCGTGTACTAAGGCGTACTGCCCGTCGATGGTACTCATGTCTTCAACCAATCTAACCCTGCCTGTGCTGCAGTGCGGAGTTACAATGTTGGGGAGCTGGCAGCTGCTCGTCGTTGCTCGGTGGTTCTCTCCGGGTACTCCAGCTTCCTCCACCCGTAAAACTGTCACGGTCATGATTAGCCATTGTGCATAAATCTGTAACCTTAAACATCAATAAATAAATAATAATGTACATCCGTAACTACATCCATCCGTATGTACATCCACAATTTCCTTTGGCACACTGCGCAGGTTGCATTTATGATTAGATCGCTTGAAACTTTGTGTCATTGTTTGGAGTGACCTCTAGATGGGAGCTATCGATTTTCCTCCATTTCTGTCAAAGCATGTTGCCACTGGCAATGACCTTTGAACTTAGTCAGGCCTCAATATTTCCATTTGGCACATCCTACAGGGCACATTTATGATCGGATTGCTTTGAATCCTAGTATATTTTTATACTCTACCAATGACCCAGACTTACCTGGTGCTATCTCCTTAAATTCTAGGGCCAAACACAAATTTTGCCCCCCAATCCCCAAAATTTGCATCAAAATCCGAAAATTTCAATGTCCTATGTGGTCCTCCATACTTTATATCCACTGCGCATGCGCAGTGTCAAGGAGGTCTCGAAATTGGCGCAATTGTCATTCTTTCTTTGGCCCTAAAATCAGTAACATCTCACTGATATTTGTGCTTGTAAATCTCAGTTTAAATGATGCCAGACACATAATTATGACCCCGGGAAGTAAGCAGCACTTGTTTACTGTGGTAAACCAGTTCCGCTTTACTCGTAAAATAGGACCCAGTCACCAATGCTTGGGGTGCAAGTCCTCTAAAATGGGCAACATGTTGATCAACAATTGACTACACTTGACTTCATCTCCATGTTGTGTCACGATTAGCCATGGTGCATAAATATGTGACGTTAACCACCAACAAACAAACAAACATAATTATGAAAGAAATGGTGGATCTAAGGAGGAAATATAAGGATGAGAGGAAGAAACAGTGGCAGGATGTGTTCAGGGGTGTAACTTATAATTTTTTTACGAAATTATTTCATGTTCCCTAATTTCGGGACATGGGCCTGATGTTTACATTCTTGTTATGAAATTTCCACAGTTTGTTCAGTATTTCCTCTCTTCCTTCCCTTAATACCCCCCTTGCTATTCTCCCATGCTTTTGGCATAATTTTTGTAATTTTTTTTTTACTAAAATTTCTTGGGAGTTTTGGCTTGGTAACAGAATAATTATTCTGTTTTTCCCCATGCTTACGTCCTCACCCTTGGGTGGTTAGGTGTTTTGGTCTGCATCTACCATCTGATGTACTGCAGTTTCTTCTCTGGAAGTCACTGTTTTACATCGGATAGTGTTTAAATTGGTAACTGATTTTGGGCCATGTTTACAGTGCCTGGAGTCATGTTTCCGCTTTTTGTACACTTTTGTTTACATTGACAATGGTTACTTCTGATAGTGATTACTTGTCTTCTGTTTAGTTCTTCTCATAGCCAGATACAGTAATATTTTCCGTAAGTGTTACATTAATTTTTAAAAATGTTTTAAAATTTGTATCCACACTTAGGCTTTTTTGGGATCCATTTGGGCTCATTGTTCCCATTGGGAACTTGGGCTCTTCTGAAATTTTTTCGAAAATTTTTTTTCTTTTGAATTATTTTTTCGAAATGTTATAATGGATTATATTATATTATGTATCTTTGTTTTCAAGAGTTAGTGAGAGTACTATGACTGTTTATATTTTTTCATGATGAAAGAATATTGTTCAAATTGTAATGCGAGGAAGTCTTCCTCTGATTCTCATGTTCATTGTGTTTCTTGTAGTCAATGTACTCGCACTAATTCTTGCTCGGTGTGTGTCAGTTGGGACGACAAACATTGGAGACTTGTATCACGGTATATTGTTAGCAGTGAGAGGTCCATGCCGGTCCTCTCTCCGCAGGGTCACTCTAGTTTTTCAGTCTCTTTTTCAGAGGAACAAGAACGGTGATGTTTCCGTGATGTCTTCAAGAAGTGTGCCTCCGTCGTCACAGTCTAACGAAGAGCTAGTGGCTAAGTGCTCGTGGAAATACGACAATTGCCTAAGAGGTCCCAAGTAGGATCGACGGCGTTGTTGTCCACTAGCTCGCCCGGTGTAGCGACCATTCATGGAATGGCTCGGCAGCCGGGTTTGTCCGTTGCGGTCCAGGAAAGGAGTTTGGGTGATGCTAGCACTATAAACATTGAACGTGCACACCCAGCGACGACGGATCCGAGGATAGTACGGAGGAATCCTGTCAGTCCGGTAGCTAGCTCATCCAGATCTACCCGGACCGCGAGCGAGAGAGGCCCCCCTCTCTCTTACAACAACATCTGTGCCCAGATGTTGTTGTATGTAACGTTTGTTAGTCAGAGCATACGTCCACTCCTTCTGCTCGGGATGCTCCGTCGCATAGACAGCCCGTCGCGTCTTGTCTATTGGCTTCCTCATCCTCACGTCAGCACACACAACCGCACCTTGGCTATGTGACCACAGATATCCAGCCTGCTTTGCCAGCCAGGGAGTCCACGTCGACCAGATCACGCCATCCGCAAGCCAAGGACACAAGGCCTTTTCAGTTGGGACGTTCGCATATGAGAAGTATGCAGGAATTAACGTCCCTGGAGCTTCCAGCAGCTAAATTACATAAGACCGTGGCTCCACAGGCTTCTGTGATGGACTTGCTATCACAGATAGCTCAATTCATCGCAGCATCCCAGCAGCTATCAGAAACTTTTTCAGTAAAACTATCTGAGCAAGCTGGGTCGGTTCACTTCCCTGCAGAGTCAGTAAGGGATGACCGAGATTATTATGTGGTCCAGGTGGATGGTAAAAGGGAATCAGCACAGCTGAAATTTTCCCTTTCTGAACAACTTAAGGTGGCCGTAGATTTCATCCGGCGTCACCTATTAGAAGTTGTTTCTCTGGACAGAAATGCTGCGTTACCTGATAAGAAACTGAAAGCGTCGCTGGACACAGACTTTTTCGGCCGGATTAGGGACGCTGTCCCTGAGTTTCCGACCCAGTCCAGAAATATCACAGACATTTGAACTTTTGAATGACGCTATATTCAAGCTAGCCTCTAAGACTGGCAAATCCGGTTTCTTATCGCCCAGCACTATACAGCTGCCTTTCATCAATGCTAGACATAAATTTGAAACGGCAGGACAAGGCGTGCCGAGAGTTCCTCTGCGCTTGGACGGCTAGGCTGAACACCTGGTATTGTTATTGCCAGCGTCCATGTCTATTTACTCCATTATACTGGAGATGACAATCTCGTCTAATAGAATTAATTTAGACGCATTATCTCACGCAGATCACCTTACCAGAGCATTATCACTACATCTCGAAGGGAAAGAATTCCAGGATGTTCAAACTTCCTTAAGAGTTCTTTCGAGGGCTGTAGCATATTCTGTGTATAACTCCGCCCTTTCAGTAGCAATATGGTGTTAGTCAGACGTGATGCTGCCCTGGCTGCATCCACAAGAGTGGATAGTAAGGTGAAAAAACTCTCTTCTAGTCGCTCCGGTCTCAGGAGAGCTTCTCTTCGACGTTAAGCTTTCTACAATCTATAATCAGATTACTAAGAAAGCTCCGGATTCTCTGCTTTTATTCCACTTTGAAAAAGTCGGACTCAGCAGGGAGGAGTAAGGCAGGTTCTTCGGGGGCGAATACGTCCAAAGGAAGTTCCTATAGAGGATCTAAGAAAGCCTCTACGTCTTACTCTGGAGACTGTCAGAGTAGCGACTCACATAGGGGTCGTAATGCGGGCCGAGATATCAGGTCAGATGCCCCTAGGTCGACTGGGCGAGGTGCGGGTTGTGGAGGACGTGGTTTCTCCTTCAGCCATCCTCGCAGGGCCAGGAGGTGATGGTCTAAACCTCTATTGTGTTCCAGTGGGCGGAAGGCTGTCGAGATTCTTAACCAATTGGTTGTCAATTATGGACAACCCATGGGTGCAAGGGGTTATTTCCGAAGGTCTAAACTTTCCTTCAAGGAAAAACCTCCGTTAACTCAAAGTCCACGCTGGTCTCAGCTTGCGTTAAACGTACAGAAGAGAGATTCACTTCTATCAGAAGTTCAATCTCTTCTGGACAAGAACGCTATAGACGTCGGAGAAAACCAGGAATCTCCTGTTTTCTACAGTCACCTGTTCCTGGTTCCAAGATCAGACGGGTCGTTTTGTCTAGTTATAGATCTGAGCTGGATAAACAAGCTGATTGTGGCTCCAAATTTTTATATGGAGACCAACTGATCGGTCAGAGCGAGCACTCGAGTGAACGATTATGCTGTGAGCATAGATCTCAAGGATACGTACTTTTACGTCTATGCTAATGTCGGCCTACTTGGATGACATTCTTCAGGGTTACGGCAGCAAGTTAACGCTTCAGAACGATGTTCAGAGTCTGCTTCAATTGCTCCGACGTCTCGGTTTCATAGTAAACAAAAAGAAGTCGGATCTAGTGCCGTCCAAATCATTCACCCATGTGGGACAGGGTCCGTACGGTCTTGAAAAGTCCTTGAATTTCAATGCCTGTCTTGAAAAGTGCTTAAATTGACTTCCCCTTGAATAGTGCTTGAATTACCACCACTCCCCTTGAAAAGTCCTTGAATCCTGGACCCCAACTTACTCTGCTAAAAAAATCCCCCCCAAAATGCCACGTTTTAGTGCCCAAAATAACAAAAAAAAAATCGGGAATTCGCTGTAGCATATTAAAGTTTAAAACATGAATAGTATAATACGCCTGTGTGCTCTGCACACTACTTTTCTTGTTCTTCATGATAATGAGAGAAAACACAAGTACACAAATTACGATGACGTTTATGGTTTCGTTTTGGAAGCGCGTGTATTAAAAGATGCGTTGTTTTTTATCAACATTTCCAGGATTATTACTCTCAAATATCATCATGCCTTTTGAAAAATGTGTATTTAATCATTCCTGGATTAAAACGTATTCGTGGCTCACAGCAGTTAAGGATTCAAAAACGAAAGTGAACTGTACTGTTTGCAGAAAAGACTTTGAGATTTCCGGCATGGGCGAAAGTGCTCTGAAATCCCACAGCAGAAGTGAAAAACATCACAAACTTTTGGCTCTGACATGCAGACGCAGTGACTGTGGTTCTCTTAATTCATTCGTGACTTCTCGCAGGAACTTTCAAAGTGATCATAAGAAGGAAACTGAGATATGTGCTAAAACAAGTGCCACAGCCGCGAGTACCAGTCAGAGTGGAACAGTTCTGAATTTTTTTTCTGGTACTTCCGTTTTGGAATCGGAGATTGTATGGGCCATTCAGTGAAATTGCTCTCCTTGCAACTACAGGTAATCTTTGTAAGCGAGCAGAAACTTTGGGAAAGTTAGAAATTTTGGCACAGGCAAATGCCAGCAGGGAGAAATCTAAGGAGAAAAAACTGTTGTTCGAGAAATTGTCCCAACAAGTTGAAGAGAAATTGGCTCTCTTGAAAAAAGAAGAATTTTGAGAACAGGTACTAAGATATTTTATTATAATTATCTGATAGAAAAAATTGTTCTGCTTAAAATTGTCCCTTTATAATCTCTTTAATGGCAGTAACAAATAAACATACCATTATCAACGCCTTAATGAAACAGTCATATAGTCCTTGAAAATTGCTATTGGAGTGCTTGAAAAGTGCTTAAATAGTGCTTAAATTTGGTTTTGAAAAAAGGGTGGGAACCCTTTGGGAATGAGCTTCGAAATGCACAACAATCTCGTTCATCTGCCGTTAACCAGAGCGATATTAGTCAGTTGTTATGCTCGCTTTTGTCTTCACTCAGATGTAGTAACAGCGAGAGAATTCATGAGACTGACAGGTTTGTGCGGACCCGCTGTGGATCTTATTCCGATGGAGCGGCTACGCACTTGTCCACTCCACATATATTTTATCTCAGAATTGGAGTGTGAAGACTCATTCGCTCGAATCGAACATCGTCTTGTCGAATCAAGTGAAACAAGAGATTCAGGCTTGGGCAGATATTCAGTGGTTAACTCAAGGAGTACCACTGCATCTGCCGGATCCGAGTTTTACGATTATGGCGGATGTGAATCAAACAGGTTGGGGCGCAACTCTGAGCCCAATGGATTCGATCATAAGATTCGAGGTGCCAGGGACTTTGGGATCCACAGTTCCTAACAAGAACATAAACATCAAGAGATGATGTCAATATGGCTTGCGCTACGTCAATGAATGAACAATTCTTCAGAATTCGCATGTTCAATTCTGTCTGACAATTCGACAGTAGTAGCGTACATTCGGAACCAGGGAGGCACTCATTCCATTCCGTTATTCAATTTAACGGAAAGGATCCTTCTGTTTGTCCTAGAGCATCAAGTTTGTCTATCGGTCCATCATATACCGGGTCGTCTGAACGTTCTAGCAGACTTCCTTTCGCGGAAAGGTCAGATGTTGCCATCAGAATGGACTCTCAACAAACGAGTATTCAATCAGATTTGCTACCAATGGGAGCGTCCGATGATAGACTTATTTGCGACGCATCTCAACAACCAGTTGCAGACGTATGTGTCGCCGGTTCCAGATCCTGGAGAGTTTGCAGTAGGCGCTTTCTCGATCTCTTCGGACGGAATGATAGGATACGCGTATCCTCCTGCACCATTTATTCAGCAGATATTACTCAAGATAAAGCAATCTCACTGCAATTCTGTTGGTAGCATCTCTGTCACCCCAGAGACCATGGATAAATCTACTCAGGTGTCTGTTGTGGGACGTGCCGCGGAAGCTTCCTCCACGGGAGGATCTTCTTTCACAGGGGAAATCGCACACACTGCTTCACAACCCGAAAGGTCTCAACCTCACGTATTTCTGTTGTGCGGTCCTTCTTGCACGGCAAGCAATTTACAGGACGAGCAGTGGACACAATTTCTAACTGTAGGATGACCTCCTCTTCGCTAAATTATGCTGCTAAGTGGAAGGTTTTTTATCGGTGGTGTAGGGATCATTCTTTTGATATTTATGATCCCTCCATTCCAAACATTGCTAATTTTCTAGTCTACCTGTTTGATGAGATCAAACTGCAGTCTGTTACCATTAAGGGTTATAGGTCTATGCTATCTGATACCTATGCACATCATGATAGTTTACAGATTGGATCTAATGTCTTTTTATCTAAGTTAGTGAAAAACTTTTCGATAAATAGACCTAGAACCCTTAGATTAATTCCTAGTGGAATTTAGCTTGGGTTCTTCTTAAGCTAAAAGAAGTGCCATTTGAGCCTCTTGACATGGTGGATTTCAAATTCCTACCTTATAAGACAGCTTTTCTCTTAGCCTTTTCTTCGGCTAGAAGAGTTAGTGAGCTTCATGCACCATCTGTTGATGATTCTAACTATCGTAGTGTAGGTAATACTATTACCTTGACTACTAATGTTGGATTTTTGGCTAAGAATCAGGCTCCTAACAAGTATCCGGAACCTATTGTTATTAAGGCTCTTCCGTCTTCAGACTGGCATAGGCCTTTACTCTGTCCTGTTAGAGCTATATGTATTTACAAATGTAGATCTGAGTTTATCAGAAAGGGACGTAAACGTTTCTTTCTGTCTCTGCTGCCAAATAGAAGGGACATTACAGTCCATTCTATTGCTAGGTGGATTCAGTTAACTATCCGTACTGCTTATGAAAAATGATCTTCAGCTCAGCAGTCTGTGCTTAACATTTCGGCTCATGAAGTAAGAGCTCTATCTACATCTTGCGCTTATGCTAATAGTGTTGCTATTACAGATTTGATGAAGACTGCATATTGGACTCAGCCTTCCACATTCCCGAAATTTTATCTTAGAAATATTGAGTCCATTTCTGGAGACCTGCATTGTTTAGGTCCGTTATCTGTTGCTCAGAATGTCGTCCACTAAACAGTTGCAACTATAGTTATGCAGGCTTTCTGTTCCGGCAGTGACTCTGTCCTGCTGCCCTCTTCGCTCTGGGGTATTTGACCCAGGGGAGGGGGGGGGGATGGTGTTCCCTTAGGTCACCTGCTTTACAGTGAAAAGCAAGGGAATACCTCCTCTGGAGTCAGTAATTCCGAGTCGGTACCGGGATGGTTTTAAAGTGTAAAGCTAATGTTTAACTCATTCATGTAATATTTTTAAAGTGTAGCTCGGTGGGAAGAATTTGTATATGTCATATGTGCGTTAATATACAATCCTCGGACACTTTTAATGAGTATAAAGAGTCTCATTCTCTGGACTTCCTTTATTTTTTGGCTTTCCTTTAAAAAATTAGTATAACAGGTTATACTGGATTTTAAAAGAGATCATTAATGTTATTGTGCTCAATTACAGAATGGTATTGTGTCTTTCTTTTTTTTGATACAAATAAGAAAGGTACATGTAAAGCCTGTTTCTCCTTTTCTCCTTGAGGGGATAATTCTGTTTACATGTAATTGAGTCTATTGGATTTTCCTTTATGTCCTAGGCCCTCCAGCCTTTTTTCTATTCAGCTAAGTCTGGGTCATTGGTACAGTATAAAAATGTTAAAAAATTAAAAGTAATTTATATATTTTTTATACTTAACAATGACCCAGACGGGGATGGCCCTCCCATGAGTTGGGAACTCTTACCTCCCCGCTGATTATATAACGCTTACCAGGCACTGGTTGTAAGAATGACATTTGCGCCAATTTCGAGACCTCCTTGACACTGCGCATGCGCTGTGGATAGAAAGTATGGAGGACCACATAGGACATTGCAATTTCGGATTTTGATGCAAATTTTGGGGATTGGGGCAGTGATTGGGGGCAAAATATTCAGCTAAGTCTGGGTCATTGATAAGTATAAAAAATATAAATATTACTATAAATTTTTTAACGTTTGTTTGGGGTGACCTGTAGATGGGAGCTATCGATTTTCATTCATTTCTGTCAAAAATTATTGCTACTGGCAATGGCCTTCGAACTTAGTTTATTCAGGCATCAACATATTCCTTTGGCACTCCCTGCATGGCTCATTTATGATGGGATCGCTTTGAAACTTGGTATACTTGTTTTGGGTAACCTCTAGATGGGAGCTATGTATTTTCTTCCATTCCATGAACTTAATGCAGCTATGCATCAATATTTCCCTTTGGCACACCCTGCAGGGCACATTTATGGTTGGATCGCTTTGAAACCTGGTATGCTTGTTTGGAGTGATCTCTGGATGGGAGCTGTCGATTTTTTTCCATTTCCGTCAAAAATATTGCTGCTGGCAACGACCTTTAAACTTAGGCATCAGTATTCCCTTTAGCACACCCTAAAGTGCATATTTATGCTCGGATCGCTTTGAAACTTGGTATGCTTGTTTGGGGTGACCTCTAGATGGGAGCTATCGATTTTCTGCCGTTTCTGTCAAAAAATGTTGCCACTGGCAACGACGTTCGATGAACTTAGTGCAGCTCTGCATCACTATTTCCCTTTGGCACACCCTGCAGGGCACATTTATGGTTGGATCACTTTGAAACCTGGTATGCTTGTTTGGTGTGATCTCTAGATGGGAGCTATCGATTTTCTTCCATTTCCGTCAAAAATATTGCTGCTGGCAACGGCCTTTGAACTTAGGCATCAGTATTCCCTTTGGCACACCCTACAGTGCATATTTATTAGGGCCCCGCCGAGAGGCGGACGCCCTATGGTGATCGTTCTGTCTGTGGGTCCGTCCGTAATCTTTCTCTCTTAATAGATAAGGTTCTGATATTTGACATCTGGGTAGATTATCTCAAGACGATGTGTCGCGTCCCACGGTTGCCATGCTTTGACCTTGAACTTTGACCTCAAGGTCAAATTATTCCGAATTCAGGGTTCTTTTCTGACAAGTTCGTGTCCGGCTGTAACTTTTTTCCCTTAATAGATAGGGTTTTGATATTTGGTATGTGGATAGATTATCTCAAGACGACGTGTTGCGTACCAAGGTTGCATGCTTTGACCTTGAAGTTTGACCTCAAGGTCAAATTATTCAGATTTTTTTTTTTTTCTCACAAGTTCGTGTCCGGGCTGTAACTTTTTTCCCTTAATAGATAGGGTTTTGATATTTGGTATGTGGGTAGATTATCTCAAGACGACGTATCGCGTACCAAGGTTGCCATGCTTTGACCCTGAAGTTTGACCTCAAGGTCAAATTATTCAGAATTTGGGTTTTTTTCTGACAAGTTCGGGTCTGGGAAGGGATTTTAATCAGATTTTACCTATTGCTTGAATATTTTAGTATTACGGTTCACATCAGTTTATACCTAACATCGGTTAGTTGCTGCGGGGCGTGCAGAGATGGATTCCATCTCTGTGATATCTAGTCCTCGGATCGCTTTGAAACCTGGTATGCTTGTTGGGGGTGACCTCTAGATGGGAGCTATCGATTTTCTGCCTTTTCTGTCAAAAATAGGTGCCGTTGGGAATGACCTTCGATGAACGTAGTGCAGTTATGCATCATTATTTTATTATTGGCACACTCTGCAGGGCACATTTATGAAACTTTGTGTGCTTATTTTGGGCCTCTAGATGGGAGCTATCGATTTTCTTCCATTTCGGTCAAAAATTGTTGCCATTGGCAACAACCTTTGAATTTTGTTAGTTAGGCATCAATATTTCCCTTTGGCACACCCTACAGAGCACATTTATGATCGGATCGCTTTGAAACCTGGTAGGCTTGTTTGGGGTATCTATAGATGGGAACTGTCGATTCTCTTCCATTTCCGTCAAAAAACATTACCATTTGCAACAACCAGCGAACTTAATGTAGTCAGACATCAATATATTCCTCTGGCACGCCCTTCAGGGCACATGATTGGATCACTTTGTAACTTGGTATGTATGTTCAGGGTGACCTCTAGATGGAAGCTATTGATTTTCTTTAATTTCCATAAAAAATTATTGTTGTTAGCACCAGCCTTTAAACTCAGTGCATTTGTGCACCAACTTATCCCTTTTGCACTCTCTTTCGGGCTTATTTTTGAATTTCCATAAAAAAAGGAAATAAAAAACATTGCCACTGGCAATGACCTTCAAACTTATGCATCTGTGATTAAAATTGTCTTTTGGAATGTCTCCGGTTTTGAAACTTGGAATGCTTATTCAGGGTGACCAGTATAGGAGCTTTCTTTTCATTTCCATCAAAAACTGTTGCTTAGCAACAACCTTTGAATTTAATGCATTTGTGCATCAACATTCATTCTTGGACATGGCCTAAACGGCACGTTTATCATAGGATTGTTTTTTTAATTTGGTGTGCTTATTAAGAGATCTCTAGATAAGAGCTATCGATTACCATTTAAGTTTCCATTTACAGTGACCTTTAAACTTACTGCATTTGTGAATCAACATTCTTCCTTTAGCCAGCTTTACAGTTTAGATTTAAAAACGCATGAATTGCTCTGACGTTGTACACACACAATGCTGTTATGTTGAAGTCTCACCAAATAATATTGGGACCAGTGTTCTTCAATTTTGCCATTACACTTATAACTTACCAAGTTCAAGTTTGTCAAGTTGAGCTACAGTGTCATTGACACTTTCATTTTGTTTGGCCTTGTGTAAACAAGTTTTCTTCTTTAGCTCTTCGAAATTTCTGTGTTTTCTTGGCTTCAAAAGTTGGTTTAAGAAGGATCATGACTTGAGAAGAAGCGACACCATCAGGAAGGAGGCAGACAGGAATCAAAACCAAATTTGGTGTATATGTTTCTCACCCTAATGATTAGGTGAATTCCATATATCGGCTGGATCTGATAATTGTTTTTGGAGTTGTGCCCATTTTTCAACGCTTTTCCACCCAATTTCACAACTTTGGAAATTTGGTGTCCAGATGATAACTTCAGTTGAGTTATTGAATCAACACCAAATTTTGTGCATAGGTTTGTCTCAAGAATAAGCAGTTCAGGTTCAAATTTGGGCTCGGTCCGACCTATTTTGGCTGAGTTATGGCCCTTTTCCCATTTTTTTTGAAAATTTGTTGTCTAGAAATGTGTCCAGTGTAAGAACTTACTGTCGGGGGACTTAGCCCATGCCTGGCTGTGCACTTGTTTTTATTTGTGGGCATACTTGGATTCTGTATTGTGATGATTATAGCCTGTATTCTTGAATATAATTTTTACATGTCTTAGACATTATCAACACAGAATGGGTTTATAATATCTATATTCAGCACTTAAATCCCGCTATCTGTGTCACTGATAAGTTTTGTTATTACAGTATTGCAGATTATTGGCCCATACTTCACTGTAGTTTGGCCTTAATAAAGTTTAAGAGATAGGTTTCTCTTATCCTTTATTTACTACTGCACTATCTTTCTTCATTGTTCATTACTTGTATGGTGATTGTGTATCATTATGTCAGGTAGTTTTCAGCTAAGGATATTTCCTCCAACTTTGTTTAAAATACTACCCGGTTTTAGACGTTTTGTATTACGGGTCGATAGCCACTTATTGTTTCTTAGGCATCATATTTTTAGTCGAGTTGTGACGAAATCAAACTCGACTTATAGTTTGATGAATGGCGGGCGGTTGGGCGGGCGGTCAAAAACAATTGGTTTCTGGATGATAACTTGATAATGGTTCAACCCATGTTCATGAAACTTCATAGGTTGGTTGGTATCAGTGAGAGGAAGAACCCTATTAATTTTGGACTCGCTAGGTGAAAGGTCAAGGTCAGTGACCTTCAACATAGTAAATTGTAAACAATTGGTTTCCGGATAATAACTTGATAATGTTTTGACCCACATTCATGAAACGTCATAGGTAGGTTGGCCTTGGTGAGTGGAAGACCCCTATTTATTTGGACTCACTAGGTTAAAGGCCAAGGTCACAGAGACCTTGAACATAATAAATCGTAAACAGTTGGTTTCCAGGTGATAATTTGACAGTGGTTCCACCTACTTTCATGAAACTTCATAGGTAGGTTGGCATTGGTGCAAGAAAGAGCCCTATTTATTTCAGAATCACTAGGTCAAAGGTCAATGTTGCAGTGACCCTTCACATAGTATATTGTAAACAATTGGTTTCCGGATGATAAGTTGATAATGATTAAACCCACTTTTGTGCTGTCACAACTCGACATTGGATCGGCGATCCTATCAGCATTTTTTTAATTATTATACATTTTATGCCTTGCCTAAGTATTTTATGCATTTAGTAAGCTTTTGAACACATTCAGTGTCTTAGTCTATACCCAGATTTCTTGGGGTTTATAGTCACTCAGTGTCTTCTTTTTTTTTTTTTTTTTATTAGGGTTTAACGACACATTAACAGCCAGGGTCATATCATGTCGGTGACAGTTTTACGGGTGGAGGAAGCTGGAGTACCTGGAGAGAACCACCGTGCAACGACGAGCAGCTGTCAGCTCTCCAACATCATAACTCTGAACTCTGCACCGCGGCACAGGCAGGGTTAGATTGGTTGAAGACATGCGCACCATCGACGTGCAGTACGCCTTAGTATACAGCGTCATCGTGCCCCCATGTAGGCATTCGGGGTTAAGTGCCTTGCCCAAGGACACAACGCAGGAGTATGAATCAGTCGCTGAAATGGTCACCCATCCAACTACTAACTGCGCTCGACGTTGCTTAACTTCGGAGATCTGACGAGAATGGTTACCGCGACGCCACCGTGCCCCCTAGTCACTCAGTGTTCAAAAACCTTCAATAACTAGGATTCGTGTATTGAGGTTTGATCAAAAAAAATCTTTTTTCAGCTTTCACTTTTGACAATTTTGCATTTTGTTTTTGTAACAGTTGTTCCCAAAGTTCATGCAAAAAACTTATTTGCTCAAATTGTTTTAGCAAGAAGACAAGCAGTGATACTCACTCATTATGCTTGATTTTGTGCTGGATGTAACTCACAAAATTTGTGTGATATTTGTGTTAAATGGGAGAACGTTGGGCCAAGGTTCAACCGTTCGTTTTATGCTCAGATCCAAACATGCCTAAACTTTCTTCCAAGAATGTCTCTTGTTTTATTTCTTCTTCCATTCCAGTAGGTTTGTCAGAAGAATCAATGGTGCATAAATTGTCTTCATCAGATGTCCATACGGCGGACTTGAGTTCCTTGGAGGCTGTATCAGTTGAGGGAGAACTGGCATTGAAGGTGCTCAGTTGTAATAAGTCATCGGCAGCAGCCTTGGGGTCAAGGACTGCTGTTACTTCGGCTGATGCCAGCTCACTGGGGGTGGTGGGGGGCATCCTGCATAAGTTTTGCTGTTACAGCCCTGAATATGTTCATGCAACCGGGAGATAGAACATGCTCTCCTGACGATTCACCGGCCTGCATTGCTGTTAAGTGGGCTGTCAGGAATCACTAGAAGCACCTTGAACCTTCACCACTATGGCGTCTACAGCACTCCAACCAGAGAAAATGCAAACCATGGTTCTTTACTTAACTACAGATTATCATAGTCACCATAGGTATTCACGTGTGAAAAATCCAACTGTCGAGGTCATCATTCACCACAAAGACATTGTCACAATTTGGATCGTGGCTCTTCACATGATAGGAATAGAGATTCATCACAACCTATTCTTCTTCACACCATCATTCACTCAAAGATTGCCTTCCAACATCTCCACGAAGATCTTCTAGACAAGACCATCTGTAACGTCCAGATTCTGATTTGGGACAAGCTTTCATTTCAAGATAAGCTTTAGAATTGCTCTCGCATGCGTTCTCTGTGTAAATAGTCACCTTCAGAGCAAAATTTCTTATCAGCCTACCTCAATTGTTTACTACAGGCTTGCACTACAATGGAAGAACCTAACTCGGATAAAATACTCTCTATTTTAATCTTTCCCAAGATTTGGGAAAGAAAAGTGGTGTAAAAAACCCCATGAAAAAATAAGCCAAAACTGGGTCGAGCGCCATCGGTGCACACCCAGTATGTGACGCTCTTCCATAGTACAAATCCACGACTTCCGTAAAACAGTGCGCAATGCGTCAATTCGTCATTCTTTTTTTATCCGACGCACGAGCAGGATGTGTGTGTCTCCGCCATATGCATTATGAAACAGTGATAATTCAACTCGTAGATAATGGTTTTCCTGTGACTGGAATTATGGATCTGAAGATCGTGTAATAACAGGACTGTGTTTTATATATTCTCGTTAATATTTTCAACCACATTCTCATTGTATATTATTTACTATTCCGTTTTCTTGAATGTTTTGTTTTCGACATCACGCGATTCGACAATGAATTTTTTCGGTTGAATGAATTAATTTTGGAGTTAGGTGTCATTCTGGGACTGTCTGGACAGGATTTCTTCACTCTGTCAAGGGCTGAATTTCTGTTTTTTTATGTGTACCCATACTATATATGGTACACATAATGTCGGCATCCGGGGTGACCATCCGTCGTTCATCCATCCTTTGTCCGTCCGTCTGTCCGTCCGTCTGTCCGTTCGTCCATCCGTCTGTCCGTCCGGCGTCCGTATCCATTTCTTTGGCATTCGATAACTTGAAAAATATTGCTTGGATTGTCAAGTTACTTTATATTTGTGTTCAGGTTACTGATGTGCCGAGCTGTATAGTTTTTGGTGTAAAACGGTCATTTTGATCCTGAGATATTAACCCTTTATCCTTCAAATTGAAAATTTCTCCAATCCCTTTGGCATTCGATAACTTGAAAAATATTGCTTGGATTGTCAAGAAACTTTATATTTGTGTTCAGGTTACTGATGTGTCGAGCTGCATAGTTTTTGGTGTAAATCGGATAATTTGATCCTGAGATATTAACCCTTTATCCTTCAAATTAAAAATTCCTCCAATCCCTTTGACATTCGATAACTTGAAAAATATTGCATGGATTGTCTGGTTACTTTATATTTGTGTTCAGGTTAGTGATGTGCCAAGCTGTATAGTTTTTGGTGTAAATCTGATGATTTAATCCCGAGATATTAACCCTTTATCCTTCAAATTGAAAATTCCTCCCATCCCTTTGGCATTCGATAACTTGAAAAATATTACTTGGATTGTCAAGTTACTTTATATTTGTGTTCAGCTAACTGATGTGCTTAGCTGTATAGTTTTTGGTGTAAATCTGTTATTTTGATCCTGAGATATTAACCCTTTATCCTTCAAATTGAAAATTCCTCCAATCCCTTTGACATTCGATAACTTGAAAAATATTGCATGGATTGTCTGGTTACTTTATATTTGTGTTCAGGTTAGTGATGTGCCAAGCTGTATAGTTTTTGGTGTAAATCTGATGATTTAATCCCGAGATATTAAACCTTTATCCTTCAAATTGAAAATTCCTCCAATCCCTTTGGCATTCGATAACTTGAAAAATATTACTTGGATTGTCGAGTTACTTTATATTTGTGTTCAGCTAACTGATGTGCTTAGCTGTATAGTTTTTGGTGTAAATCTGTTATTTTGATCCCGAGATATTAACCCTTTATCCTTCAAATTGAAAATTCCTCCAATCCCTTTGGCATTCGATAACTTGAAAAATATTACTTGGATTGTCAAGTTACTTTATATTTGTGTTCAGCTAACTGATGTGCTTAGCTGTATAGTTTTTGGTGTAAATCTGTTATTTTGATCCTGAGATATTAACCCTTTATCCTTCAAATTGAAAATTCCTCCAATCCCTTTGGCATTTGATAACTTGAAAAATATTGCTTGGATTGTCAAGTTACTTTATAATTGTGTTTAGGTTACTGATGCGCTGAGCTGTATAGTTTTTTGTGTAAATCTGATAATTTGATCCAGAGATATTAACCCCTTTTATCCTTCAAATTGAAAATTCCTCCAATCCCTTTGGCATGAGATAACTCAAAAAAAAATATCAATTCGATTGTCATGTCACTTTATATATTTATTCAGGCTACTGATGTGCTGTGCTGTATAGTTTTTTATGTAAATCTGATAATTTACTCCGGAGATATTAACCCTTTATCCATAAAATTAGACACTCCTCCAATCCATTTCTATATGTACCCATATCTTGTATGGTGTACATAATGTCGGCATCCGTTGTGGCCCTCTGCCATACAGCTTTCTACTAGTTGCGTGTATGGGTACACATCCGACGATTTCATCGGCCTATTTTTCGGTCCCTGTCGACCATCTGGGTTCTGTCATGTACCCACCGGTTTAAATTTCTGCCACCTTCTCTCGTAGTTGAGGGTGTTCTTCTACTTTCTGTTTCTGTTGAGTTCACCTTTTTCTTCTACTGCTCTCACCTCTGTTATTTCCAGTTCGGTTCCTTTAGGGCAATTTCTTTTGCCCTCGCCTTGGTGCGTTCTCGTGGCCGTTTCTTCCGCACCCGCGGGTGGTGTGGAACGCTGTCGTTTTGGGAGCCTCCTGACTTGACCACGTCTGGTGTGAGTTTACCCCCTCCGTGGGGGATGTGCAGCTCATCCCGCCCCTGCGGGGGGGGGGGGGGGGGGGGGGGGAGTGGGGGGTGGACACTGTCCTTTCGGGGCCCCCAACTCGACCACGTCTGGTGTGAGTTTGACCCCCTCTGTGGGGGATGTGCAGCTCCTCCCGCACCTGCGGGGGGTGGGGAATGCTATCGTTTTGGAGTCGCCCAATTCGACCACGTCTGGTGAGAATTGCTCCTCCTCCGTGGGGGATGTGCTGCTCCTCCTGCACCAGCGGGGGGTGGGGAACGCTGTCGTTTCGGGGCTTCCCGACTCGACCATGTCTGGTGAGAGTTATTCCCCTTCCATGGGGAATGTGCAGTTTTTTACCGTGGTGGATACTGCGGGAGCTGTTGGATTTCTGGTGAAGAAATGCCTGGTTCCAGGACTATGCGCCCTCTCCAGTCGACATCTGTGGCTGTCACTAGGGTTGTGACTCCTCCTTTGGAGGCCGAGCTTGGTGGCTCTCTCCGCTTTTCCGCCAGTTCCAACAGCTCCTGTTGTATCTGCTGCTACTGCTGTTCTGTCTACAACATCATTGGGCACCATTTTTAGCCGGCCTCGGCTTATCCCTGCCAGGGTCTGCAGGGATGTCTGTAGTGTGGTTGTGGGGTATCGGCCTCAGCTTTCCCTGACTTCAACTTGGCGAAGTTGGATGGGGTTGCCGACTGAACCCCCCTACTGTGTCCTCTCAGCCATTGAGCACAGTAGTTTTATACCTGCAGTGGTCTGCTGCGGTGTCTGGTTGTGTAGACATGAGGGTATCGGCCTCAGCCTTCCCTGACTTCAACTCGGCGAAGTTGGAAGTGGCTGCCGGCCGGACCCTCTACAGTGGTCTCTTCGCCGTTGTGCACCTCAGTTGTCATTGGATTCGGATGTTCTTAGTGGGACACTATGAACTCCGTGGCGTTTTCCGTCCACTCATTCTGGCCCACGACCAGTTTTGGGGGACCAACATCCTTTGTGCAGCCTGGACCTTCTGCCCTGCAGAGGTCCGCGGTGACTCTCATGAGTTCCCGCTATGTTGATCCTCGGGGTGTGTCACACCTCTATACACGTCTGCCTTCAGACGTATCGGCTGCCGCCCGTTGTCCCACGTCGGGTGTTTGGAGGATCGTGACCCTTCGCTGGTTAAGAGGGTCAGAGGTGAAGCCACTTTGTGGGTTCATTCCCCTGTCGAACCGACCAGTACGGGCAGTGAGCTTAGGGAGGCCCTTTCCTTACTCTCTCAGGTTCTGTCAAAGAGCCTTCCTGTTGCTTCTAGCGAGGCAGCGAGTGGTTTCCAGGTGCCCCCTATGGTGCCGCCTCCCGGGATTGGAAACAGGCCACTTTCTGATCCCTCTGGTGTTCCGACACCATGGGAGGCGTCAGCTGGTTTGCCCACAATGGGCTATGTGTCTTCCGACTCAGGGGAAGAGTCAGACATGTTTGATGTCGAGAGTCAGCAGTCTTCGGACTTGGTGGCAGCTCTTGATTTCATATTTGGGTTCCTTCCGGATCTCAAACCATCTAACCAGTCGACAGTGTCAGCCAGGCCGCGATCATCGGTCGCGCGCCAACAGCCTATGGAGCAACCTGCTTCTGGGCGTCTTCGACCGTGCCATTCGGTACAGTTGGTTGAAGCATTTTCAGCCTTGGACTCTAAGCTAAGTTCCAAGGCTATGAAGGCTCCGTTCTTCACCAGGGTTGACACCTTTTTGCCTCCGGCGCGTTATCGTTTCTACGATTCCGCCAATCCGTCGGTCTACCAGACTTTGATGGTTTTGGATCAGGACTCCACTTCCCTCGGGCTTTCCAAGTCCAAGTCTGCCGTCATTCCGATGACGACTCTGGAGTCCACATTGGGCTTATCGAGAGAGATGCTTGGTATGCTTTCTCTCTCCGATCATGTCGTCTCAGCTTTAGCTGCTTATCTGCCCCCAGATAAGTTTGACGAGGTACAGGCTCCTTTGCGTGTGCTGTCCAAGGCGCTCATGCATCTTTCTCACTCGCTTGCCTGTAACACGGCTACTCTGGAATTAGTTCAAGGGGACTCTGTGCTGGACACAGGCCGATCCCTTCCTGAGGAGCAGTGCGCTACTCTTCGATCTGCTTCTTTGGCATGTCCGCAACTTTTCCATGGTTCTGTGTTGACGGTCCGGGATGACGTCCTACGTCATTCCAACGATCAGCTGCTGTTTCTTCAGCTTGATCAGCCTTCTAGGGTAGGCACGGGCCGTTCCAAGCCTAACAAGTACCCTCTGCTTCCTCTGCTTCTTCTGCGAAGCAAAGGGGCTGATCCTTCTGCCTCCGCTTCTACTTCTTACTCAAGGGGTAAGGGTAAGCGTCGGTAGTCTTGAGGGAAGTCCCAGGATTCTTCATTCAGTAGAGGAGGTGTTTTCTCCTCTCGCGAGCCTCGTCGGGGTTCGAAATGAAGGTCCTCACCTCGACCCGTCCCAGGTTGGAGGAAGGATGGCAGAGTTTGCAGACTGTTGGGCCACCATCACATCTGATCCTTGGGTGTTAGATGTTGTTTGGTCCGGGCTGCGAATATCCTTCCGAAGGCACCCCACTCTGTCCAGGGTGTCTCTTCCAACCGCAGTTCCTTCAGACATTTTACGTCGGGAACCTTTGTCCACGGAGATAGACAATCTCCTGACAAAGGGGGCGATTGAGGTCATCAAGAACATTAGGTCAGTTGGTTTCTATCCCCCGCCAGTTCTTGGTGCCGAAGAAGGACTGCCGACTCCGATTGGTTATCAATCTGGGTTTCCTGAACCAGTCTATCATTGCTCCCAAGTTCAGCATGGAGACTTTCAGGTCGGTCCTCCGTTCAATTCACCAGGGAGTTTTCGCTTCCAGCTTCGACCTGCGAGACGCTTACTTTCATGTTCCGATTCATTGGGCGTTACGGAAGTATCTCAGGTTCGTTTTTCTGAGGTGAGTTTACCAGTTCAAGGCCATGCCTTTTGGCCTCAACCTGGTTCCTTGTTCCTTCACCAGACTGATGTCGCATGTGATAGCTTTCCATCGCACACAGTCCAGGGTGACTACTTCGGCATATCTGGACGATATCCTCCAGGGGCATTCCAATGCTGCCTTACTGGAGTCGGATGTCGCCACTCTGTTGAGCCTGCTCATGTCGCTAGGTTTCAGAGTCAACGAGGAGAAGTCGGACCTGGTCCCTTCTCAGTCGTTTTATCATCTGGGGATGGCTTTTCCGCACACAATTCATTTTGGTGGCGGTTCCCCAGGCCAAGGCTGTGATTCTCTCAGTTTTTACTATGACAGTGTCCCAGTCCACTTCCGCGACGGCTCGGAGTATTCTCCGGCTATGCGTCTCTGCTGTTCGGTGATGGATCTCATTCCTCTAGGTCGGCTGCGTGTCTGACCTCTCCAACACTTTCTGCTCAGTCGTTGGAGGCCGAATGTCAATTTTCTGGATCTGGTGTTTCCAAATATCTTTATCCTCACCTTCTCCTCTGGGTGGATGTCCAGTGGCTTTTGCAGGGTATTCCGTTGGACTTACCCACGTCCGATCGCATTCTGATGGCAGATGCCTGCGATCTCGGATGGGGTGCGACGTTGGATCCTCGAGGTCTTTCCATTCACGGGATGTGGGACCAGGATCATGCAGCTCTACACATCAACCAGAAGGAGCTTCTTGCTCTTCTTCTGAGTTTCAGGCAGTGGATCCCTCACCTGTCGAATCGCCAGGTCCTTCTGTTGTCCAATCATTCGACGGTGGTTGCTTACATTCGGAATCAAGGCGGCACGCACTCTGTTCCAATGTACGAATTGGCTCGGGATCTTCTACTGCTTGCTCAGGATGTCCATGCCGGGGTGGCTGTTCGTCACATTCCCGGTTGTCTGAACGTCCTAGCCGACTCCCTGTCCCGTCGGGGCAGGGTCATTTCCACCAGGTGGATGCTCCGCATGGCGGGTTCCATTGCTCTCTTGCGACTGGAACCATCTGGTGGACATTTTTGTGTCCCCGTGTCCAGATGCTCTGGCTTTCGCCGTGGACGCTCTGGCCCTCCTTTGGGATGGTCTTGTCGTCTACGCCTTCCTGCCGGTTCTGATTCCGCCTCAGGTTCTCGCCCAGATATGAACCTGCAGTCGTCGAATCCTTTCGATCGCACCCGTCGCCTCGGTGGGTGTGGATCAATCTGCTCCGCTCTCTGTTAGCGGCGGTTCCGGCATGTCTCTCTCTACCTCGCGACTTTCTTTGCCAAAGTCGCCCAAGGAGGTTTTACGTTGATCTGACTTCATTGTGCCTTCGCACATGTCTTTTATTGGGTCCTGTCTCCTCCGTAGTGGTTTTTCGAGAAACGCAGTGGAGTTGCTTTTCTTCAAGGAGGCACTCACTCCACTGGTTTAGCCTCTATGGCTAAGTGGAAGGTTCTTCTGTCGATGGTGTGCGATCACTCTGTTGATTCTGTCACTCCTTCGATCACACCGCCTGCGGAGTTTCTGGTATATGTTTGTTTCTGGAGGTCTCCAGCAATGGGTCCATGTCCATGCTTCGGAGACATTTTTTCATATGTGATACCGCATTGTTTCGACACTCATCCTTGCCTCTCCAAGCTTGTTTAGCTCTTTTCCTTGAAAAGGCCTAGGACTTTGCAGTTTCCTCCAAGATGGTCACTTTCTTGGGCTCTGCTCTGCTTGGGGGTGGGGGGCGTTCACGCCTTTATCCTGGATGAATATGCGTTTTCTCACATGCCAGATCTCTCCTGCATCCATTTCTCGATGGATTTGTCTTGCTATTCATGCAGCTTCCGCTCGTCTAGCTACTGGTGATTGTATTACCAATTGTTTTTTCTGCCACGAAGTGTGTGCATTGTCTTCCTCTTTTAATAACTCGTGTCATGTTGTCGGATGACGGATGTTATTCTGGCAGCCTTCTGGAGAAATGCTACTTTCTCCTTTTATCTGCGACAGTTGCAGGAGCCGACAGAGAACCTTGGGGCCCTCTTTCTTCGGCTCAGGCTGTTGTCTATCCCAGCCTTTCAGCTTTTTTCAGGGTCAGTTCCAGCTTTGTGCTGTTACTGCCCTTTCTGTCTGGGCATCGCACTTCACCATACGCCTCATCTTTCATTGTCTTTTCTAATGTTTGTGTTGCTATGGTTTGATAGGCCTAGGGTTCTCTTCCTCTGTCCACGCTCCCAGTGCTATTGAGTTATGTGTGGGTTGGTTATGTGATTCCCTCCAGCCTTTTGTCTATTCAGCCTGTAGTAAACAATTGAGGTAGGTTGATAAGAAATATAAATTTTATAGTAAATTTCCTTTCTTATTATACCTACCGAAATTGTTTACATTGAGGCCCTCCCGTCTTCTTATTCGGGTAAGAATCCTTCCTTCCCGCTGATCACATAACTCCTGTGTGGTTTGGAATCAAAAGAATAACGAATTGACGCATTGCACACTATTTTACGGAAGTCGTGGATTTGTGCTATGGAAGAGCGTCCCATACTGGGTGTGCGCCGATGGCGCTCGACCCAGTTTTGGCTTATTTTTTCGTGCTGTTTTTTACACCACTTTTCTTTCTCAAATCTTGGGAAAGATTAAAACAGAGAGTATTTTATCCGAGTTAGGTTCTTCCACTGTAGTGCAAGCCTGTAGTAAACAATTTCGGTAGGTATAATAAGAAAGGAAATTTACTATAAAATTTATATTTCTTTTCAGAGATAGCTTCATATATTACTTGGATTCCTAATTGGAATGTTTGGATGACAGAGATCAAGGATCATCATGCTTTGTTCTTGTAGAGTCGTCAGATGAGGATAACATTCTATCTTTATCAACACCGCACATGGACACTATGTATTTTTACACTGTAAACCAATGGCCCAGACTAGCTGGTGCACATGCACAGACGTCGGGAAGTGACTGGAATTGGCGCCAGCATCATTCTTTGCTGCGCCCTAAAAATCATCAACAATGAAATGACATCTGTGCTTTAAAATCTCCTTTTTAGCTCAACTTTGGCAAAGCCAAATTTGAGCTTTTGTCATGGCCCGTCGTCCGTCGTCCGTCCGTCCGTCCGTCCATACGTCAACAATTGGATACGGCTCGGGCTAGAGGCCGTATTTATGAACCGGTCTTTACGAAACTTTTTGGGTACCTTTGTTATGACCGTGGGACGAGAATGAGTGTTTTTGGAGTGTGGTCCGAAATTCAAAATGGCTGCCAGCCGCCATTTTGTACCGACGATGCAGAAATCTGTTTTTTGTACAGAACTTCCATATGAAAGCTCTGATTTGAATAATTTTTTGTATGAATGTTTAGTACCATGGGATACATCACATATAATACAGGTTTTTTTCTCGTGCATAAATTGTGCAAATTAGACTAATTTTGATGTTTTTATACGCCCGTTTGAAAAAACGGGACGTATTATGTTATGGCGTTGTCCGTCCGTCTGTCCATCCGTCCATCCGTCCGTCCATCCGTTTGGTTTCCGAACAATAACTTTAGTATTTGTTTTCCGAGCGGCTCCAAATGTGGTATGTCGTTTAATCACAACAAAATACGGGTCAAGTTCGAATATGGGGTCGGTCCGAACATTTTTCGTCTGAATTATGGCCCCAGTTGGACTTAGAATTCGTCAAATATTTGGTTTCTGGATGATAACTTTAGTATTTGTTTTCCGATCGGCTCCAAATGTGGTATGTGGTTTAATCACAACAAAATACAGGTCAAGTTCGAATGTGGGGTCGGTCCGAACATTTTTCGCCTGAATTATGGCCCCAGTTGGACTTAGAATTCGTCAAATATTTGGTTTCCGGATGATAACTTTAGTATTTGTTTTCCGAGCGGCTCCAAATTTGGTATGTGGTTTAATCACAACAAAATACAGATCAAGTTCGAATATGGGGTCGGTCCGAACATTTTTCGCCTGAATTATGACCCCTGTTGGACTTAGAATTCGTCAAATATTTGGTTTCCGGATGATAACTTTAGTATTTGTTTTCCGATCGGCTCCAAATTTGGTATGTGGTTTAATCACAACAAAATACAGGTCAAGTTCGAATATGGGGTTGGTCTGAACAATTTTTGCCTGAATTATGGCCCCTGTTGGACTTAGAATTCGTCAAATATTTGGTTTCCGGATGATAACTTTAGTATTTGTTTTCTGATCGGCTCCAAACTTGGTATGTGGTTTAATCACAACAAAATACAGGTCAAGTTCGAATATGGGGTCGGTCTGAACAATTTTTGCCTGAATTATGGCCCCTGTTGGACTTAGAATTCTTCGTCAAATATTTGGTTTCCGGATGATAACTTTAGTATTTGTTTTTCGATTGGCTTCAAACTTGTTAGTCTTTTTCTCAAATGACCGTAACATATATATATATGCCAGTATAAATTTCTCGCACTCTAAAAAAATTGCAAATGTGTTAAAATGGTACAATTTGAACAGTTCACGGGCGTATGATGCAATGCCCAGCGGTGCTCTTGTTTGGTATTACTTTCAGCACTGTAAGTGCAAATGCCAATACGGCTCAGGCTAGAGGCCGTATTTACGAACCGATCTTTACGAAACATCTTGGGTACCTTTGGTATCACCGTGGGATGAGAACGAGTGTTTTTGTGTCTGGTCCGAAATTCAAGATGGCCGATGGCAGCCATTTTGTACAAAAATTAGGTGCAATCAGATTTTTGCACAGAACTTCCATATGAAAGTGCTGATTTGAATAATTTTGTGTGTGAATGTTTAGTACCATGGGATACATCACATATAATACAGGTTTTTTTTCTCATGCAGAAATTATGCAAATTAGATGAACTTTGATTTTTTCAGTGCAACTTACACACAGTAAGTACACATGCCAATACGGCTTGGGCTAGAGTCTGTATTTATGAACTGATTGATCTTCACGAAATGTATTTTTTAAGCTTTTTTTTTCTCTATTTTCATGTTACCACCCCTCCCACCAACATGGTTCAAGCTACACCTTTCATATTTGGTACATGGATAAATGGTTCTGAGGGGATGATGCACGCTCCAATTTTTTTTTTTCAAAATCCAGGATGGCGGAATGGCGGCCATTTTTGTTGTGTTTTTTAAGCTTTTTTTTTCTCTATTTTCATGTTACCACCCCTCCCACCAACATGGTTCAAGCTACACTTTGCATATTTGGCACATGGATAGAGGGTTGGGAGGGGATGATGCACATTCAATATTTTTTCTTCAAAATCCAAGATGGCGGCATGGCAGCCATTTTTGTTGTGTTTTTTAAGCTTTTTTCTCTATTTTATGTTACCGCCCCTCACTCCAACATGGTTCAAGCGACACTTTTTATATCTGGCACATGGATAGAGGGTTGTAATGGGATGTTGCACTTTCAATATTTTTTTTCCAAAATTCAAGATGGCGCCATGGCAACCATTTCTGTTGTGTTTTTTAAGCTTTTTCTCTATTTTATGTTACCACTGCTCCCTCCAACATGGTTCAAGCTGCACTTTTCACATATGGTACATGGATAAAGGGGTTGTGAGGGGATTATGCACGCTCAATATTTTTTTTTCAAAATCTAACATCTGTCCGTCTGTCTCTCTGTCTGTTTTTATGTTACCACCTCTCCCTCTAATATGCTTCAAGCTACACCTTTCATATTTGGTACATGGATAAATGGTTCTGAGGGGATGATGCACAGTCAATATTTATTTTTCAAAATCCAAGATGGCAGAATGGCGGCCATTTTTGTTGTATTTTTTAAGCTTTTTTCTCTATTTTATGTTACCACCCCTTCCTCCAACATGGTTCAAGCTACGCCTTTCATATATGGTACATGGATAAAGGGTTGTGAGGGGATTATGCACGCTCAATATTTTTTTTTAAAAATCCAAGATGCTTATATACTCTTGTGTCTTCTGTGACAAAAACACCTTATGTCACAAAAGCGCCGTAGGGGACTAATACCACCTCGGTGGTCAAACACTTGTTGTCACAAGTTCTGTACAGCTCGTATTTATGAACTGATCTTCACAAAACTTCTTGGGTACCT
The DNA here is from genome assembly GCA_031216915.1 of Pictodentalium vernedei. Lineage (NCBI taxonomy): Eukaryota > Metazoa > Mollusca > Scaphopoda > Dentaliida > Dentaliidae > Pictodentalium > Pictodentalium vernedei. The sequence continues at coordinate 302,002,602 of CM062294.1, forward strand.
TTGTTTTCACCTTGGGACAGGAACGAGTGTGTTTTGGGGTGCCTTTGTTATCACTGTGCTATGAGTACAAATATTTTGGGGTTCAGTCAGACCCACTCTGGGACTCAAAGATTGTTTTCTAGTTTAGCATCTGACTGTCACCCATCTTTACAATACTTTACCTATGCATTTGTTACAGGCATCGGTCAGTATTTATGTACAGACTGTTACAATACTTTATATGTACTTTTGTTATCAGGTCATTACCTAGATGTTTGTCATTGCTGTGTCACATACTATACATGTACATGTCTTTGTCTTGACAAGTTGAGCTACAGTGTCATTGACACTTTCATTTGAGGATGCCAGACACAAATCAGTGCAAGATTTGATGGATACAAGGCTGTTATTGGATGAAGGAAGTGTTCATCGGTGGTTTTGGACATTCAGGGCTGTAACTTTATAATATTTATAAAATTATTTTATGTTTCCCAATTTCGGGACATATGCCTGACCCCATCATTTTTAAAAATGATTATTCCACTGTTTGTTAAGTATTCCTTCCCTATCCTTCCATGAACCCTTCCTGTTAAGCTCTTAAGCTTATTGGCTATTTTTTATTGAAATTTTTTATTAAATTTCTTGGGAGTTTAACATTTTATTGCAGAATATTATTCTGTTTCTTCCCCAGGGTTACGTCCTCACCCTGGGGGTGTTAGGCCATTTAGTCTTGCATCTTCTATCCAATGTATCATTTTTTCTTCGTATGAAGATCTAGCTTTGCATTTGATAGCATTTCAGTTGGTTCTGATCTTGGGTCTTTTTGTGTGCCTGATGTCTTGTTTACATTGGCGTTGTTTATATTATCCACGTCCTCATATATAGGTAGTTTTTTATATTCTGTTACTGTAGTATACTGAAGGATACATGGATTGTTATTCCGATAGTGTAGTTCAAAAAATTTTTGATTTTGTCCACACTTCGGCTATATAGGGATGCCCTTGGGCTCTTAATGTTCCCTTTGGGAACTTGGGCGTTTTTTGCAAAAAATTTTAGTTAACAAAAAATATTTTGAATTTAATTATGATTGCTATTATTCGTGTATCTCCGTTATATATATGTATTGTTGTGGAGTTTGGAGGACTGATATCGACTTTAGTTGATGCACTCCTGCAGACTCTTGTCATTCTTGTGTTGCACGGGGATGACTGATGTTGGAGTCAGGTGTCGTGGTACATTGTTGGCAGTGAGGTTCTGAGGATCAGAGCCTCTTACTGCGTTTTAATTAATTCTGTCAGTTTCTATTTCAGAGGAACATGAACATGGTGATGATATTCTGACACCCATCCAAGTGTGCTATCGTTGTCGCGCTCTGTGGAGGATATAGAGCTAGCTGCAGTGCTCATTATTGCAAGAGTTAGGGCCTTTTGTTAAAGGTTTTAATCTCTTGCAAGCAGCTAGCTCAACTGGTGAAGTGGTACTCTGTCCGTGGGTGCCATGATGCTTGGTAAGTCTGTTGCGGTCTAAGAAGTGGATTGGGTAGAGCGAGCACTATAATATAAAAATAGCTCACCCGACGACGGAAATAGGGAGGAATAGGGAGGAAGTCTGCAAGTTCTTGTACTCGGCGAGGTCTGATAGAGCGGGAGAGGCCCCCCTCTCTAATCTTGCAACGTCTGGGGTCAAATGTTGTTTTGAGAAACTTGCACAAGCCGGAGCATATGTCCGCACTCCACTCTGGACGCTCTGTTTAATCTGCAGTCGGGGTCGGCTTCTGTCATGGCTTCCTCCGCTACGTTACTTAAGCGCACACGACCGCATCCTAGCTACCCGACTTCGGATATCCAGCCTGCTGCACGAAGAAGGAACCACTCTTTGCCTGTGAAGTTGGACCATCCGGTAGCTAGGGAGACGAGGCCTCGATCATTGGGACATTCGGAGAAAGGATCTGTTTCCGACACACCATCCGAGGAGCAGAATGCTGCTAAGGAATGGAAAACTGCTGCTCCTCAGGCTTCGATGACGGACTTGCTGTTGCAGATTGCGCAGCTAATTACAGCATCCCAGCAAGTGCAGATACAGCCTCCCTCAAACTCAGAATCTGAGCTGTCGGACGGTGCTGGGTCGGTCCAGTCGTCTGTTCGCGCAGATGCAATGGACCGAGATTCGCAACTGATTATCTCAGATGGTGAAAGGGATAAGGAAGAGGATTATCCTTCCCTTTCGGAACAGTACATGGTTGTGATGGTTTTCATCCATCAATACTACCCTGATTTTGTTCCGCTGAATCAGAATGCTGCGACGACGACGAGAGAATCTGCTGGCATTGTTAGGTGCAGACTTTTTCCGGACAAAGGAGGAAGTCCTTTCTTTTCCGGTTCAGTTTATGCAGGTGTCGCAGGACTTCGGCCATTAAGACGGCGACGAGATGAGGTTTTTCGCGGGGAGGATGTGGTTCCTCCTCCTGTAAGCCTCGCAGGTCATACATGTGGTGGTGTAGACCTCTATTGCTGGCCAGTTGGCGGAAGGTTAACAAGCTCCGCAACAAAACTGGATAACAGTCACAGAAGATCGGTGGATGAGAAGTGTAGTCTCGGATGGCTTACGGCTATCATTCCGAGTAAAACTCCACTAACAAGTTGTCCACGTTGGACAAATCTTCCACCAAATTCTTGCATAAGAGAGTTTCTCCTACCAGAGGTATAAGCTCTCTTATTAAAGAAAGCAATACAGGTCATCAAAAATCAGGATTCTCAAGAGTTTTACAGTCACCTGTTCCTCGTACCAAAGCCAGACGGCTCGTTCCGATCGATAATAGACTTGAGCTGGAAAACAAGCTTATCATGGCTCCAAAAGTTTATTTATAGAAATCATTCAGTCGGTAAAAGCGAGCGTTCAAGTGATCGACTATGTGGCAAGTATAGATCTAAGGATCCGTTCTTTCATGTCCTGGTACATCCGGCATTCTAAAAGTACCTGCGGTTCACCGTACAAGGGAAGGTGTATCAGTTCAGAACAATATGCATTAGTCTGAATCTGGCCCCCTGGGCATTTCTCGAGAATAATGAACTCGGTAATGTCTTACTTACGAGCTCATTTGTCTACGGTAACGTCGGCTTACTTGGACGACCTTCTACAGGGATCAGCCACAGAATTATTCTTCAGAATGATGTTCAGAGTCTGCTTCTATTACTCTGACGTCTGAGTTTCATCGTAAATGAGAAAAAGTCGGATCTAGCTCCGTACAAGTCATCTATTCACTTGGGATTGAGCTTTGAGACTCACAACAATCTGGTTTGTCTGCCGTTACCCAGAGCGCAAATTAATCAGTTGTTATGCTCGCTTTTGTCTACACGCAGACGCATTAATAGTGAGGGAATTCATGCGACTGTTGGAGCTGTGCTGAGTGGCTGTGGATCTCATTCCGATGGGCCATCAGCTCGCACGTCCCTTCCTGATATTCTTTACTCAGAACTGGAGTGTGAAGACACTTTCGCTTGAACCAGTTTTGTTTTAACAGACCTAGTAAAACAAGTGTTCAAATTGGGCTGATATTCAGTGGTTAACTCAGGGAGTTATGCTGCAACTGCCGGATCCGGCTTTCACGATTATGACGGATGTGAGTCAGATGGGTTGGGGCGCGGCGCGACCCTACGTCCCGCAGTCTTGAGGTGTCAGGGTCTTTGGGGTCCTCGGTTCCAGGAGAAAAACATAAACATCAACGAAATGATGTTAATTATAGCTAGTGCTACAACATTGGATTCACATAATAACGGACGCCCATGTTTAATTTGGTCAGACAACTCGACAATAGTAGCGTACATCGGGAACCAGGGCGGCACCCATTCATTTCCATTATGCCAACTAACGGAGAAGATTTTCCTAATTCGTCATGTTCATCTTTCTATCCGTCATATACTGGGTCATATGAACGTACTTGCCGACTCGCTCTCTCGGAAACGTCACCTGTTGCAATTGGAGTGGACGCTCAACAAGCGAGTATTTGGACAGATTTGCTACCAGAGGGATCGCCCCATGATAGATCCGTTTGCGACGCACAGGAGTAGCGTACATCGGGAACCAGGGCGGCACCCATTCATTTCCGTTATGCTAACTAACAGAGAAGATTTTCCTAACACGTCATGATTCATCATGTTCATCTTTCTATCCGTCATATACCGGGTCGTATGAACGTACTTGCCGACTCGCTCTCTCAGAAAGGTCACCTGTTGCAATTGGAGTTGACGCTCAACAAGTGAGTATTTGGACAGATTTGCTACCAGAGGGATCGCCCCATGATAGATCCGTTTGCGACACACAGGAACAATCAGTTACCGTCGTTTGTGTTGCCATGCCCAGACCATTGAGCATATGCAGTAGACGCTCTGCTGATCTCATGGGGATGGATGATAGGATACGCGTATCCTCCAATTCATTTGATTCAGTAGATTCTGTTTAAGATCAAACAGTCTCGTGAATCCTACTAGTAACACCTCTGTCGTCTCGGAAACCTTTAATCAGTCTTCTCAAGTGTCTGTTATGGGACGTTCCCCGTAAGCTTCCTCCATGAGAAGACCTTCTTTATCAGGAGAAGTTTTTGTTCTTCACGTCCTTCTCCGCCCATAGTGGCATAATGGAGTCTGTTAGACGTGAGGGAACCATTGTGGTTCCTATATTATTTTATGACTAACACAAGAACGATTAAGTAATGCAGGTGAGGAGGGTTCAACATGACTTTAAGCACCATTTATTAATAATAAATTAATACCTGAGTGCCTGTTCGACGAATATTTATATTGTTTTTTTGGTACTGCTTTTACTGATTCCAAAGTGCCCCCCTCTTTCTTTTTGAAGATTCCTTGAAAAGAAGAGGGGGTGGGGGTGATTTTTTACCTCTCCTCCGGCTTGATAGGTATGTAACTGTGAGGGAAGCTGTTTTGTCTGTAATTATATCCTGCATACAGCTGGAGTTTTATTGTATATGGCGTATCTTTGTGGGGGATATTCTCTTATTCTCAAATTCGCCATCCTAATTTTTGGGGCTTAGTCTGGGCTAACCTTAAAAATTGGGAACTCGTTACATCCAGTTAGCATAGTCTTCATGCTAAGTATACTGAATTACTTGAACTGGGCTCCTTTTGTATGATATGTCTTCTCTATTACTGAAAAGAGAGACACATGTAATTCCTAATAATTTTAATTTCCTTTCACCTTGGATTACAGGATCGGAACTATGTTGATCTACTGATTCTGAAGTCCTAGGCCCTCCACCTTTTTACGATTCAGCTCGTCTTGGCCATTGGTTTACAGTGTAAAAATATTATAAATTCAAACTAATTTGTATATTTTTATACTTACCAATGGCCCAGACGGAGATGGCCCTCCCATGAATGGGCACTCATACCTCCCCGCTGAATTTTTATGTAGTACTCTCTTCTACAAAGAATGATGTTGGCGCCAATTCTAGTCACTTCCTGACGTCTGCGAATGCGCGGAGAGTAAATGTATGGAGGGCCAGATAGGACTTTTAATTTTCGGTTTTGCAAGCAAATTTGGGGGATTGTGGGGGTTCAAAATTTGTGTTTGGCCCTTAATAACTTCGAGTTAAGCACCAGCTAGTCTGGGCTATTGGTAAGTATAAAAAGATACAAATTACTTTGATTTTTCGTTAAGCACTTCTGTTTGGATCTTGTTCCTAAGGAGCTAAAAAGTGCTTTCTCACTTACAAACCCGTCTTCCTTGTCGCTAAAAAGAGGATTCTCTGACTTTTCCAATCCAGTCTCATCAGGTGACAATGCTTTCAAGAGAATTAATTCTCTTCTTTTACAGAAAGCCGATACAACTTCCTTCTTATCACCAAAATATTCAGCATTTCTGTTTAGGGAATCAAATTTCTTCAGGACGGTTGGTCCATCAATTCAACTTATACCTCTTCAATTGGATAGAAAGTCTCACAATCTGAACATCCAGTTGCCGTAGCAGTGTTCCATTTATATGACCCTTCTGAATTCTCCAGTAGCTTACAGTATGTTCTATCCTTTGCCAATCGTATAACTTATGATCTGGATAAAAGACTGGACAGAGCTGAATTTGAAGACATATATTTTTATACTGTACCAGTGACCCAGACATAGCTGGTGCTAACTCTTAAAAATCTAGGGCCAAACACAAATTTTGCCCCCCAATCCCCCAAATTTGCATCTAAAACCAAAGAAATCATGTCCTGAATGGCCCTCCATACTTCGCCTCTACTGCGCATGCGCAGTGTCAAGGAGGTCCCGAAATTGGCGCCATTTATCATTTCTTTGTTTGGCCCTTCATCAGTTCACATCTGACTGATCTTTGTGCTTGTAAATCTCAGTTTAAATGATGCCAGACACATAAATATTAGAGAAATGGTGGATCTAAAGAGGAAATAGAAGGAGGAGAGGAAAAATGAGTGACAGAAAATAATCAGGGCTGTAACTTGAAATTTTTTAATGAAATTATGTTAAGTTACCTATTTTCGAGGCATGGGCCTGTTGTGGTCATTCTTGCTATAAAGTTACACTGCTTGTTCAGTGTTTTCCTCTCTCCCTTTCCTTCAAGTCCCCCCTTGCTATTCTCCCATGCTTTTGGCATATTTTCTGTAATATTATTACTAAAATTTCTTGGGAGTTTTAGCTGGGTAACAGAATGAATTCTGTTCTTTTCCCCATGTTTACGTCCTCACCCATGGGTGTTTAGGCGTAGTGTTCTGCATCTACCATCTGATGTTCTGCATTTTCTTCTCTGGAAGTCTCCGTTTTGCATCAGATAGTGTATTATTGGTAACTGATTTCGGGCCATGGTTATCAGTGCATGGAGTCATGTTTCTGGTGTTTTTACACTTCTTGTTTACATTGACAACAGTCTCTGTGGAGGGGGATTTCTTGTCTTTGTGTTAGTTTAATCATAACAAGATACATTATTATTATTCGTAAGTGTTGCATTAATTTTTAAAAATATTTAAAAAATTTTTGTCCACACTTAGGGTTGGGATCCATTGGGGCTCAACGTTACTTTTCAGAAACTTGGGCTTTTCTGAAAAAATATTTTTTCAAAAAATTTTTTTTTTTTGATTTCAATTATTTTTTCTATGTTAATGGATCTGTTATTATGTATCTTTGTTTTCAGGGGTTGGTGCGAGTATTAGGACTTTTTGTATTCTTTTCACAATGAAAGGATATTGTTCAATTGTAATAAGAGGAAATCTTCCTCTGACTTTCATAATCATTGTATTAATTGTAGTCAGTGTACTCGCACTAACTCCTGTTCAGTATGTGTCAATTGGGATGACAAACATGGGAAGCGTGTGTCACGGTATGTTAGCGGGGAAATGGCCATGCCGGTCCTTTCTCCGCAGGGTCACTCTAGTTTATCAATCTCTATGTCAGACAAACAAGAACAGGGTGATGTATCCATGATGTCTTCCAAAGTGTGCCTCCGTCGTCACAATTAAATGAAGAGCTAGCGGCATCGTGCTCATGGAAATATGTCAATTGCCTAAGTGGTCCCTAGTAGGATCGACGGCCTTTGACGTCCGCTAGCTCGCCCGATGTAGCATCCATTCATCGAATGGTTCGGCAGCCGGGTTCGTCCGTTGCGGTCCAGAAAGGAGTTTTGGGTGATGCGAGCACTATAAATCAACTAAGTGCACACCCAGTGACGGCGGATCAGAGGAGAGAACGGAGGAAGCCTATTAGTCCGGTTCCTAGCTCGTCCAGGTCCATCCGGGCTGCGAGCGAGAGAGGCCCCTCTCTCGTACAACAACATCTGGGACCAGATGTTGTGGTACAAAATGTTTCGCATTCGGAGCATACGTCCGCCGCTCGGGACGCTCTGTTATATAGACAGTCCGGAGAGACTGTCAATAAGGCTTCCTCATCCTCATGGCAGCGCACACGACCGCACCTTGGCTACGTGACCTCGGATATCCAGCCAGCTTTGCCAATCAGAGAAACCACCGCGACCAGGTCACACCATCTGGTAGCCAGGGACACGAGGCCTGTAGACTCCGGACGTTCGCATAAGAAAAGTATGCAGGAGTCAACCTTCACGGAGCTTCCAGCGGCAAAGCATCGTAAGACCGCTACTCCACAGGCCTCAGTGACGGACATGCTATCCCAAATAGCACAACTTATCGCAGCATCCCAGCAACGACAGAATCTCGGTCGGATCAGGTAATATCCGACGACGCTGGGTCGGTACGCTCCGCTGAAGCATCAGGTACGGACGTCCGAAAACTTCATAGGGTCCGACAGGATGGCGAAAGGGATTCGGAGGATTTCGGGCTTTCCCTTTCGGAACAACATAAGCTGCCGTAATTTCATCCGGCTTTATCTTCTAGAGGTTGTTTCGTCGGACCAGAATGCTGCGATGCCGGATAAGAGACTGATAGCGTCTGTGGACACAAGAATTTTTTGATCAGTTCAGGGACATCGTCCCTGAGTTTCCGACACAGTCCAATAATGTCACAGGAACTTTCGAATTATTGAACGATGCTATATATATATGCTTGCTATTAAACAAGCAAGTCTGGTTTCTTGTTCGCAAAAGTTACCGTGATGTCTTCCAAAAGTGTGCCTCTGTCGTCATAGTTAAATGAAGAGCTAGCGGCAATAAGTGCTCATGGAAATACGTCGATTGCCTAAGAGGTGCCTAGTAGGATCGACGGCCTTTGACGTCCGCTAGCTCGCCCGGTGTAGCGTCCATTCATCGAATGGTTCGGCAGCCGGGTTCGTCCGTTGCGGTCCAGAAAGGAGATTTGGGTGATGCGAGCACTATAATAAGACAAAAGTGCACACCCAGTGACGACGGATCAGAGGAGAGATCGGAGGAAGCCTATTAGTCCGGTTCCTAGCTCGTCCAGGTCCATCCGGGCTGCGAGCGAGAGAGGTCCCTCTCTCGTACAACAACATCTGGGACCAGATGTTGTGGTACAAACGTTTCGCATTCGGAGCATATGTCCGCCGCTCGGGACGCTCCGTTATATAGACAGTCCGAGAGACTGTCGATAAGGCTTCCTCATCCTCACGGCAGCGCACACGACCGCACCTTGGCTACGTGACCACGAATATCCAGCCAGCTTCACCATTTAGGGATTCCATGGCGAACAGGTCATGCCATCCGGTAGCCAAGGGACACGAGGCCTGTAAACTCCGGACGCTCGCATAATAGAAGTATGCACGGGTCAACGTACACAGAGCTTCCAGCGGCAAAGCAACGTAAGACCGCTTATCCACAGGCCTCAGTGACGGACGTGCTATCCAAAATAGCACAACTTATCGCAGCATCCCAGCAAACGACAGAATCTCTGTCGGATCAGGAATAATCCGACGACGTTGGGTCGGTACGCTCCGCTGAAGCATCAGGTACGGACGACCGAGCACTTTATAGGGTCCGACAGGATGGCGAAAGGGATTCGGAGGATTTCGAGCTTTCCCTTTCGGAACAACAGAAGCTGCCATAGATTTTTTCCGGCATTATCTTCCAGTAGTTGTTCCGTCGGACTAGAATGCTGCGATGCTGGATAAGAGACTAATAGCGTCATTGGACACAGAATTTTTTTTTTTTTTGATCGGTTCAGGGACATCGTCCCTGAGTTGCCGACACAGTCCAATAATGTCACAAGAACATTCGAATTATTGAACGACGCTATATATATAAGCTTGCTACCAAAACAGGCAAGTCTGGTTTCTTGTCCGCAAATGCTCTAATCTGCCTTTCATCAATTCAAGGAATAATTTGAAACGGCAGGACAGGGCATACCGAGAGTTCCTCTGCGTCTAGACGACGAGGCTGAAGACTTGGAATTGTCTATATCGCCGTCTATGTCAATTCCAACCACGACGTTGGAAACGACAATAATGTCTAACAGACTTAACTTAGACGCTTTATCATACGCAGACCACCTTACTAAGTTGTTATCATTACGTCTTCAAGGGAAAGAATTCCAGGATATGATCCTCAATGAGATTTCTTTCAAGGGCAGTAGCTTTTCCACGTATAACTCCGCCCTTCAGTGGCAAACCTGGAGTTGGTTAGACGTGACGCAGCCCTAGCTACATCCACACGCGTGGATAGTAAGGTGAAGAACTCTCTCAGAGTCGCTTCGGTCTCGGAGAAGCTTCTCTTCGACGGCAACCTTTCAGCAATCTATGAATTGCTCGATATAGACGTTCTCTTGTCAATCAAGTGTAAGAAGAGATTCAGACTTGGGCAAACATTCAGTGGTTGACTCAAGGAGTTCCACTGCAGTTGCCGGATCCGAGTTTTACGATTATGATGGATGCCAGTCAAACAGGTTGGGGTACAACATTGATCCCAACGGATTCGAAGTGCCAGGGTCTTTGGGTTCCACAGTTTCTAGGCAAGCACATAAACATCCAAGAAATGATGTCAATTTGGCTTGCACTACGTCATTGGATGAACATTATTCAGAAAGCGCATGTCCAAATCCTGTCCGACAATACGACAGTAGTTGCGAATATCCGGAACCAGGGAGGCACTCATTCCGTTCCGTTATTCAATTTAACGGAAAGAATCCTTCTGTTTGTTCTAGAATACCAAGTTCTGCTTTCAGTCCGTCATATTCCGGGTCGTCTGAATGTATTAGCAGACTCTCTGTCACGGAAAAGTCGCTTGTTGCCGTCAGAATGGACTCTCAACAAACAGGTATTCAATCAGATTTGCTACCAATGGGAGCGGCCAATGATAGACTTATTTGCGACAAAACTCAACAATCAATTGCAGACGTATGTGTCACCATGTCCGGATCCCCGAGCATATGCAGTAGACGCTCTATCGATCTCGTGGGACGGACTGATAGGATATGCGTATCCTCCAGCGCCGTTGATTCAGCAAATATTGCTAAAGATATAACAGTCACAATACAATTCTGTTGGTAGCATCTCTGTCTGCACAGAGACCGTGGATAAATCTACTCAGGTGTCTGCTGTGGGACTTACCGCGAAAACTTCCTCCACGAGAGGATCTTCTTTCGCAGGGGAAATCGTGTCAACTTCATCACAACCCGCAAGGTCTCAACCTTCACGTATTCCGTTGTGCGGTCCTTCTTGCACGGCAAGCATTGTACAGGACGAGCAGTGGACGCGATTTCTAAATGTAGGAGGACCTCCTCTTCGCTATACTATGCGGCTAAGGTGGAAGGTCTTACGTCGTTGGTGTAGGGATCATTATGTTTATATTTTTGATCCCTCCATACCAGACATTGCAAACTTTCTAGTATACTTGTTTGACGAGATCAACTGCAGCCTGTTACTATGAAAGGTTATAGGTCTATGTTATCTGATACCTATGCACACCATGATAGTTTACAGTTGGATCTAATGTCTCTTTATCTAAATTAGTTAGAAACTTTTCGATAAATAGACCTAGAACCCTTAGATTAATTCCTAAATGGAATTTAGCTTGGGTTCTTCTTAACTAAAAGAAAACCATTTCAGCCTCTTGAGACAGTAGATTTCAAATTCTGGTCTTATAAGACAGCATTTCTCTTAGCTTTCTCTTCTGCTTGAAGAGTCAGTGAGCTTCATGCACTATTGGTGGACGATTCTCACTTTCGTAGTGTCGGGAACACTATTACCTTTACTACTAATGTTGGATTTTTGGCTAAGAATCAGGCTCCTAATAAATATCCGGAACCTATTGTTATTAAGGCCCTTCCATCTTCAGACGGGCATAGGCCTTTACTCTGTCCGGTTAGAGCTTTATGTATTTATAAACAAGATCTCAGTTTATCAGAAAGGACGTAAAGCTTCTTCTGTTTCTGATGCCTAATAGAAAGGACATTACGGTCCATTCTATTGCTAGATGGATTCAATTAACTATCTGTACTGCTTATGATAATCTATCTTTAACTCAGCAGTCTCGGCTCATGAAGTAACAGCTCTTTCTACATCTTGGGCTTCTGCAAATAGTGTTGCTATTACAGATTTAATGAAGGCTGCATATTGGTCTCAGCCATCCACATTCACGAATTTTTATCTCAGAAATATTGAGTCCATTTCTGGAGACCTGCATTGTTTAGGTCCATTATCTGCTGCTCAAAATGTCGTTCACTAAACAGTTGCCACTATACTTATGTAGGCTTTCTGTTCAGGCAGTGACTCCGTCCTGTTGCCCTCTTCGCTCTGGGCTATTTGACCCAGGGCAAGGAGAAGGGGGGGGGGGGAGGTTGTTCCCTTGGGTCACCTGTTTTATAGTGAAAACAAGGGGATACCTCCTCCGGAGTCAGTAATTCTGAGTTGTTACTGGGATGTTTTTAAAGTGAAAAGTTAATGTTTAAAAAATTCATTCATGTAATATTTTTAAAGTGTAGCATTTGAAAATGTCACGTGTCAAACGGGCGTTAATATACAATCCTCGGACACTTTTAAAAGAGTATAAAGAGTCTCAATTCTCTGGACTAACTTTATTTATTGGCTTACTTTAAAAACAATTAGTATAAGGATTATACTGGATGTTAATAGAGAACATGAATGTTATGATGCTCTATTATGGAGGGTATTGTGTCTTTCTAATTTATCATAAATAAGAAAGATACATGTAAAGCCTAATACTCCTTTTCTCCTCGAGGGGATGACTCTATTTTATATACTTGAGCTTATTGGATTTTCCTCTATGTCCTAGGCCCTCCAGCCTTTTTACTATTCAGCTATGTCTGGGTCATTGGTACAGTATAAAAATGTTAAAAAATTTATAGTAATTTATATATTTTTTATACTTACCAATGACTCAGACGTGGATGGCCCTCCCAGGAGTTGGGAACTCATACCTCCCCGCTGAGTACAAAGCGCTGACCAGGCACTGATTGTAAGAATGATAAATGGCGCCAATTTTGGGACCTCCTTGACACTGCGCATGCGCAGTAGAGGCGAAGTATGGAGGGCCATTCAGGACATGATTTCTTTGGTTTTAGATGCAAATTTTGGGGATTGGGGGGCAAAATTTGTGTTTGGCCCTAGATTTTTAAGAGTTAGCACCAGCTATGTCTGGGTCATTGGTAAGTTTAAAAAATATATAAATTACTATAAATTTTTTAACTTTCTACATTTCTCCATTGAGAGTGTTATCACGCTCCATTTTGGCTGCTTACTTTTCAGCAGCTTGGACTGTTGGTAATCTTGAGCTGGTTAGACATGACAGTACCTTACTGTCAGCATCCAACCCAGACAAAGCTCTTAACACTTCTCAAAGAGCAGGTCCACTGATGTGGTCTTTAACGATCAAGTCACTTTTGTACACGATGATGTTACCAAACAAGCCGCAAGTAGTCTTATTCTTGTCAGATTGCTCCATATTTCTCTAGTTCCAAGAAACCAAGGTATTCTGGTTGTAAGAAATCTCTGGTTGTCGCACTCCAAATCTTCATCTCCTTATAACAAGTCTCCAGTAGCTCCTCATAGCCAGTCTCTGGTTTGCAGTAGGAAAATTTGAAAAAAACGAGTGTTGCTGATTTCTTCTGTTGTGCAGTTCGTAGAATTAAGTACTCAGATGCAACTATCTGATGAATAATTAAATAATTGAGTATCCCATGTATTCTGTACTGGCCTCGTATATACTTGGTTAACTAGCATTCCCTCTTTGGGGTCAGTCAGTGGCCGAGTGGTGTGCATGGTTGAGTATAGTTTCGCTAGGTGGTTGATGCTGAAGGAAACTCTCTCGGCATGGGTTCGAACCCTCACCATGCCATTGTAAACAAAACCAGTTTCCTTTCTTAATTCTATGGCATCCGGGAAATTTGAAAAAGACAAGTGTCGCTGATTTCTTAGGTGCAGTTCGTAGAATTAAGTACTTAGATGCAACTATTTGATGAATAATTAAATAATTGAGTATTGCGTGTGTTCTGTACTGGCCTCGTATATACTTGGTTAACTAGCATTTCCTTTTTGGTGTCTGGCGGTGGCCGAGTGGTGTGCGTGGTTCAGTATGGTTTCGCTAGGCGGTGGTGCCGAAGGAAACTCTCTCGGCATGGGTTCGAACCCCCGTCATGCGGTTAACCATGCTTATTGGATGTGGTTAACCGTTTCAGCCTTAAATCTAAGCTGGATGAACAACCTCATTGTCGCTCTTGACTTTTTATATGGAAATCATTCAGTCCGTAAGGAACAGCATCTGAGCGAATGACTTTGCTGACATGTAATTGTTCATCCTTTGTTCAGTACTTGTGGTTGGCTGTAAATGGAAAGGCTTACCAATTCTGGGCGATGTTCTTTTGATTCAGCCTTGCTCCATGGGTGTTCACTCGGATTATGAACACTGTCATGTCTCACTTCGGAGCTCATTAAACAATTCTGACTTCAGCCTATCTGGACAATATCCTTCAAAGACACTTTGTCAAGGAAACACATTGTCAGGATGTCCAGAAGCTTATAACTCTTGCATTCACCGAGGTTCCTTGTCAACATACAGAAGTCTGATCTCACCCCCTCATCCACCTTCCGGCATCTGGGAATGGAATTTCAGACTCACCTGAATCTTGTCTGTCTTCCCCTTGCTCAGCTCATCTCCTAAGAATATTCTCCCTCTATTTTATTCAAGCTGGGACAGTGACTTCAAGGGAGTTCATGGGACTTCTGGGTCTGTGGAGTGCAGCAACGGACTTTATTCCACTTGGGTGTCACTTCACTTGGCCTCTCCAGTTTTACTTTCTAGAAAGCTGGAATGCTGCAGTAAACATTCTGGATCACATAATTTGCCTTTCACCAGCTATCAAGGAGAGGTCGATACAGTGGATACCATTGGTCCACCCCCCTCCCCCAATCATTCATCCACTATTCACATGATGTCAGATGCAAAAGATCGTGGATTGGGGCCTACCTTGATTCTAAATTGCCAAGGTCAGTGGAATCATCAACAGTCCGCTTTTACACATCAATCAGAAGGAGATGTTGGCTATTCTGCTGCGACTTTTTCATTGGGAAAATTACCTTGTAAATGCTCAGCTTTAGATTCTTTCAGACAGTTCAACAGTTTTAGCTTATCTGCAGGACCAAGGCGAGACCCACTCCTTTCCAGTCTTCAATCTAACGGAAAAGATTCTATTCACTCCAGATCAAAACATTTCTCTTTCAATCCACTAAATTCCAGGTTGTCTGAATGTGATCACAGACTCTTTCCAGGCATGGACGTATTCTTCCAACAGAATGGATTCTCAACACGGAAGTCTTTTCAGCTATCAGCAACCTGTGAGAAAGTCCTATTATATACTTTTTGCAACAATATGGAACAAACAGTTTCAGACTTTCGTTTCTCTGTGCCTGGATCCATGAGCCTTTGCTGTAGAATTGTGCCTGGATCCATGAGCCTTTGCTGTAGACGCTGTGTCAATCTTGTTGAACAGAGTCATTGGCTATTCTTTTCCTCTGACTTCATTAAAACTTCAGGTACTTCAGAAAATCAAACAAGTAACTTGCAAAATCATTTTGGTAGCTGCTCTGTCTCCTCGGAGATCATGTATCAACCTTCTCGGACATCTGTTACTTGACAGTCACATTATTTACCTCGCTCTTCACCCCCACCCCCTCCCCCCCTCCCCCCCCATTGCCCATGAGAGGGCATGATTACACTGTGTACTAAGGCATACTGCACATCGATGGTATGCATGTCTTCAACCAATCTAACCCTGCCTGTGCTGCAATGCGGAGTTACGATGTTGGGGAGCTGGCAGCTGCTCGTCGTTGCTCAGTGGTTCTCTCCGGGTACTCTGGCTTCCTCCACCCGTAAAACTGTCACGGTCATGATTGGCCATTGTGCATAAATATGTGACCTTAAACATCAATAAATAATAATAAATATTTACCTCGCTGGAAGGACCTGTTTCAAAGCAAAATCTACAATCTACATGGCAACCTGGTGATTCTCAACCTTCACGTTTTTCTGTTGTCATGTCCTTCCTCTGACATAAACATTTTTTCATTAGTGCAATGGACTGCATTTTTGCTTCGAGGAGGACCTCTTCGCTAAACTATGCAGCAAAGTGGTGAATTATCTTTGCTTTGTGCCAAGACAAAGGTGTAAATTATCTGCATCCTTCAATTTTCTATTTTTTCGTTTTGATGTTAAGAAACTTCAACCTATTACAATCAAAGGATACCTTTTATCTTATCTTGTTGAATGCTTATGTCAATGAAGGCTGTATTAATAATGTAGGTTCGGATCAATCCTTGTAAAAGTTACTACTAAAGAATTTTTCCAGTAAAAGGCCCAAAACTTTAAGGCTAATTCCTAAGTGGAATCTAGCCTGAGTCTTGTTAAAACTCCAGGAAGCTTCTTTTGAACCTTTAGATTCTGTGGTGTTTAAGTTTTTGACATTTAAAACAGTATTCTTGCTTGCATTTGCTTCAGCTAGAAGAGTTATTGAACTTCATGCTTTGTCTATTGAGGCTTCGCAGTATTGTTCAGTGGATCCCTGTTAATTGAATAGCCACTTTGCCAATGAAAATTATTTAGTTAACACGAGTGTCCAATTAACAGGAATTGTGTCACTTTCCTGTATTCTAGAGATAAACTTAGCATTTATTCTATTATATCTTGTTTGACAGAGCTCCATGATCTCTGTCAAACAAGATATAATAGATTAAATGCCTGTATTGGATTACTGATTCCAAATAGGTCAAGAAACAAAGGAAAACTGGGGAGAATCGGTAATTTCTCGACAGGTTACAAGATTTTTAGCTCACCGAAGGGAGCTTAACTTATCACTTGCCGTCCATCGTCCGTTATCGTCATTGTCTGTCGTGAACTTTACATTATCGACTACTCCTCCCAAACTACTGGATCAAATTGAACCAAATTTGGTGTGCATGTTCCCAATCACATGTCAATTCCAACTTGTACAAATAAACTTGCCGCCCCCACAGGGGGCACCACAAGGGGCATAACTCTGAAAGCACCCATGAATTTCTTTCCAAAATTCAAAAAAATCTTCTTCTTCAGATCCACCAGGCAGAATTCTTTCCTATTTGGTATACATCATCTCTAGGGGGGGAAGATTCAAGTTTGTTCAAATCGGCTCCCTGGATTCATATTTGGGCTCACTATAGAAGCCCGAATTTGAACTTAGTGCATTTCAGGCAAATTTCTTAAAAAATCTTCTTCTCCAGATCCAGCAGGCAGACTCTTTTGATATTTGGTATGCAACATTGTGGAGTGGATCTAATTCAAGTTTGTACAAATCGGCCCCCTGGGTTCATATTTGGGCTCAGTATAGAAGCCCGAATCTGAACTTAGTGCATTTCAGGCAAATTTCTTAAAAATTCTTCTTCTCCAGATTCAGCAAGCAGAATCTTTTGATATTTGGTATGCAACATTGCGGGGTGGATCTGATTCAATTTTGTACAAATCGGCCCCCTGGGTTCATATTTGGGCTTAGTATAGGAGCCTGAATTCAAACTTAGTGCATTTCAGGCAAATTTCTTTAAAAATCTTCTTCTCAAGATCCAGCAGGCAGAATCTTTTGATATTTGGTATGCAACATTGTGGGGTGGATCTGATTCAAGTTTGTTCAAATCGGCTTCCTGGATTCACATTTGGGTTCAGTATAGAAGCCCGAATTTGAACTTAGTGCATTTCAGGCAAATTTCTTAAAAAATCCTCTTCTCCAGATCCAGCATGCAGAATCTTTTGATATTTGGTATGCAACGTTGTGGGATGGATCTGATTCAAGTTTGTTCAAATCGCCCCCTTGGATTCATATTTGGGCTCACTATAGAACCTCGAATTCAAACTTAGTGCATTTCAGGCAAATTTCTTTAAAAATCTTCTCAAGATCCAGCAGGCAGAATCTTTTGATATTTGGTATGCAACATTGTGGGGTGGATCTGATTCAAGTTTGTTCAAATCAGCCCCCTGGATTCATATTTGGGCTCACTATAGAAGCTCGAATTCGAACTTAATGCATTTCAGGCAAATTTCTTAAAAATCTTCTTCTCCCGATCCAGCGGGCAGAATCTTTTGATATTTGGTATGCAACATTGTGCGGTATATCGGATTCAAGTTTGTTCAAATCGGCCCCCTGGGTTTATATTTGGGCTCAGTATAGGAGCCCAAATTTGAACTAAGTGCATTTCAGGCAATTTTCTTTAAAAATCTTCTTCTCAAGATCCAGCAGGCAGAATCTGTTGATATTGGGTATGCAGCATGCTTAGGAGGGGGGGGGGGGGAGGGGGGGGGGGAGATTCAAATTTGTTCAAGCCAAGTCCCTGGGTTCATATTTGGGCTCACTATGAGAGTCTGAATGATAACTTAGTTCAAAATGAGGAATTTTCTTTAAAAATCTTCTTTAGATCCAGCAGTTGGAATGTTTTGATATTTGGTATGCAGCATCCTTGGGGGGGGGGGGGGGGGGGGGGGGGGGGGGGAGATTCAAGTTTGTTCAAGCCATGTTCCTAAGTCCATATTTGGGTTCACTGTGGGATCTTGAATTGTAACTTAGTTCGAAATGAGGAATTTTCTTAAAAAATCTTCTTCTTCAGATCCAGCAGTCGGAATGTTTTGATATGTGGTGTGTAGCATCGTTAGGGGGTGAGATTCAAGTTTGTTAAAGCCAAGTCCCTGGGTTCATATTTGGGCTCACCGTGGGAGCCCGAATGATAACTTGGTTCAAAATGAAGAATTTTCTTTAAAAATCTTCTTCTTCAGATTCAGCAGATGAATGCTTTTGATATTTGATATGCAGCATCCTTAGGGGGGTAAGATTCAAGTTTGTTCAAGCCATGTCCCTAGTTCCATAAAATTTGTCTCTCATGACTTCATTCCTTTGTAATGTTAATGAACCATGTCTAACTGAATGTGACCCCAAATACTTCTTTGAACCACTTTGGCCGGTGAGCGATTAAGGCTCCGTGGGGCCTCTTGTTTATTCATTTAACAGGAATTGACTCTATAACCTATATTCAATTAACAGGTCAAATCTGTACTTTTTGCTCCTATTATTATTCCTGCTTTACCACCTGTTAATAATTCTAGACCCTCGCTATGTCCAGTGAGGGCTCTAAGAATTCATGTGAAGTGGTGTAGTAAGGAAAAGAAGAAGACTTTTTCTCTTTTATTCCAAGCAGAAAGGATATTTCAGTTATTCCATTTCTAGATGAATTCAGTCTACTATCTGTATTGCTTATAGTAATTTATCTGATAAGGATAGAGTGAATAGAATGTCTGCTCATCAGGCTACAGCTTTATCAACCTCCTGGGCATATTTAAATTCTATTGCTCTATCAGATATTACGAAAGCTGCTTACTGGACGAAACCCTCTATATTCACTACTTTCTGCCTGAAAAATCTAGAATTTGTGACTGGTGATTTTAAGATGTCTAGGTCCCATTTCTGCTGCACAGAATGTTATAATTTAAATTTCAAGCTTTTGCATTCCGACTCTTAACATTTATTGTGGCCTACCTCTTTGTTTTGGGAAGGGCATGCATGGATACAGTTTATCTTTACAGTGAAAAGCCTGCGAATCTCACTCTTTTGGCTATATGGTGGAACACAATTAATGCCAATGTTTGGTATATTGTATATTTGTATATAGTTTTAGAAGTCATGAGCTCATTACATACAATAACGCTTGAGTTGTAATCTTGTATAAATCATCGCATGTTACCGTTGGACGCATTTATATTTTGGCTCCTTAACTCAAATTATAGGATTTGGGATATACTAGTCTTAGAAGAGGTAACCAGTATTACTCCAATATGTATTCTTGTATCCTTATAGGCATTCCTAATAACAATTATCTATCACTCTTTGATCTAAATAAATCCTATTTTATCCTTAACAAGCTGTTATGGATTTGTACTGTTTGGAGTAAGCAATAGCCTGCTTGTTATTGTTTTTTTCATTCATTCCTGTTTTCGCCCTCCATCCTATTATCTATTTGGCATGTCTGTGTCAGTGGTAATGGTGGATAAATAATGGAAATTTCAAGTAATTTTGGTATTTATCATACCTACCACTGGCCTGCACATGAAGTGCCCTCCTGTGAGTTATTCACTCACACCTCCTTGCATTAGAACTGTTACACTCAGCAGGCATCACAAAAGAATGGTTATTGGTGGGAATTGAGGATGCACATGCAGAAGCTATCTGTGGAGGACTGTATAGGACTCTAGTTTTTTTTATTGTCTTGGCTTCATTTTTTTTTTGGGGGGTGGGGGGTGGGGGGGGTGTGTTTCAAAATTAAGTGTTTGGCCTGAATTCTGACAAATGGAGTACATGTATCAGCATATCTGAGCCAGTGGAAGGTATGATAAATACAGAAATTACTTAAAATTTCCATTTTTAGCTCAACTTGTCAAGCTGAGCTATTGCCGTCACTTCTCATCAGTCGGTGTACGTACATCCACAATTTCCTTTGGCACATTGCTCAGGTCACATTTATGATCGGATCGCTTTGAAACTTGGTATGCTTCTTTGGGATGGCCTTGTTGGCAATGACATTTGATGAACTTAGTGCAGTTATGCATTAATATTTCCCTTCACCACACCTTCTGGGGCACATTTATGATCGGATCGCTTTGAAACCTGGTATGCTTGTTGTGGGTGATCAAGATGGGAGCTATCGATTTTCATCCATTTCAGTCAAAAAATGTTGCAGTGGGCAACAACTATTTAACTTAGTTTAGTCAGGCATCAATATATTTCTTTGGCACCCCCCTACAGGGAACATTTATGACTGGATCGCTTTGAAACATGGTATGCTTGTTTGAGGTGACCTCTAGATGGGAACTATCGATTTTCTTGCGTTTCCATAAAAAAATGTGGCCGTGGGCAACAACCTTTGACTTTAGTTTTGTCAGCTATCAATATCTCTCTTTGGCACACCCTGCAGGGCACATTTGTGATCAGATCGCTTTGAAACCTGGTATGCTTGTTTGGGGTGACCTCTGGATGGGAGCTGTCAATTTTCTTCCATTTCTGTCAAAAAGTGTTGATGTTGGCAATGACTTTTGATGAACTTAGTACAGTTAAGCATCAATATTTCCCTTTGGCACACCATGCAGGGCACATTTATAATTGAATCACTTTGAAACTTGGTATGCATGTTTGGGGTAACCTCTAGATGTGAGCTATCAAGTTTCTTCCATTCTTGTCAAAAAACATTGCCATCAGCAATGGTGCATATAGAGGGTTTTTTTTCCAGGTTCGGTTTCGGTTTTACTTTTTTTAAAACTTTCGTTTTGGTTTGGATTTTCGGTATTATTTCCAGGCCCTTCAGTTAATCTATATCACTATCGTCTTACTAGAAAAGACCATAGAAATGTCACCTGAGAGCTATTTAAAGTGTGCTATGTCCTTCTGGCAGTACTGGGACACAGCACACTTCACTAGCATTCGGTTGACGAAGTGTTAATCCTAATTTGGGGTAGATTGTATGTCATTTGATTATTTTCTTTTTGTATATGTTCTATTTGGTAAATGCTATACATCACTGGCAGCGCCATAGGAGGTGTTGGGGGGGGGGGGGAACTGCCAGTGATGTATAGCATTTACCATCTGACCTGGACACCAGAGTTATGAATAATTTCATGACTTCATCCTCTGTATTGTTGATGAACCATGACTTAACTGAATGTGACCCAAAATACTTCTTTGAACCACTTTGTCAGGTGAGCGATTAAGGACCCTTGGAGCCTCTTGTTTTTTAACTGATCAGATTATAAATTATGTTGATGGATGCAGCAGATCTGTTAGGTAAAGGGTTTAACTCCAATAAATAAATAACGTTTTTGATTTTGGTGTATTACTATGAAATTGGAGAGAAGTAATGGAACTCACTTGCTAGACCCAATAAGTAAATGTTCAGTTTATGGTCCAATTTTTTGACTATCCAGTCGTCCATTAGCTGCATAGTTGCACGTTGGATCCTGGAGTTTCTTATCACGCCACCAGTCTAATTCTGTGAGGATTTCAATGCTGTTATGGACTGGGACCAGTCTAGTCTTTAAATAGGCCATCGCCTATGTTTGCATTCACAAGTCTGGAAGATTTAATTTGGTTGGAACCTCTGTCAAATAAGATATAATAGATTAAATGCTGATTTTGGATGTACATGTACTTGTCTGAAACAGGTCTATAAACGTTGGGAACTTCGGTGGTTGGCAGAGTAATTCTTTGATAAATCATGATATTTGTTATTTAATTTGCAGAAGTTTACTCAGTAACCTATGTGTAGTTAACATATAAGGTATGGTAAATGGTTTTGGTGTTGAAAGTTATATGTAATTTACAAGATTACAAAAATAAAAAAAATTTCCAATCAAGTGGTGTCCATTTAGTCCTGTTTTTTTTATAGTTTTTTTGTCCAACAAAATTGGAATTACTCTTAAGTTTGTAGGATTTGTCAGTGTTGCTTCACACGCATGGAATTTTATCATATAATAACTTTAATTTTATTTTCTTTTCCGTTGCAGTGTATAGCCTTCCTGAAGAATGTGTTGGTGTTAAGGATTATGCAAATGTCTGTCTACAGATGTTTGATATGAAAGCAAGTGAAACATTTTTCAGTGGTTGTGCCAGGCTCTATCTCACATTCTTAGGAGGTATTTGGCTTTACATTCCAATTGGTTGTTTCAGAATGATTCCAGAGAATGCAAAGGAAGACCATAATGAAGTGAAACTTTTGAAGGAAAAAGAAGTTGTGCCTCTTTCACAAGATATGACAGGTGAATCTCTTTTTGCATTAATAATTTCATTCATTCATTCATTCATTCATTCATTCATTCATTCATTCATTCATTCATTCATTCATTCATTCATTCATTCATTCATTCATTCATTCATTCATTCATTCATTCAGATTCAGTGACACTTTCGACAACCAGGGTCACCTTCTGTCAGACAGTTGTATGCATGGAGCAAGTGTCCATGTATGCATGGAGCAAGTGTCCATTTTGGGAAAAGGGATTAAATGCCTGAACCAAAACACATTGCAGATAGCATGGGTCATGATCGAACATGTGGCCTTTCATTCTGGAGTCCAATGTTAAGACCAATGAACCACCATCAATCATCATAATTTTTAGCTCATCTTGACAAAGTCAAGCTGAGCTAATCTCATCGCGCTCCGTCTGTCGTCCATCATCTGTCGTCTGTCCGTCGTCCGTCAACACCATGTTTTGGTCGTCTCCTCCAAAGCCACTGGGCCAAATCAAGTGAAAGTTTGTGTGAGTGATGGTCCCAAAGGGGCATTGAATTTTTCTTCAACTCAACATGCCCAGCCCCATAGGGAGGGAGTGGGGAAAATGCTCCAAAATATTTTAAAAATCTTCTTCTCAAGAACCAGTGTGTACAATGACTTGATATTTGCTGTGGGGCTTCTTTTTGAGGTGTAAAATCAAATTTGTTCAAACGAAGTTCATGAAGCAATATTTGGCTTTGTAATGGTAGGGGTAAGATTTTTGGCCCCACCCAAAATTTCTGTTTTCTGAACCGATGGTCCTGTATGAACCAAATTTGGTATGTGGTATTATTGGGTCATAAGTTCTTGACCTATGCAAAAAAAAAATTCTGCATCCCATGGGAACCCTGGGAGCTAAAAATAGAAATATTTTCAAACGCCCAAATTTCCCAAACCACACAGAACAGAGAGCTGTTATTTGGTATGAAGTATCCTTAGGACCTGTAGAATTGAAAGGTAAAAAAAAATTGCCATCGGTTATGTTAGGGTGTTCTGTAATGGACATCGAAAAAATGCTGAGTTAGCATATTTGCAAAAATTAAAAAAAATCTTTTCTCCAGAACCAATCATCAGAATCTTTTGATATTTGGTATACAGCATTCATAGGGGGGTCAGATACAAGTTTGTTAAAATAAAGCCCATTGGTTCATATTTGGACTCAATACAGGCGCCTGAATTTTTAACTTTGGGTAATATGGGGAATATGGGGAATATTCTTTGAAAATCTTTTTCTTCAGAACCACCAGTCAGAATCTTTTAATGTTTGGTATACATCATTGTTATGAGGGTCTCTCTAGGGAGGTCAGATTCAAGTTTGTTCAAATCAGATCCCTAGGCATATATTTAGGCTCGCTGTGGTAGCCCAAATTTTTACTTAGTGCGATATGAGGAAATTTCTTTAAAAATCTTCTTCTTCAGATCCACCAGTCGGAATGCTTTTATATTTGGTATACAACATCTCTGGAGGGTGGGGGGAGGGGGGGGAGGGTTCAGATTCAAGTTTGTTCAATTTGTGTGCCTGGGTTAATATTTGGTCTCCATCAGGGAACCTGAAATTTAACTTAGTACAATATGAGGGAATTTCTTCAAAAATCTTCTTCTTCAGATCCACTAGTCAGAATACTTCCATATTTGGTATACAATATCTCTAGGGGGGTCAGATTCTAGTTTGTTCAAATCGGATCCACAGATTAATATTCGGGCTCGCTATGGTAGCCCAAATTTTAACTTGGCGCAATATGAAGAAATTTCTATAAAATTTCTCTTCTTCATATCCAACAGTCAGAATGCTTTCATATTTGGTACACAACATCTCTAGGGAAGTCAGATTCAACTGTGTTCAAACCGAGAGCCTGGGTTAATATTTGGGCTCCTTATGGGAGCCAGAATTGGCCATGGTGCTGAAGAATTAAAAATTTTGTATTTAGTACCCTCTAGTTATTATTTATTGGTGTTTAATGGCACTTTGGACAGCCAGTGTCACCCCATGTTGGACAGTTTATGGGTGGAGGAAACCAGATCACCTGGAGAGAACCACTGAGTAACGGTGGGCAACTGCCAGACTCCCCAACTTACTAATTCCACACAGGCAGGGTTAGCATTAGTTGATGACGAGCACCATCGATGTGCAGTTCGCCTTAGGACACAGTGCCACCATGCCTGCCATGCGGGCAATCAAAAAGAAGTGTCTTGCCCAAGGACACAATGTAGTTTCCCCCGGTGGGGACTGAACTGTGGACCTTTTGATTTGTAGTGCAATGCCATAACCACTGAGCCACAGAGCTGTCTTGCCTTATTTGAAAGTTTTTAGTGCCACAGTAAAGTTTGGTTATCATGAATACAAAATGTAATGGAGTGTGGTGACTCAATGGTTATGGCATTGGACTTGAAACCAAAAGGTTGACGATTTAGCCCTGACCAGTGGTAACTGCATTGTGCCCTTGGGCACAGGGCTCAAAATAAACTTGCAAAAAGCTACACAATGTTCAGTTATGTACAGCATTTTGCGATACAAGATCCTATTAGGCTGCAGTTGATTGTCTTGTATCACAAAATGTAAATGAAAATTTGCAAACAAATTTGAAAACTAGTTCACTGATGCTTTACTTCTGATTGTGGAACATTCCAGGCATAACTCAGATTAACTCTCCATCAAGCATCATTAGCAACTTCATATGTAAGATGAATTCTATTGGTTTAAATTCTTCCTGTTTTTACAACATTTTGCATAAAATGTACATTAAAAATAACTTCAAGCCCATCAAATTAAAAATCCCACTTCCATTTTGAGAACTCTATTGAACAACCAAGACACTATTTGAAAATATCCAAAAGTCCATGCAACCCTAATAGGCAGTTCAGTTGAAAAAAACATAGAAAATGTTTCATGTGTTGCAGATCATTTGGAAATGCCCAGAAATGGATGGAAACTATTCTATCTACTTAGAAGAATTCAATACAAAACAGCATAACATAACTCTGGTATACAAAAATAGCTATGTAATTTTTACAAAATGTTATTAATTTTTTTTAAATTTGTAGCATTTTGCTGTGCAAAGAAAAAAAGTTATTTTGAGCACTGCTTGGGCAAGATACTTAATCCTGATTGCCCATGTGGGGGGTGGGGGGGGGGGGGTGCACAGTGGCCCAGTGTACTAAGGTGTACTGAACATTGATTGTACACTTGCCTTCAACCACTGCTAACTCTCTTTGAGCAGAGTTAGTAAGTTGGAGAGTCTGATGCTGCGTGTCGTTGCCCTGTAGTTCTCTCCAGATACTTTGGCTTCCTCCACCTATGAAACGGTAAGACTTAATGTGACCCAGGCTGTTGAAAGTGTTATTAAAAAATAAAAATAATAATTTTAACAGTGTAATTCAAGAAAATGTAATGTCTATGATTTTTAGCTCAACTTTGGCGAAGCCAAATTTGAGCTTTTGTCATGGCCCTTTGTCCATCTGTCCTGTTGGTTACGGCTAGAGGCCGTATTTATGAACCGATCTTTACGAAACTTCTTGGGTACCTTTGTTATGACTGTGGGACGAGAACGAGTGTTTTTGGGTGCGGTCCGAAATTCAGGATGGCTGCCAGCCGCCATTTTGTACCGATGATGCAGAAATCTGTTTTTTGTACAGAACTTCCACATGAAAGCTCTGATTTGAATAATTTTTTGTGTGAATGTTTAGTACCCTGGGATACATCACATATAATACAGGTTTTTTTCTCGTGCATAAATTATGCAAATTAGACTAACTTAGATTTATTCAGTGTTACTTTCAGCACTGTAAATGTAAATGCCAAGTCGGCTCGGGCTAAAGGCCGAATTTATGAACTGATCTTCACAAAACTTCTGGGGTACCTTTGTTATCACGGTGGGATGAGAACGAGTGTTTTGGGGTCCACTTCGAAATTCAAGATGGCCACTGGCAGCCATTTCGTACCGAAATTAGGTGTAATCAGTTTTTTGTACAGAACTTGTATATGAAAGTTCTGACTTGAATAAATTTTTGGACAAATGTTTAGTACCATGGGATAGATCACATATAATACAGGTTTTTTTTCTCATGCGTAAATTATGCAAATTTGACTAACTTTGATTTATTCAGTGTTACTTTCAGCACTGTGAGTGCAAATGCCAATACGGCTCGGGCCAGAGGCCGTATTTATGAACCAATCTTCACAAAACTTCTTGGGTACCTTTGTTATCACTCTGGTTTGTGTGAATGTTTAGTAGCACGGGATACATCACATATAATACAGGTTTTTTTTTTCGTGCAGAAATTATGCAAACTAGATGAACTTTGATTTATTCAGTGCTACTTACACAATGTAAGCACACATGTCAATACGGCTCAGGGTAGAGGCTGTATTTATGAACCGATCTTCACAAAACTTCTTGGGTACCTTTGTTATCACCTTGGGATGAGAATGAGTGTTTCTGGGTACGGTCCAAAATTCAAGATGGCTGCCAGTGGCCATTTTGTACCGAAATTAGGTCCAATCAGTTTTTTGTCACAAGTTCTATACAGCTCGTATTTATGAACTGATCTTCACAAAACTTCTTGGGTACTTTTGTTCAGGGGTTCAGTCAGACCCACTCTGGGACTCAAAGACATCTGACTGTCACCCACCTAACATTTGTTACAGGCAACGGTCAGTATTTTTGTACAGACCGTTACAATACTTTATATGTACCTTTGTTATCAGGTCATTACCTAGAAGTTTGTCATTGCTGTGTCACATACTATCTATGTACATGTCTTTGTCTAGACAAGTTGTGCTACAGTGTCATTGACACTTTCATTTTCATTCAAGTCAATAATTATCAGTACAGTGGAATAGACATGTTGCTAGTGAGAATTATTCAATTAACAGAAGTATTCAATTATTATCAATTTGTTACGAGCATTTATTCGATTATATTTTGTTTGACTGAGATTATTGTGTTCTGTCAAATGAGATATGATAGATTAACCCAATTGAATCGACCGCATCCACCCGATTAATTTACAAATTCAGGAGTACAAAAAAAGTATATTTTTCCAAAAATTAAAAAAGATCATGTGACCCCCTCGTTGGAACGAGCTTGTCAAGCTCATTCCAATTAAAGGTCACATGATATATTTTTGCTGAAATTTTTTTAAAAATTTAAAAACACAATAATTAAAATAATAAATTTTGATAACCTGTGCATTGTGTAAAGAGTTAAATGCCTTTGTTGGAAGTACTGTGACTTTGAATATGTCTATAAACAAGAGGAATTTGGTGATTGTCAGCATTTTTTTTCAACATATTGAAAGATTTTTTTATTCAGTTAACAGCAGTTTATTGAGAAACTTATATGCAATTAACAGCTCAAACTTGTATTGAAGGTATCACAAATAGTTTGGTGTCTGGAAGTTTTATTCCACTAACAGGGATATTCAATTAAGAAATATCCTGGGAAGTGGGATCACCTGAATCTGTGATTTTTACATGACCCCTCATAGGAGTGTATTATTATGGTATGTCTTTGCATCAATCTATTAATTAACTCATAATTGTCGGCTCAGTAACTTTAAAACCAAAGGTCCATTGAATCCTCCATGTGGGAACCTCAGGAAATGAAACAGTGCTTGCTTACTGTGGTAAACAAGCTTTGTTTCACTGGTAAAATAGGACCCAGTCACAATTGGTTAGGATGGAAGTGCTCTAAGATGGGCAACATGGGTATAAATAATTGACTTGACTAAACTTGACTTTGTCTCCATAACTTTTTCACTCCACCGAAGAAAAGAGATGGTCCATGTAACATTTGTGCAGTAATACTAAAAAGGAATGGGTTCTTTGATGAATAGGGCTTTTCAATTCTGGAAGATTCGACCACAAACTAGATGGTAAATGTAAGGCCAAAACATGAGGTACTTGATTTGCATTAATAAACGCCAGACACTTCCAGGCATGTGAAGATGAGTGTTGTGTGTTTGAGGGGCAATCTCCCTCCCCCCCCCCCCCCCCCAACCCAAATTCATGCCTGAAATTTCTATAACTGTAAATTTTTGTGCTTAGAAAACGTGCAGCTACAGTCAAGAAATTTTACATTGCATGAGCAGATTATTTCCATGACCAATCGCAGAAAATTGTAGATAGGTTGCCCACTGAGGACCTTCAAAAAAGGCAATTAGGAAAAAAATTGTATTTCATTCCCCCCCCCCCCCCCCCCCCCCCTCCTTCCACAAAATGTCCTCCAATACGCACACCTACATGTTTCTTTTGGTGTGAGTTTTGGTTGAAAGTGAGCACAAAATTGTACTATCAAAGATTTTCAGAAAAAGATGGCCTATCGGAAATTGGAATTCACATTCAGCCAGATTCATTCACACTATTAGGCTTATAACTAGGGGTGCGGTGGCTCAGTGGTTATGGCAGTGGACTTCAATCCGAAAGGTACACGATTTGATTTCTGCCAGTGGTAACTGCATTGTGCCCTTGGGCAAGGCACGCGTAATACCTATTGCCCCCACGGGGGCACAGTGTTGCTGTGTACTAAAGCACATTGCACGTAGATGGTGCACTTGGCTTTAACCAATGCTAACACTGCTTGTGTGGAGTTAGTACATAGAGGAGTTTGACATTTGCTTGCCATTGATCGGTTGTTCTCTCAAGGTACTCTAGTTTCCTTCACCCCTAAAATTGTCCAACGTGAGATGACCCTGGCTGCTGAAAGTATCATTAAACCCCCCAATAAATAAATATCTGCCATAAAATTAACTAAAGGTAAATGGATAAACCCCAGCCCCCCCTCCCCCCCCCCCCCCCAAATTGCCATTCAAATTTAATTATTTCTCCATTTCTCCCCACAAAAATATGGGGTGCAATTCCCCAATGAAATGAGCTTGTGCTGTTCAGGGGCCATAAGCTATGTTTCAGGGCCCCCAAAAATTGTAATTTGTTTAGGTCCTCCATATATGTGAGTGTTGTCTTCCATTTACAGAAGGCAATGGTTAAATAATAATTAAATATTATTTAAAAGCTCATCGGATTCAATTGTGTGTAAAGTGGGGAGCTGGGGAATAGGATTTGATATGGTGGTGCCTCGTCCCAGCATTCCCCCCCCCCCTCTTCATTCTCCATATCGCTCTCAGTGGTCAGTAAAAATGATTAGTCAGAATCAAGAAGTAATCATTTGAGAATTATGAAAAAAATGTATATTAAAAAAAGAACCATTTCCACCAGAAGCGTAGTTCTGGTGTTTCACTGTAGGTCTACAAAAAGGCAATTTATCCCTAGAGCAGAAATCAGTCAGAACTCAAAATTTTGGTTGAATGTTCACTCACCAGAAAGGCGGCTGTTCGGGGTGAGTCGGTATTCTGATTTTTGTATGTACTTTCCGTGTTAAATGGTAAAAGGGCTGCAAGCCGAGAGGTCCTCAGTTCGAATCCCACCTGCGGCAACCACGTTGTGTCCTTGGGCAAGACATTTCACCCCCATTGCCCATGTGGGGGCATGGTGACGATGTGTACTAAAGCGTACTGCACGTCGATGGTGCACCTGTCTTCAACCAATGCTAACCCTGCTTGTGTGGAGTTAGTATGTATGTTGGGGAGCTGACAGTTGCTCGGTGGTTCTCTCTGGGTACTCCGGCTTCCTCCACCTGTAAAATGTCACTGTCATGATAGCTATTGTGCATAAGTATGTGACCTTCAACACCAATAAATAAATAAATAAATGGTTAAAGGAAGGTGAATATTCATTTGACAGAAAACAAGGAAAGTGTGTTTCAACTATTTATTCAGCAATAACATTTGAAAGTACACCCCATGAAGCATGTATTTTTTTCACGAGGGCAAAATTTTTCACAAATTTCAAACACGTGTTTGAGAAGTCAGATGTTTTATTAGTCAGTAAATTTTGCTCCTATGCTGATCGACCCACTCCATTAATTTGAATCAAACGTCATCTTATATGTGTGGAAAACCTATTTTTTGCCTGTGGTCTAGTAGCCTAGTGCAAACTCAGAAACAGTACATGTCTTGTGAGTGGGTTTAGAAACACCACTGAGTGTAAATTTTACACAGATAGCTCAAGTTCAGCATGAAACTATGCAGAAAAAATCTTTGTAGTTAGTAAAAGAGACTTCCGAATGAAATCAGAAACTGAGTGGAAACTCCACTCTATAGGTGTTTGCATTGTAATTAACCTATACCACCCCTCATCTTATCGTTCAAACCAGCATATTGAAGGCCAAATTGTTAACCCTGCATTAGAGGACTGCAGACCAGGAATGTAACTGCTTAGTTTAAATTTTAATTTTAAAAGTAAATTATCCCCCGGAGTCTTATCACACATGGAAGAGGCACAACACTATGAACTCTTAACCCGCTGAGTATTTTCAAAATATTTAAGCAAATCGAATAGTAGCCATGACGAGATTTGATGAAAAATTCATGTGAATTTAACTTTAAAATTATTGATAAAAAAATCCATTCAGTTTACAGGAGAAAAATTTGATTGTGTCCAAATTATACTTGTTTCTGCGGCAGGAGAAATCCTCTCTTGGGCAAGGAGTTAACATCAGTCTCTGGTGTTGAGAAGGTTAAATTCTTTTTAAACTACAAGAAAAAGACTTAATTGAATGGAATCCCTTTTTAATCCAAGTAATTTTATTACAGAGATTTTACCAGCACTTAGCTTAGCCAGGATTAAGCCACCAAAACAAGACAGTAATGGTTGCAAGTGTATAGGAGTTGACTGTGGCTGCTGCCGGCACTTTCTCATTCCAAAGATAGGACTTAATGATACAGGTGAGAATCAGAGTATTTCCTCAATAATAAACTTTCTCCAGCTGTGAAGGTGATCACATCAGCTCTTTAAACGTTGTTCAACCCTTTACTAAAGATATTGGGGGCAGGGTAGTGCTGTGTACTGAGGCATACTGCATGTTGATGGTGCACTTTACTTCAACCACTGCTCCTTCTGCTTGTGTAAAATTACTAAGTATTCTCAAAAATGGTATTCAAATTTTTTTTTTTTTTTCAATTTTTGCACCAAACCATAGATTAGGACCCCTCTTGGAGGGGTCATAAGCTATGTTTTTGAAGCAAAAAAATGAAAATGTTTACTTATTCAAGAAATATGTTTGCAAGTGTCATCTATTGTTGTTAGATAAAGGTTTAAGCAACCCAGGGTAACCCTTTACCTTACAAATCGGTTACATCCACCTGTGTAATTTACAAATTGACCATCATTCCAAGGCAAGCCTGAAAATAAGCAAACTGTCGTCTTCAGAATGAGTACCCCAGAGGGTGAATTTTGTGATGCTATCCTGCACAGCAGGGTAGCATCACTAAATTGACCCACTGTGAACCTCAATCTGAATTAAGGTCTCAAACCTAAACAGCAAGAGGTACCCATTGGATAAATTGGCACACTGTATGGGATAGCATCAGCAAATTCACCCTCTGGGAACCTCATCCTGCAAATGGCAGATTGCTTATTTTAAGGCTTGTTCCAAGGAGGTTCACATAATATACTTATATTGAATGTTTTTTAAAATTTTGGAGGAACATAACAAATTTTGATATTGTGTACTTTTGGTGAAGGGACAACATAAATTATCTGGGAGCTGAAGTGTTAATGTCTGTGTGTATGGATGTGCATGTGCATGCATGTGTGCGTACCAAAGTGGACATGCTTAGTTGTAGATGGTTGTGGACTTACATTCTTGCATAGATAATGTTTACAATCTTTCTAGGTATCTATGAGCCGTAGAATCTGAAAAAAGGACAGTAATATTATAATTATTCAGGTTTTGACTGTTGAAACATCCAGACCTGGCATTCTAGAAGATGCAGAAGTGCAATTAATTGCCCTTCCTCTTGCCCATAAATTTAACAGGAGGGTGCAATTGCCCTTTTAAATTTCAATCTCTAATACCCAGGCATGTTAAGTTTGAAAAACTTACAGTAGTGAAATTTTCATGCAGCAAAGCTTATTTCTCCATACAATACAAAAAACTGTAATTCACCCACCCCATCCATTACTTTTAAAATGTTTACACTGTAAACCAATGGCCCAGACTAGCTGGTGCTAACTCAAAGTTATTTAGGGCCAAACACAAATTTTGAACCCCCCCCCCCCCCCCCCAATCCCCTAAATATTTTTATACTGTACCAATGACCCAGACATAGCTGGTGCTAACTCTTAAAATATAGGGCCAAACACAGATTTTGCCCCCCAATCCCCAAAATTTGCATCTAAAACTAAAGAAAACATGTCCTGAAAGGCCCTCCACACTTCGCCCCTACTGCGCATGCGCAGTGTCAAGGACGTTCCGAAATTGGTGCCATTAATCATTCTAAGTTTGGCCCTTCATCAGTTAACATCTGACTGATCTTTGTGCTTATAAATCTCAGTTTAAATGATGCCAGACACATAAATATTACTGAAATGGTGATTCTAAGGAGGATAGAGAAGGAGGAGAGGAAAAGAATGTGTGACAGAATATTATCAGGGCTGTTACTTAAAATTTTTTAATGAAATTATGTTAAGTTACCTATTTTCAAGGCAGCAGCCATTTTGTTGTCATTCTGATTATTTAGTTACACTGTTTTTTAAGTGTTTTCCTCTCTCCCTGTCCTTTAAGTTCCCTCTTGCTATTCTCCCATGCTTTTGGCATAGTTTTTGTAATTATTATTACTAAATTTTCTTGGGAGTTTTAGCTGAATAACAGAATGAATTCTGTTCTTTCCCCATGTTTACGTCTTCACCTACGGGTGGTTAGGCGTTGTGTTCTGCATCTACCATCTGATGTTCTGCAGTTTCTTCCCTGGAAGTCTCTGTTTTGCATCAGATAGTGTATTTTTGGTAACTGATTTCGGGCCTGGGTGCCTGGAGTCTTATTTTAGTGTTTTTACACTCATTGTTTACATTTACAACAGCCCTCTGTGTGAGGGGGGGATTTCTAAAAAATAATATCTTGATGTTATTTTAATCATATCTAGATACATTATTATTGTTCGTAAGTGTTGAATAAATTGTTTAAAATATTTTTAAAATTTTTGTCCACACTTAGGCTTGGGATCCATTGGGGCTCAACGTTACTTTTCAGAAACTTGGGCTGTTCTGAAAAAATATTTTTTCAAAATATTTTGATTTCAATTATTTTTTCTATATTAATGGATCATATTATTATTATGTATTTTGATTGCCAGGGGTTAGTGCGAGTACCAGGACTTGTTTTCTTTTCACATTGAAAGGATATTGATCAATTGTTTTAAGAGGAAGTCTTCCTCTGACTTTATTATCATTCTATATGTGGTCAGTGTACTCGCATTAACTCCTGTTCTGTATCGTATGATTTCGATGACAATATGGGAAGCGTATGTCACGGTATGTTGTTGGGGATTTGGACACTCCGGTCCTTTCCCCGCAGGGTCACTCTACTTTATCAATTTCTATTTCAGACGATCAAGATTAGGGTGATGTATCTGTGATGTCTTCCAACAGTGTGCCTCCGTCGTCACATTAATGAAGGGCTAGCGGAAAAGTGCTCATGTAAATACACCAATTGCCTAAAAGGACCCTAGTAGGTTTGACGGCCTTTGACGTCCGCTAGCTCGCCCGGTGTAGCGTCCATTCACCGAATGGTTCGGCAGCCGGGTTCGTCCGTTGCGGTCTAGAAGGAATTTTGGGGTGATGCGAGCACTATAAATTAACCTAATGCACACCCAGTGACGGCGGATCGGAGGGAGAACGCAGGAAGCCTTTTAGTCCGGTTCATAGCTCGTTCCGGTCAATCCGGACGGCAAGCGAGAGAGGCCCCTCTCTCGTTCAACAACATCTGGCCCCAGATGTTGTGGTACAAAATGTGTCGCAAGCGGAGCATACGTCCGTCGCTCGTGACGCTCCGTTGTATAGGCAGTCCGCTGAGACTGCTAAGGCTTCCTCTTCTCGTCAGCGCACACGACCGCACCTTGGCTGCGTGACCGCCGATATATTACCAGCTTCGCCGATCAAGGATTCTTCGGCGACCAGGTCACACCATCCGGTAGCCAGGGACACGAGGCCTGCAGACTCCGGACGTTCGCATAGGAAGTGTGCGGGAGTCAACGTACACGGAGCTTCCGGCGGCAATGCATCGTAAGACCGCTACTGCACAGGCCTCGGGAACGGACGTGCTTTCCTTAATAGCACAGTTTATCGCAGCATCCCAGCATCAACTGAATCTGTCGCATATATTTTATCCGACGATGCTGGGTCGGGACGCTCCGCGGAAGCGGGTACGGACGTCCGAAAGTTTCATCCGGTCGGACGGGATACCGAAAGGGATTCGGAGGATTTCGAGCTTTCCCTTTCGGAACAACATATGCTGTTGTGTATGTCATCTGACTTGGTCTTCTACAGCTTCTTTCGTCGGACCAGAATGCTGCGATGCCGGATAAGAAACTGATAGCGTCGGTGGACTTAGAATTTTTTGGTTCGGTTCAGGGACATCGTCCCTCAGTTCCGACATAGTCCAATAATGTCACACAAACTTTCGAATTATTGAACGACGCTATATATATTATTATTTTATGCTTGCTAACCAAGCATTTCTGGTTTCTTGTTCGAAGAGTTATGGAGATGTCTTTCAAAAGTGTGCCTCTGTCGTCATAGTTAATGAAGAGTTAGCGGCAATAAGTGCTCATGGAATATGTCTATCGCCTATGGAGTGACATTCGCTAGCTCACCCGGTGTAGCGTACATTCATCGAATGGTTCGGCTGCCGGGTTCGTCCGTTGCGGTCTAGGAAGGAGATTTGGGTGATGCGAGCACTTTAATTACTTTAGTACTCACCCAGTGACGGCAGATTGAGGACAGATCGGAGGAAGCCTGTTAGTCCGGTTCCTGGCTTGTCCAGGTCCGTCCGGGCTGTGAGCGAGAGAGGTCCCTCTCTCGCCCAACAACATAGGGGACCGCATGTTGTGGTTCAGATATTTTACATTCGGAGCATATGTCCGTTGGTCGGGACGCTCCGTTATATTGACAGTCCGAGAGACTGTCTTTAATGCTTCCTCATCCTCACAGCAGGGCACACGACCGCACATTGGCTACGTGACCTCGAGTATCCGATCAGTTTCGGCATTCAGTGATTTCACGGCGAATAGGTCGCGCCATCCGGTAGCCAAGGGACACGAGGCCTATACACTCCGTTCGCTCGCATATTGGTAGTATGCACGGGGTAACGATCACGGAGCTTCCAGCGGCAATGCATCGTAAGACCGCTTCTCCTCAGGCCTCAGTGACGGACGTGCTATCCGAGTTAGCACAGTTGTTTCGCAGCATCCCAGCAATTGATAGTTTCTCGGTCGAATCAGGAATTATCTGACGGCGCTGGGTCGGTGCGGTCCGCGGTTGCATCAGGTACGGACGACCGAACGCTTTATAGGGTCCGACAGGATGGCGAAAGGGATTCGAAAGATTTCGAGTTTTCCCTTTAGTAGTATCGGAAGATGCCTTTCATATCTTCTGGCATTATCTTCCAGTGATTATTATTTCGGACTTCATTGCTGCGATCTTGGATAAGAGACTTATAGCGTCATTGGACTCGGATTTTTCGATCGGTTCAGGGACATTGTCCCTGACTTACCGACGCAGTCCAATATTGTCATTACAACATGTGTTTTATTTTTCGACGCTATATATATATATATACAAGCCTGCTACTAAGCATGATAGTTTAGTTTCTTGTCCGCGTTGCTCATTTCTGCCATTTTATCATTTATACAAATAGTTTATTTTGGCAGAGCAGGGCATACCGAGAGTTCATATGCGTCTAGACGGTGTGATTAAAGACTGCATATATTCTTTTTCGCCGTTTATGTCTTTTCCAATTTCAATGTTGGGAACGACATTATGTATAGTAGACTTAACTTAGATGCTTTATTATACGTAATCCGCCTTACTGAGGCGTTATCATTACGTCTTCAAGAAAAGATTTACGGGATATTATTCTCAATGTAATTTCTTTTGAGGGCAGTAGTTTGTTCACGTATAACTCCGCCCTTCAGTGGCTGATTGGAGTTAGTTAGACGTGACGCAGCCCTAGCTACATCCACACGCGTGGATAGTAAGGTTAAGAACTCTCTCAGAGTCGCTTCGTTCTCGGAGGAGCTTCTCTTCGATGGCAACTTTTCGGCAATCCATGAATTGCTCGATTTACACGTTCTCTTGTCTATCTAGTGTTACAAGAGATTCAGACTGGGGCAAAAATTCGGTGGTTGACTCAGAGAGTGCCGCCGCAGTTGCCGGACCCGAGTGTGGCTGTTATGACGGTTGCCAGTCAAACAGATTGGGATATAATACTGATCCCTACGGATTCGAAGTGCCAGGGTCTTTTAGCAATCATTTTTCTTCCGTGGAATAATGTTTTTTAGGCTTGCTTTATGTCATTGCATGAACATTATTCAGAAACGCATGCCCAAATTCCTGTCCTTTAATTCGACAGTAGTGGCGTATCTCCGGAACCAGGGAGGCACTCTTTCGTTTCCGTTATTCAATTTAATGGAAAGAATCCGTCTGTTGGTTATAGTACACCAAGTTCAGTTTTGGTCCGTCATATTCCGGGTCGTCTGATTGTTTTATCGGACTCCCGTTCTCTTACGGGTCGCTTGTTGCTGTCAGAATGGACTCTCAACAAACAAGTATTCAATCAGATTTGCTATCTATGGGAGCGCCCAATGATGATTTATTTATGACACAGCTTGCTAATCAATTGCAGACGTATGTGTTGGCTTGTCCAGATCTCTGAGCTAATATTGTTAACGCTCTATTGATCTATAGGACGGAATGATAGGATACGCGTATCCTCCGGCGCTGTTGTTTTAGCAGGTATTGCTAAGATAAACAACCACAATACTTTTCTGTTGATAGCATCTCTATCTTCACAGAGATCATGAGTAATTTACTCTCTTGTCTACTGTGGGTCTTAACGTGAAATCTTCCTCTATGTGAGGATCTTTTTCACTGGGTAAATCGTGTCATCTTTATCACAACTAGCAAGGTCGCAACCTTCATGTATTCCGTTGTGTGGTCCGTATTGCATTGTAAGCACTGTACTGGACGAGCTTTGGACGCGATTTCTTACTACAGGAGATCCTCTTCTTCTCTATTCTATGCGGCTAAAGTGGAGGCTCTTCCGTCGTGGTGTAGGGATCATTATGTTCATATTGTTGATCCCTCCATACTACTCATTGCTATTTTTTAGTATACTTGTTTCACAAGATCTACTGCAGCCTGTTATTATTTAGGTTATAGGTTTATGTTACCTCATACCTATGCACTCTACGATAGATTACAATTGAGTCTTTTGTCTCTTTATCTAAGTCAGTTAGTAACTTTTTGATAAATAGACTTAGAATCTTTAGATTAAATTCCTATACGGATTTTAACTTCGGTTCTTATTTAGCTAAGTAATAATTTGAGCCTCTGGAAACAGTAGTTTTCAAATTCTGACCTTTTAGACAGTAATTCTGTTGGTTTCTCTTTTACTGTAGAGTCAGTGAGTTTCATGCACTATCGATGGATGATTTTCACTTTCATAGTTTCGGAATCAATACTTCCGTTACTATTTAGGTTGGATTGTTGCATAAGAGTTAGGCTCCTATTATCCGGAACCTATTATTTTAAGGTCCTTCCGTCTTCGTATGGGCATAGGCCTTTACTCTTTCCGGGTACAGTTTATGTATTTATAAACAGATATCTGTTTATTACTATGGGCGTAAGCTTCTTCTCTCTTTGATGTCTAGTAGAAGGACGTTACACTCCATTTTATTAATGGATTCTATTAACTATCGGTACTGCTTATGGTATATCATTGACTTAGCAGTTGTGCTTAAGATTTCGGCTCATGAAGTAAGAGTTCTTCTACTTCTTGGGCTTACATTAATAGTGTCGCTATTATAGATTTTTGAAGGCCGCTCATTGCGCTCAGCCATCCACATTCATGAATTTTATCTCAGAAATATCGAGTCCATTTCTGGAGGCCTCTATTGTTAGGTCTATTATCTACTGCTCAGAATGTCATTACTTAACAGTTGCTACTATAGCTAGGTAGTCTGTCTGTTTCGGCAGTGTCTCCGTTCGGCTGCCCTCTTCGCTCTGGGCTATTTGACCCAGGGCAAGAAAAAGGGGGGGGGGGGGGAGGGTGTTCCCTTGGGTCACCTGTTTTACTATGAAAACAAGGGGATACCTCCTCCGGAGTTAGTAATTCTGAGCTGTTATTGGGATGGTTGTTTAGTGAGAAGTTTAGGTTTTTAAAATTCATTCAAGTCTTAGTTTTTAAAGTATAGCTTTTGAATATTGCATATGTCAACGGACATGATTATGCAATCCTCAGACACTTTTAGGAGTATAAGAGTCTCTATTCTCTAGACTTACTTTATTTATTGGCTTACTTTAAAAATTATTAGTATAAGGATTATATTGGATATTAATAGAGTACATGGATGTATGAAGCTCAATTTTGGAAGGTGTTGTATCTTTCTAATTTATCATAAATAAGAAAGATACATGTAAGGCCTATTACTTCTTTTTCCCTACAGGGGATGACTCTATTTTATTTTATTGAGCGTATTCCATTTTGCTCTATGTCCTTGGCCCTCCAGCCTTTTTACTATTCAGCTATGTCTGGGTCATTGGTACAGTATAAAAATGTTAAAAAATTTATAGTAATTTATATATTTTTTATACTTACCAATGACCCAGACGGGGATGGCCCTCCCAGGAGTTGGGAACTCTTGCCTCCCCGCTGAGTACATAGCGCTTACCAGGCACTGGTTATTAGAATGATTAATGGCGCCAATTTCGGAACGTCCTTGACACTGCGCATGTGCAGTAGGGGCGAAGTGTGGAGGGCCTTTCAGGACATGTTTTCTTTAGTTTTAGATGCAAATTTTGGGGATTGGGGGGCAAAATTTGTGTTTGGCCCTATATTTTAAGAGTTAGCACCAGCTATGTCTGGGTCATTGGT
The DNA here is from genome assembly GCA_031216915.1 of Pictodentalium vernedei. NCBI lineage: Eukaryota > Metazoa > Mollusca > Scaphopoda > Dentaliida > Dentaliidae > Pictodentalium > Pictodentalium vernedei. Next base: position 302,042,290 of record CM062294.1, read on the forward strand.
AAGTATAAAAAATATATAAATTACTATAAATTTTTTAACTTTCTTGCAAAGCCGAAAAATTAAAAGTCCTATCTGGCCCTCCATACATTTACTCTCCATGCATGCTCAGACATCATGAAGTGACTGGAATTGGCACCAACATCATTCTTTGTTTGGCCCTGGAGTCATCAACAATGAAATGACATCTGTGCTTTAAAATCTCCTTTTTTGAGGATGCCAGACCAGACACAAATCAATGCAAGAATTGGTGGATACAAGGCTGTTATTGAATGAAGGAAGTGTTCAACAGTGGTTTTGGACGTTCAGGGCTGTAACTTTACAATAATTATAAAATTATTTTATGTTTCCCAATTTTGGGACATATGGGAGTGCGGTGGCTCAGTGGTAGACTGTTGGACTTCTATGCTAGAGGTTCCGAGTTCGATCCCCTTCCAGGGCGACCCACGTTGTGTCCTTGGGCAAGGTACTTTATTCTGGTTGCCTACATGGGGGCATGATGATGCCGTGTACTAAGGCATACTACCCATCGATAATGCACCTGTCTTCAACCACTGTAACCCTGCTTGAGTGGAGCTTGAACAGAGTTAGAATGTTGAGGAGCTGACAGTTCCTCGTCCATGCTCGGTGGTTCTCTCCGGGTACTCCGGCTTCCTCCACCCATAAAACTGTCATGGTCATGATTAGCCATTGTGCATAAGTATGTGACCTTAAACACCAATAAATAAATAAATTCGGGACATATGCCTGACATCGTCATTTTTAATAATGATTATTCCACTGTTTGTTAAGTATTCCTTCCCTATCCTTCCATGAACTCTTCCTGTTAATATCTTAAGCTGTTTGGCTATTTTTTGTCCAACAAATGCTTCCAACGGCTTCTTTGGGTTTAACATCGATGTTCTTAACTCTTTACCTTTAGAAACAATAGTTTTTTCATAAAATTTTCCTTTAATTATTAAACGTCCAAAGCGGGATAAAATTTAACGATTATTCGACAACAAAAAATACTAATCGATTTTGCTGTGACCGATCGATTAATCGTGACAGTCCTAGTTACCTCAGAAGTGTGTTTACTCTCCAGAGATCGTTCATTGTGGTTCTATTGGACATGTGTATGTTATATATCCGTAAAAATCCCCGGTTTTTGTCCTATTTGCGTATGCCGACTCCGGTGTACGTTATATAGCGGGCGATATTAATTACCGGGATCATTGCTATAGCCTTAGCTTCTGAAGTGGCGGTAAGCACCATTTATGAATAATAATTAATACCTGAGTGCCTGTTCGACAAATATTTATATTGTTTTTTGGTACCCGCTTTTACTGATTCCAGAGCGCTCCCCTCTTTCTTTTTGAAGATTCCTTCAGAAAGAAAAGGGTGGGGGGGGGGATTTTTTTTATCTCTCCTCCGGCTTGATAAATATGTAACTATGAGTGAAGCTGTTTTGTCTGTAATTATATCCTGCATACAGCTGGAGTTTTATTATACCCCACGCAACAAAGTTGCTGGGGTATAATGTTTTTGACTGGTCCATCCGTCCGTCAGTCCGTCAGTCAGTCCTACTTGTTTTCCGGACTTTTTTTCTACACGCTTCCAGATATTGAGCTGATTTTTGGTATGTGAGTCTAACATGGTGGCCTACAGATTAAGTTTGCATTTTTTTCCGCTCTACTGATTTTTACCAAAATTACGGCCCATGGACTCTGAAAAATTCATCAAAATTAGTTTTCCGGACTTTTTTCTACACGCTTCCAGATATTGAGCTGATTTTTGGTATGTGAGTTTAACATGGTGGCCTACAGATTTAGTTTGCATTTTTTTCCGCTCCACTGATTTTTACTGAAATTACAGCCCTTGAACTTTGAAAAGTTCATCAAAATAACAGTTTTCCGGACTTTTTTTCTACACGCTTCCAGATATTGAGATGATTTTTGGTATGTTAGTCTAACATGGTGGCCTACAGAACAAGTTTGCGTTTTGTTCTGCTCCACTGATTTTTACGGAAATTACAACGCTTGGACTCTGAAAAATGCATTAAAATTACAGTTTTCCGGACTTTTTTTCTACACGCTTCGAGATATTGAGCTGATGTTTGGTATATTAGTCTGACATGGTGGCCTACAGATCAAGTTTTCATTTTGTTCTGCTCCACTGATTTTTACCGAAATTACGGTCCTTGAACTTTGAAAAGTTCATCAAAATTACAGTTTTCCAGACTTTTTTCCTACACGCTTCCAGATATTGAGCTGATTTTTGATATGTTAGTCTAACATGGTGGCCTACAGAACAAGTTTGGGTTTTGTTCTGCTCCACTGGTTTTTACCAAAATAACGGCCCCATAGACTTTGAAAAGTTCATCAAAATTACAGTTTTCCGGGCTTTTTCTCTGCTTGAATTCTTTCAGTACCGTTGAAACTACAGAACACTGTTTTCTGCAGTATTCCTAGAATCTATGTTTATTTTTAAAAAATGATTAGAGCTTGAAATATCGGGTCGCGTGGGGTATCTGAGCATGCTCTCTAAGGTTCTATATTTGTATATGGCATATGTTTGGGAGGGATATTCTCTCATTCTCAAATACACCATCCTAATTTTGGGAGTTTAGTCTGGGCTAGCCTTAAAAATTGGGAACTCGTTGCATCAAATTAGCATAGTCTTCATGCTAAGTTTACGGAATTACTTGAACTGGGCTCCTTTTTTATGATACTGTCTTCTCTGTTACTGTATAGAGAGGCACATGTAATTCCTAATAATTTTAATTTCCTTTCACCTTGGATTACAGGATTGGAACTATGTTGATCTACTAATTCTGAAGTCCTAGGCCCTCCGCCTTTTTACGATTCAGCTAGTCTGGGCCATTGGTTTACAGTGTAAAAACATGATAAATTTATAGTAATTTGTATATTTTTATACTTACCAATGGCCCAGATGGAGATGGCCCTCCCATGAGTGGCCACTCATTCCTCCCCGCTGAATTATTATGTAGTCCTCTCTTCTACAAAGAATGATGTTGGCGCCAATTCTGGTCACTTCCTGACGTCTGCGCATGCACGGAGAGTAAATGTATGGAGGGCCAGATACCACTTTTAATTTTCGGTTTTGCAATCAAATTTTGGGGATTGGGGGGTTCAAAATTTGTGTTTGGCCCTTAATAACTTTGAATTAAGCACCAGCTAGTCTGGGCCATTGGTAAGTATAAAAATATACAAATTACTTTAAATTTATCATATTTGTGCTAAAGAAAATAGATAAATAAATATTGATAAGGCCACACAAAGTAGATCTTCTGTTTCTCAGGCCATTATTTGTGAAATTGCATGCGGGCAAGCGTTTTTTTATTTTATTTCAGTAATTACTTCTTTGACATCAAAAGTTCATGTTCTTGGTTCAAGTTTTAGGCCTCATAACAGAATAGCATGGGTGGTGGTGTATTTCATCCCTTGTGTGCAAGAAGGCTTTGCAATGCTAAAGCATTGCAAAGCCTTCTTGCACTCAAGGGACAAATTCATCAATTTTTTTAACTTGGGTAAAATATCTGACATAAACCATTTAATTTTAATTTTTTTAAAGTTTAAATTGGTTATAAAAAGAGAGCATGCAGCAGCCAAAAGGACCATGCGAGAGGGCCTGAGAAACAGATTTTTTATTTTTTTAGGCCTAATGTGATAATTCTGGAACATAAAAAACAGTTTCATGAAATTGTCTAATAAAAATTAGGCTGGACGAAATTTGCCTAAAATAAATTCCATGCAATCTCCACTACCCCCACCTACCTACCACCACAAACACACCATAAAATTTGAGCTAGAAATATTAGGGGAAAAATGGAATACAAGCTCAGTTTCAGCTAATGGACCACTGCGATAAGGAAAAAAGACAGGAATACGAGCTTAGTTTCATCCAATGGAACACTGCAATAATGAAAAAATTGTATAAAAAACATTGCACAAAAACAATCCTCTCCCCAAATATGTTTTGAGCTTAGGAGTAGGAAAGAAAAAAACTAAATTTTAATAATGTGAGACAGTTTCTGAAGATTGCTTGAACACATGCATAGTTTCAACTAATGGACCTCCATCATGAAAATTACACTGGTTCGGCCTGAAAAAATTAGAAATCTGTTTCTCAGTTCCTCATGGTCCTTTTGGCTGCTGCATGCCCTCTTTTTATAACCAATGCAAACTTAAAAAAAAAAAAAAATTTCAATGAGTTATGTCTGATGTTTTACCCAAGTTAATCAAATTGATAAATTTACCCCTTGAGTGCAACAAGGCTTTGCAATGATTTAGCATTGCAAAGCCTTCTTGCACTCAGGGGACAAAATACACCACCACCAATGCTATTCTGTAGATTATGACGCCTAAAACATAAAACAAATCAAGAACATGAATTTTTTATGGCAAAGATATAATAATTACAAAAATAAAAAATAAAATAAAAAACCGCTGCCCACCCACATGTAGTTTTACAAAAAATTGCCTGAAAAACTGAAGATCTACTTTGTGGGGCCTTAAATTGATAAAATAACTGCAAAAAAAAATTTTAAATCAGAAAAAAACTTACTTTAAGTATGCTTAATTCAGTTCAACTACATTTAATTAATAAAGATCACTTTTTTATTTGTTTTGTTGCAATAGCCAATTACATGGTTCACCAGGGGCCCAGTTGATTTACTCTCGGCACAGCACAAACTGTGACGGAACAGGGATTCCCCACAATCAACCACGAACAGAACATGTGACGGGACTGTGCCGACCGGCACAAATTTGCGCCTCCTCGTGAGGTGGTGCAAGATTTGTGCCGTGACGTCATTCGACAAAATGTCTGACAGACTGACGATGTTTCAATGCGACTCCATCATTTTTTGTTTACTTTTGCTTACAACTGAGCTATCGTGGTTGATTCACCGGTACAAGTGACGTCATAACTTTGTTACAATTTGTGCTGTGCCGAGAGTGAATCAACCGGGCCCCAGGAGCAAGGTTTTAGTGATTAATTACTGTCAAAACACTCCAAACAAACTGTCAACATTTATTTACATGTAGGCCCATCCACCATGTGTGTGAGCTGTTATCTTTTAACCTGCTGATTATTTTCTTGAATTTTTAGTTGAGTTGTGACGAAGTCAAACTCGACTTATTGTTTGATGAATGGTGGGCAGGCAAACAATTGATTTCCGGATGATAACTTGATAATGGTCCGACCTACGTTCATGTAACTTCATTTGTAGGTTGGCCTTCATGAGAGGAAGAACCCTATATATTTTGGACTTGCTAGGTCAAAGGTCAAGGTCACAGTGACCTTGAACATTGTAAATCGTAAACAATTGGTTTCCAGATGATACCTTGACTATGGTTCAACCCACATTCATGAAACTTCATATGTAGGTTGGCCTTCATGAGAGGAGGAACCCTATTTATTTTGGACTTACTAGGTCAAAGGTCAAGGTCACAGTGACCCTGAACATAGTAAACCAAAACTATTGGATTCCGAATAATAACTTGATAATGGTTCGACTCACATTCATGAAACTTCATGGGTAGGTTGGCATCAGTGAGAGGAAGAAATTTTAGACTTGTTAGGTGAAAGGTCAAGGTCACAGTGACCTTCAACATAGTAAATCATAAACAATTAGTTTCTGGATGATAACTTGATAATGGTTTGACCCACATTCGTGAAACTTCATAGGTAGGTTGGCCTAGGTGAGTGGAAGACCCCTATCTTATTTTGGACTCGCTAGTTCAAAGGTCAATGTCACAGTGACCTTGAACACATTAAATCATTAACAATTGGTTTCCAGATGATAATTTGACAATGGTTCCACCCACGTTCATGAAACTTCATAGGTAGGTTGGCATTGGTGCAGGAAAGAACCCTATGTATTTTGCAATCACTACACTAGGTCAAAGGTCAAGGTCACAGTGACTCTTCACATAATAAATTGTAAACAATTGGTTTCCGGATGATAAGTTGATAATGATTAAACCCACTTTTGAGATGTCACAACTCGACATTGGATCGGTGATCCTATCGGCATTTTTTTTTATGAAATTCAGTCACAGCTGCTGTGAAGCAATCATAACTGAATTTGATGAAAAATCCAAACAAATGACGCCCAGCTGCCATTCGAGATATTATTGGTCCAATTTGTAGTGATACATAGTGTAGAACAGAAACCAAATCATACCCTTTTTGTTGTCTCCCACTTTTTGAAAAAAACGGGAGATATTAAATTCGGGGTGTCCTTCCTTGTTTTTCGTTTCCAGACTCTAACTTTCCTTACAGTGACCGGATTTCAATGAAATTTGGGTAGTAGGTCACTTTCATAAATTGCGGATCTAAGTTCGGATATGGGCATTTTCTGTGCATATTTAATTAGGTTGTTGAAATTTGATTGGCTGACGGTTTCCAGACTCTAACTTTCCTTAAAATCAACCGATTTCAATGAAATTTCATATATGGATTACTTTTATCAATACCTAGGTCAAGTTCGAATGTGGGAAATTTTGTACTGAAAATCTGTCCGTCTGCCCCATGCATCAACTCACCTCGGACGAAAAGCCGTATTTAGGAACCGATCTTCACGAAACTTCTTGGGTATCTTTGTTATCATTGTGAGACCAGAATATGTGTTTTGGGGTTTGCTCCAAAATTCAAGATGGCCTTTAGCACTCGGCCAAAAATTCAAAATGCCTGTCAGCCGTCATATTTACAGGAATTGTTTGTATTACATTTTTTGTACAGAACCTGTAAAGGAGATTTTTATGTCAGTAATGATTGCTATAAATTTATTGGGTGCCTTTGTTATCACTGTTGTATGAGAACAAATATTTTTGTGTTCAGTCAGACCCACTCGGGGACTTAAACAGGGAGATAATTAAAAATCTTTTCCAAAAACACCAGACAAAATAATGTTTCTTGAATTCAGTATCCCTAAGATGTGTATATTCAGATGTGTTGATGCCAAGTTCCTGTGTTAATATTTGTTTTATTTGGGGAGGGTAAACATTAGCACAACCCGATATTCTATTTCCAATGAGAAGAATAAAACCTCCTCACCCGTGGGAATCCTATGAGCTAAAGATAAAAAAATCAAATACCTATATTTTAAGAAGGACTGGACAAATATTTATTAATTAGTATGAATCAACCTTAGAAAGGTTTGAATCAAACAGGCCAAAACAGTTGCTAACATTTGGCTTATGGTGCACCATACAAGGATCCCCATTGTCACATTAATGCCATGAAGATTTATTTTCTAGTTTAGCATCGAACTGTCACCCACCTTTACAATACTTTACCTATACATTTGTTACAGGCTACGATCAGTATTTATGTACAGACCATTACAATACTTTACATGTACCTTTGTTATCAGCTCATTACCAAGATGTGTGTCATTGCTGTGTCACATACTATACATGTACGTGTCTCACACAAGTTGAGCTACAGTGTCATTGACACTTTCATTTAACATAGCATAAATGCATCAGCATAATTGACAACTAGATCTGGATATAACCTTGAGTTAATGGTGGTCCATGAGATGAAAATTTGCAAGTTTTTTCTTTTGTTTTGTCCCTGCGTGAACTTTTCCCTGATATCTATCCCATTTCCCTGAAAATCACCCTCAAGGTTCCCTGAAAAATTATTCTGGAGGTTAACATGTCTGCCGTGATTGGTCAACTGTGATGGCATGTGAACTAGATTTGTTGAGCACAGTCTACAGTTCATATTTAAGAAGCAATTTCTTTGTAACTTGGAAGGATAACTCGGTATGATGTCTAGATGAGACTGTCCTATTTTGGTCACGATTGGTCAGCTGGTCCCGCCACCTGGTCACATGACCTAGATCCCATTACCACTCTCTACAGGTTGTTTTTATGAACAGATTTCATTGTAACTTGGTAGGATAACTCTGCATGATATCAAGATGAGACCGTTTTATCTTGATATCATGCAGAGTTATCCTAACATTAGTAACCAAATATCAGGTCTTTTTTGGTATATATCTCTTTGGGAACAATGTCTACCTCAAGTGTGATGACCACTGTTATCTGATGAAAATTGTCAAAGGTATTGCCGCAGGAAATGTTCTTAGAACTTAGTTAAGTCAGCCCTCAATATTTCACTTTGGCACACCCTACAGGGCACATTTATGATCGGATTGCTTTGAAACCTGGCATGCTTGTTTGAGGTTACCTCTAGATGGGAGCTATCGATTTTCTTCCATTTCCTTCAAAACATCTTGCTGCTGTCAACGACCTTTGAACTTAGTTTAGTCAGGCATCAATATATTCCTTTGGCACACCCTATAGGGCACATTTATCATCAGATCGGTTTGAATCTTGGTATGCTTGTTTGGGGTAACCTCTAGATGGTAGCTATGTATTTTCCTCAATTTCTGTGAAAAAATGTTGCCGCTGGCAATGACTTTCGATGAACTTAGTGCAGTTATGCATCAATATTTCCCTTTGGCACACCCTGCAGTGCACAGTTTTGACCAGATCACTTTGCATTTATGATCAGATCGCTTTGAAACTTGGTATGCTTGTTTGGGGTGATGTCTAGATGGGAGCTATCGATCTTCTTCCATTTCTGTCAAAAAATGTTGCCACTGGTAACGTTCTTTGAACTTAGTTTAGTCAGCCCTCATTATTTCCTTTTGGCATGCCCAACAGGGCACATTTATCATCAGATTGCTTTGAAACCTGGTATGCTGGTCTGAGGTGACCTCTAGATGGGAGCTGTCAATTTTCTTCCATTTCCTTCAAAAAATAATCCCACTGCCAAAGTTCTTAGAACTTAGTTAAGTCAGACCTCAATATTTCCCTTTGGCACACCCTACAGAACACATTTATGATCGCATTGCTTTGAAACCTGGCATGCTTGTTTGGGGTGCCCTCTAGATGGGAGCTATCAATATTTTTATACTATAATCCAATGGCCCAGTCTAGCTGGTGCAAACTCAAAAGTTATCAAGGGCCAAACACAAATTTTGAACCCCTCCCCAATCCCCAAAATTTGCTTGCAAAACCAAAAACTAAAAGTCCTATCTGGCCCTCCATACATTTACTCTCTGTGCATGCGCAGCCATCAGGAAGTGACTGGAATTGACGCACACATCATTCTTTGTTTGGCCGTAAAGTCAGCAACAATGAACTGACATCTGTGCTTTAAAATCTCCTTTTTAGCTCACCGAAGGGAGCTAAACTTATCACTTGCCGTCCGTCCGGCGTCGTGAACATTTTTCAAACGACCTCTCCTCTGAAACCGCTAGGTCGATTTGCTCGAAACTTGGTATGGATGTTCATTACCATATGTCAATTGTTTGTTCAAATGAAATGGACATGCCCACTTGGGGCTCCATAGGGGGCATAACACCGATAACACCCAATGTATATTAGAGAAATTACTAAAAAATCTTCTCCTCCTGCACAAGTGGGCAGAATCATTTGATATTTGGTATACAGCATTGTGGGGTGGATCTGATTCAAGTTTGTTCAAATCGGCCTCCTGGATTCACATTTGGGCTCAGTATAGAAGCCCGAATTCGAACTTAGTGCATTTCAGGCAAATTTCTTAAAAAATCTTCTCCAGATCGAGCAGGCAGCGTCTTTTGATATTTGGTATGCAACATTGTGGGGTGGATCTGATTCAAGTTTGTTCAAATCGGCTCCCTAAATTCATATTTGGGCTCACTATAGAAGCTTGAATTCGAACTTAGTGCATTTCAGGCAAATTTCTTCAAAAATCTTCTCCAGATCCAGCAGGCAGAATCTTTTCGTATTTGGTATGCAACATTGTGGGGTGGATCTGATTCAAGTTTGTTCAAGTCGCCTCCCTAGATTCATATTTGGGCTCACTATAGAAGCTCGAATTTGAACTTAGTGCATTTCAGGCAAATTTCTTCAAAAATCTTCTTCTCAAGATCCAGCAGGCAGAATCTTTTGATATTTGGTATGCAACATTGTGGGGTGGATCTGATTCAAGTTTGTTCAAATCGACCCCCTGGATTCATATTTGGGCTCACTATAGAAGCCCGAATTCGAACTTAGTGCATTTCAGGCAAATTTCTTAAAAAAATCTTCTTCTCCAGTTCCAGCAGGCAGAATCTTTTGATATTTGGTATGCAACATTATGGGGTGGATCTGATTCAAGTTTGTTCAAATTGGCCCCCTGGGTGTATATTTGGGCTCCGTATAGGAGCCCAAATTTGAACTTAGTGCATTTCAGGCAAATTTCTTTGAAAATCTTCTTCTCAAGATTCAGCAGGCAGAATCTTTTGATATTGGGTATGCACCATGCTTAGGGGGGTGAGATTCAGGTTTGTTCAAGCCAAGTCCCTGGGTTCATATTTGGGCTCACTGTGGTAGCCCAAATTATAACTTAGTTCAAAATGAGGAATTTTCTTTAAAAATCTTCTAAAGAATGTTTTGATATTTGGTATGCAGCATCCTTAGGGGGTGAGTTTCAAGTTTGTTCAAGCCATGTCCCTAGGTCCATATTTGGAATCACTGTGGGAGCTCGAATTGTAACTTAGTTCAAAATGATGAATTTTCTTTAAAAAATCTTCTTCTTCAGATCCAGCAGTCGGAATGTTTTGATATTTGGCGTGCAGCATCTTTAGGGGGGTGAGATTCAAGTTTGTTAAAGCCAAGTCCCTGAGTTCATATATGGGCTCCCTGTGGGAGCCTGAATTATAACTTGGCTCAATATGAGGAATATTCTTTAAAAATCTTTTTTTTTCAAATCCACTGGTTAGAATCTTTGGATATTTGGTATAAGTTTTTCTTAGGAGGAGCACATGCAACATGTTGAAATCAATTCTCTGGGTTGATATTTAGGCTACCATGTCAGGTGAGCGCCCTCAGGCCCCTTGGGGCCTCTTGTTTTTAATTGGGCCTTAAAGTGAGGTACTGTAGGGGTCGAAGATTAATGTGGAAATTACAGATCCGAATGATTATTTCATCTTAATTCACTATATAAGCACAAAACATGATGTAATTGTGTTTCGATATAGTAACTACATCCGCATTGGGTATTTGGTAGACATTGAACGGATATTACACCGCTATTTATATCTACCAACGCTATTTATATCTAACAGCGCTCTTTATATGTGAACGCGTTTGGAGATTACGTCATATAACTGTTCTTTCTCTTTGATTTCTTAGAGCGAGGACGCATTATTGCAACTGTGCAATTGTGTCTCACTACACACCTCATAAACTTTTATCACTAGCGTTTCTATTTCTTCAACTTCACCCGATATAGCATCAGGTTCGGGCGACCTTTGCTTTGAAACGACATAGACTAACTCCGTCATGTCAGATGCTTGTTTTTTCTCAACCACGTTCGGTTGTGCTGAATCGAGGAGCAAAGATCCTCTAATGAACGTGAAAGCAAAGCGAATTGAGAATATACTCAGGTGTAGTAGGATTTATAACGATGACTTACATATAGCTTTGCAACATGGGTACGATGCAGACCCAGATTTGTCTCTGAGTTGCCATAAATACTGTGTTGAGAAGTATTTGCACCCGAAGAATGTGAAGCAAGCAAGCATTGCTCATAGCACATCCCTAGATTCTGATGCTCTGCCCGAAAAATGACCCAAACGTTCACATGACGAATTTACTTTCAGGCGTCATTGCCTATTTTGTGGTGATGACTGCATAGTTGACCGGGATACAAAGAATCCTTCAAGGTGGAGGCCCGCCTACCTGTTTCACCAAATAGGCACACATACACTGCATATGTCAGTTAGTTATGAAATAATTGGCATTTGTTGTCGTAGGAACGATAAATGGTCCAAAGAAGTAAAGCTTAGAGTGTGTGGTGCTGTTAGCGACTTACATGCTGCCGATGCTCGGTACCATGTTGACTCTAGGTTGAAATTTACGAATCCAAAATCGGTAAAATCAGCTGCAAAACAGAAAATTGATCTTTTGTTACCACATAGTCAGGCCATACAATCTGTCACATCTTACATGAAAAATGACACATCCCCCACGTGGAGTTCTGTTGAATTATTTGATCTTTATCTGCAATCTGGTGGGACTTACAATTCCCGTCGATCATTTGTGTCTGATCTAGTCGATAGCTGCGGAGATGACATTTTGGTGTTGTCTTCCCCGGGAATCGCCACCATTTTGGCAGACAAATCCAGAGCTGGCACCTTACAGAGGCACGTTAATGACTCGGATGATGACAATATTGACAGTTCCATAAAGATTCTCAGTAAAGCAATTGGCAAAGAAGTCAAAGATATGGATCATGATAAAGATAACTATGCCACTGATGTTAACAGGGAGAGCGTTTCCTCGTTTGTAAATGGTACACTTCTCACGTTACTAAGTCGTTTAGCTCCACAGTTGGACCACACATTACCTGCTCTGATGATAGGAAACATAGTGACATCAGCCTTGTGTGGAAAATACACACCGCTTCAAATTTCGTTGGCAACGTTGTTAAGAGATTCTAAAGAGTTGATAAAAGCCATGCATGATTTTGGTGTTACATGCTCATATGACGAGCTATTGAGATTAAAAAAATCTGCGGCAGCTCTGGCTGCAAAGAATGCAAATGATACACCAATTTCGGATGCCAACAATGGCCTCATACAACTGTTGACAACTTTGATGTTGAAATTGCTTCTCAAAATGGGAAGCTAAGCACCCATTCATTGACAATCATGATGGCTCAAAAGGACAATAATGATTCCGTTGAATCTCAGATGATCCCAAGATTGAAAAAGTCAGATATGATAAAACCAACAGAGTACGAATTAGATGTTGTGTGTTTCAATGGACCCAAATGACCCGACATGCCCGCATCACATGTACGAAACACTGTTCCCCTTCTTTCAACATTGTGTCGCAGTGCAATGTTATTACGCAGAGCGATAGAACTTGACTTCGCATTTTTGAAAGATATGGTCAGTGACCAGAACTGTCCGGAGTTCAATGGGTATAATACCCACATGACGAGAGACTCGGGTCAAGCAATGAACCCAAAAACAAACGCAGCATACCTCCCTCTAATAGACATGACACCTGCTGATCCAGACACTATCATGACAGCTATGGAAAAGGCAGAGCAACTATCGTCAGATGCAGGACAGCCGTTCACTATATTTACTGCCGATCAGCAGTTATACAAGATAGCAGTACAGGTGTTATGGTCTTATCCAGACAAATTCGCGGCATTTGTTCCTCGATTGGGTGGTATGCATTTGCTCATGAGTTTCAATGGTTCAGTTGGAACGCTCATGGCCAATACTGGACTTTCAGATATACTTGAGTCATTCGGAGGGGTTGAAAAGATGTTGACTGGGAAAAAGTTTCCAATGAATATGAGAGCCATGCGTTTGTTATCAGAAGAACTTCTGTGAACAGCTTTCGAGAATAATGATTTGCAATGTGCAGAAGATTTATTTGCATTGCTAGAAGAGAACGCGTTCAAAAGTCGCACGACAAAAATGTGGGTTGATGGTTTTTTGAAACCATGCTTTCTCATGGTGTTGTACGTATGAGCGGAGAGAGAAGGTGACTGGCTTTTGCACATCGAAGCTGTGAAAAGCATGCTTCCTTATTTCTTTGCTTCTGGTCATGCAAATTACGCAAGATATTGGCTTTACTATCTGCGGCAGATGCAAAATAAGCCACTGGATATTTTATCTCATTTCTTGAAGGGTGAACATGTGATGAGACACATATGTACCTATGTATATCGAAACTACCTTCATGCGATATGGCCATGGCAAATCCGGTATAATAGGGATCACATTGAGTTTGCATGCATGTGGGAAGTTAGCTACCGGTATATCAAATTTGCAAGAAGATTGAGATACTGACAAATTACAGATTGCACATAAGGAAGAGGCCAAGTCTAGAATTGCAAGTGATTCTGTCGACTGTATGGGTATGAGAACTAAACTAGGAATGTGTATCGACCCATTGGATCCAAACGGACACTTCGAGACCATAATTAACATCGCAACTGGTAGTTTAGGTCCAATGTCTGTCAATGTCGATAAGATTGTCAGGCTCGGAGTTCAGAAAATGACGGAATTTGAAGAGGCCTTTCCGAGTGCATTTTATGAGTCAATTTCGAAACCAGTACAAACTATGGCAATCTTGAAAAAGTCGGTGAAGGTTGGGGAGATCAAAATATATGACACTAATCTCATTTATTCCAGAGTTATCAGACTTTTATGTAGTTTACGTGAATTAGATATCAAACATATCCTTTCCTTTGAACTGTCACCACTACCGACCGCCATATTTAATGAATCCGGGGATATGCGCGTGTGCACATCAAAATCAGTATTGAAAAATAAAGCAGTTGTTGAGAAACCAAAAAGAATGTCTGGTGTGGATAAGAAATCTGCAATTGTTTACGATGGCTGTGCACTGCTCTGGATACCTCATTGGCCTGTGTCTACCAAAACCAGACCGGCAACTGTTCTAGACTTCATTAAAGCGTTTAAAGACAACATCAAACAGAAGTTGCGATCGAGTGATGTGTATTTGGTATTTGACAGATATGTTGACTACAGCACCAAGTGCGTGACAAGGGCACACAGAAAGTCCGATAGCTGCCGGGTGTTTCAACTTGTACCCACCTCCCTGCTACCGCCACAAAAACATGTGCTGACCGTAGTGGAGAACAAAAAGCAACTGATCTCCATTATATGTGATCAACTCACCACGGACAAAAGTTTTGCTGAGCAACACACACCAACTCACAAACTTGTAATTACTGGCCAACATGATGTTCCGGTTGAGGTTAGTTGTGGATTAGTGACAGAGTAGATATGGCAACTAGTCACGAGGAAGCTGACAACATTATCGTTCAACAGGCAATATTGTTTGCTGCAGCTGAATGTAATAATGTTGTGGTTGTTGCTGACAACACTGACGTCTATTTGTTGTTGCTGCATCACTACCTTGAACAACACTTGACGGTTGCAATGACTATGGAGTCACCAATGCATGGACGGGTGGTGATAGATATACCTGCCACAGTTGATACACGCAAGAAAATTGTTCCTCAATTGCTCGCTGCTCACGCACACTGCGGGTGCAATACTGTAGAGGGATACTTTGGTATTGGCAAAGGGCGTGTACTGAAGGTTCTGCAAACTGGTGGGACACTGGAATCACTTGGTGAGAATAACGTGGAGATATCGGATGTTCTAGAACAAGCCACCAAGTTCATAGCATTATGCTATAGATCTCCTAAATCAAAATCAATGTCCGATGCTCGTTCGTGCATATGGAGAACACGAATTGGGAATCCGACTGCAACATCTGCTCCTAAATTGTGCAGCCTACCACCCACAACAGAGGCTTTTACTGAGAATGTCAAACGGGCCCACTTGCAAACTTGTATATGGAAGCATGCCCTTCAACCTAACCCACCGCAGATGGACTCAACTGTATTTGGATTCGAGAAAGACGTGAATACAAAATCTTTGAACCCAGTGACAGTCGCGTCCAACGTCAAGCTAGCACCTGATGAAATACTGAAGATGATTAGGTGCACATGTTCGAGTAAAACACCATGCAAATATTCAAGGTGTAAGTGTAATGCAGCAAACATGGCGTGTACCATTTTCTGTGCAAGCCGTGTTTCAGAGGACTGCTGCAATGAACAGACATAGCTGGCAGTAATGCGTAGTGATGAGGTAACTTGAATTTGGGGCCATCTTAGGTTTTGGCGGTTATAAGGAAATTGATCATCCCTGTCAGCTGCCCAGTAAAAGGAATTGCACGAGGAGACCATATAGTTATACGATATAGTGATACGATAATACACCGAGAAAAGACCAGATTAAGTGTATTGGCGACTGGACTATGGGCAGATGAGTGTAGACTGCAATTGCTTTGTTACTTTTCCAATTTTGGGGGCATTTTGGATGCCATATTGGGTTTCTCAAACAATTCCTTTGATCATATATAACAAAAGAGCATCACCCCATATGGCTAATTCATATCGGTAATCATGGTTGGACATTTCAAGATAATAGCGCCTAATAGCCGCCTATATTTGTAAGAAATGATGATTTTTTGCCATGTTTGCGGCCATTTTGGATGCCATCTTGGGTTTTAGGAAAATATATTTCATATGGCACATGAGAGTAACAGTAGGTTCATGAAAATGTGCCGATATGTGTATATACCTTACATTGTTTATACATACAATATCGGTTAATTTCGACGGACATAACATAATTTGCAACTTTTTTCGGATTGACTAGGTTATACCAACGTTTAATACGAAATAGGTGCTACCTAAAGTGCAAACGTAGTTACAACTTACAGTACGTATAGAGTGTATTATCACTAAATCACCTGCAGAGTGGAGATTCCACCCAAGCAATAATTGCAAATTTGTTGCAAAGCATAACAAACACAAGCAAAGTTCCAGCCAATGAATCCCTGGGTTACACTCGGAGGTCCATCGGCTGAAGCATTGCTTACGTTTTTTGCCCATGTGTGCAGAATTTGAAAGTAATACTTTGGGTGATAACGCCACCCCACGAGTCATTTTGTTACAATCCACGTACTGTATTTTGTAAATTTGAATAAAAAATATACAGAGGATGTCATTGGGTGTGTGTAATTCCATACCCATCACCAAAATCATTTCGTACCCAAGTGATTTCGTACCCAAAACCATTTTGAACACTTTAGAAAAAAGTAAATTTGTGCCCAAAAAATAATAATAGAATGTCCATGGCAATATTCATAACAGTTTATTTGCCAGGGGTATAATTTGAAAAAAAAATAGGTATTAAATTTAACATTTATAACCAAAACTGATCACAACATAGCATTAAGTAATGAATCCACCATCTTTAGAATTAATTATTTATTTATTGGTATTTAATGTCACATACTTATGCACAAAAGGTAATCGTGACCGTGACAGTTTTACGGGGTCCAAGTCGGTCAGAGCGGGAAAATAAAATCTGAACTCTTTCATATTGAACTAATGGGTCTCCTATTTCATGAGGTGACAAAATATAATTCAATTAAATTTTTTATTTAATAAATATGCACATTCATTCATTTAGGTTTCATTTTGTACTATTATTCATTGTTTAAACTAACAACTATTTGATTTGTAATAATGCACAACTCAGGCTGCACAGTGGGGAAAATAATGTTAAATACTTGTGACTGATACTTCCAAAAGGCCACTCTCTCAAAGCTGGCAACCTTTCTATCAGCTGGCTGGACTGTCCATGTGTACCAGAGCACTGTGCTGCTTGGAACATGTAACACTCATTGCATGAGAAAGTTTGATAGCTTTGAGAAGCAGTACAAAGTCCGAAAGAGGCTGCTGACTGGGATTGACAATAAATCCTTGAGTGAAAAAGACAACAGGAGAATGAAATGGCGCATTAGTCGGGAAAGTACTTGATTCCTACTCCTATGTTCTAAATGATCATATCTGTAGTACTGATATTTTTTTTGTATTTTCTACTCCATATTATTCTGATTTGATCCCCTATTTTTATTTATTTTCACCAGGCTGGACTGCAGTCTAATTCTCATAATGCACTGTTTTGGACTAAATTCTTAACATCTTCCATAGCTGTAGATAGTTGGAGTTATGTTGGAATTTTGAGGTTATTTATTCAAGATATGGCACTTTGAAATATTATGAAGTCAGTTTGTAACTTCAGTATAATATACCACCCTGTACTATTAGTCCTCACCATACTATTATATGGATGACAGTCACAAGAGTATACCCCCCTCTCATATTCCCGATAAAGTTGACACAAGAAACACGAGGACATTGGTCAATGGATGAATATGCATATAGAATTAGAATATGGAATATAGATCGCTCTCACCAGTCACCACATTTCTCAACAACCCCCAGTCCCCACCCACAACCACACTGCCAACACACCACCAATTTCACTGTGACCCACCCATGCAATGAAAAGAACTACAGTTTGATGCTAATAGAATTCCACAACACCTTTATGGTGAGCAAGACCCTACTGAATCAGCCCGAAAAGTCTGTCCAGACTGAAGGCTTGTTTAAGAGACTTTACTGAGGATGGAATTGAAGCATGGAGTTGGAGAAGAGATACATCCCGGAGAGAGCAGATCACCATTAAATCACAAACCTTTACAACAATTATTGTGCACACTTTTTTGAGAACAGAACTCACAAAACAATAAAAGTTACAACACAAATCCCTGGGGTGCAATCCGTCTATGAGTTGAACATTTACAGGTTCTTATACAGTAGTTGGGGTGCGGTGGCGTTGCGGTAACCGGTTTTCGTCAAGATCACCGGAGTTAAGCAACGTCGAGCCCGGTTTGTCCTCGGATGGGTGACTGTCTGAGCGATCGATTCGGACTCCTGTGTTGTGTCCTTGGACAAGGCACTTAACCCCGATTGTCCACATGGGGGCACGATGATGGTGCGCATGCCTTCAACCAATCTAACTCAGTCTCTGTCTGTGCTGCATTGCGGAGTTACAATATTGGGGAGTTGGCAGCTGCTCGTCGTTGCTCGGTGGTTCTCTCCGGGTACTCCGGCTTCCTCCACCCATAAAACTGTCATGGTCATGATTACCCATTGTGCATAAGTATGTGACCTTAAACAACATTAAATAAATGATTATACAGTAGTTTCTAAAAAAAATAGTATCCTGCAAAAAACTTAATAAATTCAGAGTGGTATGCTGTGATTTCACCCAGGGTCTTGCTGAGGAGGATTTAGACCGAAGTCATAAGAAAATAATCCAGCATCATCACAGCCCTGTGATTTTCCACTTCCGACATGAATAAATACAATTTGGCAAAAGTTTTGTTGTCCATCATAACATTCTTTTCAAATAAATTTATGGTCCTTCAAAATTACAATTTCCACCCACCCATCACCACAGCCAATATGTTCTAACTAGTGTTCACTGTAATTACTATTCACCAAAAAATCTAGTTACTTGCCACGACTCTATATTTTTATGGTCTTGTTGTGAACTTCTAGTTTATTCTCTATGCCCCGCCCCCACCATCCAAACAGAGGTTTTTTAGCAGTACCCTTAGAAAGTACAATTAACAATTTGATGAATTCTACGTGCATGCTGTTACCCCTTTCAAATATTTCTTCATGGTCTTGAAAGCGTGAATTTCTGATTGCATCTTTTCTTTTTGTGTTTGAAAATTTCCTAATTATGGTGAATTCTTAGCAGCAAGAAAAGATTGTTTTCCCAATTTTTTTGCGAAGATTTCTGACTTTTTATCACTTTCAAATGTCAGAACTCAGCAATCTGTGATGGGATTTGGGTGGAGGCATTAATTAAAATACCCACACTCTGCCTCCATATCACTTCTTGTATTTTCAAGTACATGTAGTTTAAGCAGGTTGAAATTTTCCGAAAGGTGGAGTGGGGGGTTGGGGGTGGAGAGGGGGTACAGCAAATATACTCACCCATTCAACCTCAACACTTCAGGTTCTAAGTAGGTTGGAAAGGGTCTTTTTTTTGGGTGGGGGGGGGGGGGGGGGGGGGGGGCATCAATCACCCCATCGAACTCAAATCTGTGGTTGTATTTTTAACTTGCAAGTTGGTTAGAACATTATGTAGCTTAATTTTATGTAGCCCTTTCTGCAAATTTGATCAACACATTGTCTTTCCATTACAAGTTTTCTAGATACCGACTGATCGCTACAGTTACGGCGCCAAGATTTCAGTATTTTTTGGGGGGGGGGGGGGGGGGGGCAGGGGGCTCAGGTAAGCTATGGGGGTGGGGGTCCAAGGTCAAGATGCTGAAGGAATCTCCCAAATGCCGATGGCCTTATAGCTGGCGGAGGGAATGGGATCTCCCCCTCGCATGTGTGGGGATATGGAGTTCTCCCCATGAAAGATTTCTATATTTGGAGGTTCTGGGAGTGGGAGTGATATCTGAACATTTCTACAACACCCGACATGACGTGTATTATTGTGTGTCGTTTGCGGTGTGAAATTGGGTGGGAAAACCACAGTCAGATAGAAATTTGAAGTTTGATTTGAGGGGGCGGTGGGAGGGACAGCTATCCCCCTCCAGTGGCACTGTCACTGGATTGTTAAACGTCATGTAAAAAGGATCAGATAGAAAATGAATTCAGTATCAGTGAGTGTAAGTAAAATTGTCTGGTATCAAATTTATGGAATTAATTTCGACAATTTAATTTGTAATTGTAGTCCGATTTAGCTGGTCGCCTTAAATTGCAAATGCATTTGGAATTGGATTTGGAGACTGACACTAGTGATAGACTGACTGTTTGATCAGACTCGGTCACTGATCAAACATGACAGTAGTTCACCTTCTGATCTTCCTTATCTTTCGAAGGAATCAGTCATGAACTATTTACTGAATGATTTTATATTCAAAAACAAAATGTATCAACACTGCGTGTACACGTATTGATAATTGTCTCTTGCAATCACAGCCCGAAGACGGCAAACCGTCTTTCCTAGCCAAAATTGGTATACAACGTTACAAGAAGCACCGCGTGACGCAAAAGTGGGTCAATCCGAAAGAAGCAACAATTTTCTGTGGAGTTTCCACTGCAGCGAGGTGCATGGGTGTAACTGTAAGTTACTGTACACTGTATCACTTCAAAACCTCAAAAATGAAAAGTATCATTATCAGGTACCGATACCGTAACTTCTTGATAAATAGTAAAGTGGAAAAAATCGTTAAAAAATTTTTATTGCGTCAGAAAAAAGGGAAAAAATTACGATCCGAAAAGTACAATGCATTGCAATGAAGAGCAAAGTCTCAGGAACCCCATTGTGTCCCTCTTTTAATTGTATGTTACGTATCTTCCAGCGGAAATCGTCCTAAGCACGAGAGGGGTAAACCTTTTGTTTACAAAAAAGAGCGTGAGAAATGCGAGAAAACATCGACTCGTTTTTAAATGTCTCGCGAAAGGAAAATACTTAAAATTATAGAATTTATTGCAGACACACTTGTTCTTAGATATTTTATTAACAAGCGTGCGACTTTATGGCCAACAATTTTGATTTTTTTTTTGTACAAGCAATTGAAGTTTAAAAAATGAACGACAAATGCAGCGCATCTTGCGTTTCTTTTGTGTTGTTGTGGTTTCAATTTTTGACGGAACCTGCCAGATGACGCCATATCCGATATCTATGGGTGACGCTATTCCTGCACGTTCACCTGTTCTTTTTTCAGAAATCTAATTCGATTTTTACCAATGAAAACAATACAATTTGATCAACTTCGACTCCTATTTTTCGTCCATGGTGTTTACTTCCGGACACAGATTTTTGGATTGCATGGATATATATTTTTCTGAAATATTCTAAATTTCGATCTTATATTTTCACACATACACACACGTTACCATTATGCTCTCTTCGTTCGCGGCCTTCAGTTGCGAACTTTGTTCGCTATAAATAACGTGATACAGTGAGCAACAATCCACTTCTGGTGGATATTAGAGTACCAGTGTGTGAAGAAATGGCCCCTCTGGTATATGGAATTATATAAGCATGCATATTTGTCAACATCTTAGCAACAATATGAAGCATACGTGCTGAAATCTCAAAAAAATGAGAAAAGTGTGACACATTGGCGGCCATCTTGGCCGCTATATTGGATTTTCATAATCTTATTTTGGCCAATAAGTAACAATTATATATGTGTACAATGAATCAAGAAGAAAAATCTTCAAAATTCCATATCTTACCAAAAATTCCGATCCAAGTTATATGGTGATATTGTATTTTTTCATAGCAGCCATCTTGGATTTTGTCAAATAAAAAAAATTGCCTAACACTGTCAGCTGTACAGTAAGAAAAATCTCATCAAGGAGACCCTATAGAATAATAATCCGCCGAGAAAAAAACTTCATACAACAAAACCAGGTTCAGTGCCTCGGTGGCCGGACTATCTTACAGTATATTGAGGAAAAGTCAAGAATGTAGACGAATATATAATGAACTAAAAGAAAAAAAATGAAACTCACGCAAAAGGAACATGCGTGTATCCGACCCCCTGATACAAACATCAGTATCAGGGGGTCGGATACAAGACAGTTGCAGAGTTAATACAGACAAAATACATGTAAGATTGTAAGATAAAACTCTTTACCTAATGAAGCAGCCACATCTGTCCGCGTAATTTGTCAATTGAGCAGTTGAATAGTAATTAAAATAATAAATTTATATATTCTCAGTGTTGGGTAATGGGTTAAAAAAAAATTAACCACAATTAAATGTGACTTTAAGAACTTGACACAAAGACTGCTCTCAAAACAAAATTGTCAATCTCCAGTGTGCACAGCCCCACTCTGTAACTCATGTTACATTCAAGAAATAGTAGTTCTAAATATGACCCTCCAGTCATTACCTTCTCCTCCCATTTTATTTCCTTCAAAGGAATTACCAGTAATAAGCGCAAAACTCATCAAACTAAAAGTCTGGACATATCGTCCCTTGAGTGCAACAAGGTGTAATCTCTAATATTTTGCATTGCACTTATTTATCGTCATCATCACCTCCATATTTTTATACTGTACCAATGACCCAGACACAGCTGGTGCTAACTCGTAAAATTCTAGGGCCAAACACAAGTTTTGCCCCCCCCAATCCCCAAAATTTGCATCAAAATCCGAAATTTCAATGTCCTATGTGGTCCTCCATACTTTTATTCACTGTGCATGCGCAGTGTCAAGGAAGTCCCAAAATTGGCGCCAATTCTCATTCTTTGTTTGGCCCTAAAATCAGTAATATCTCACTGATATTTGTGCTTGTAAATCTCAGTTAAAATGATGCCAGACACATAATCATGAAAGAAATGGTGGATCTAAGGATGAAACAAAAGGATGAGAGGAAGAAACAGTGGAAGGATGTGTTCAGGGCTGTAACTTATAATTTTTTTACGAAATTATTTCGTGTTCCCTAATTTCGGGACATGGGCCTGATGTTTTCATTCTTGCTATGAAATTTCCATTGTTTGTTCAGTATTTCCTCTCTCCCTTTCCTTGATTCCCCCCTTGCTATTCTCCCATGCTTTTGGCATAATTTTTTTAATTTTTTTACTAAAATGTCTTGGGAGTTTTGGCTTGGTAACAGAATAATATTCTGTTTTTTCCCCATGGTTACGCCCTCACCCTTGGGTGTTTAGGCATTTTGGTCATGCATCTACCATCTGATGTACTGCAGTTTCTTCTCTGGAAGTCTTTGTTTTACATCGGATAGTGTTTAAATTGGTAACTGATTTTGGGCCATGTTTACAGTGCCTGGAGTGATTCCTTGTCTTCTGTTTAGTTCTGCTCATAGCCAGATACATTAATTTTATCCGTAAGTGTTACATTAATTTTTAAGTATGTTTAAAAATTTTTGTCCACACTTAGGCTTTTTTGGGATCCATTTGGGCTCATCATTCCCATTGGGAACTTGGGCTCACCTGAACATTTTTCGAAAATTTTTATCTTTTGAATTATTTTTTCGAAATGTTGTAATGGATTATATTAATATCATGTATCTTTGTTTTCAATGGCTAGTGCGAGTACTATGACTGTTTATATTCTTTCAGGATGAAAGAATATTGTTGAAATTGTAATTCGAGGAAGTCTTCCTCTGATTCTCATATTCATTGTGTTTCATGTAGTCAGTGCACTCACACTAATTCTTGCTCTGGGTATGCCAATAGTCAAGATAAGCTATTGCCATCACGCGTGCGGAAGTCTGTTAGTCTGTTAGTCTGTTAGTCTGTTAATCTGTTAGTCTGTGAGTCTGTTCACATTTTCCTTTAGCACGGGCTGCACCCCGCAGTTCTTGTCTGATCATCACGAAATTTCATATGCAGGTTTGGGGTCATGTCTAGATGAGAACTTCCCCTTTTGGTTGCGATCAGGCAACCAGTATGGCTGCCCGAGCCCAAAACCCGAAAACCATTAGCACAGTCTACAGGTCGTATTTATGAAGGCATTTCATTGTAACTTGGTAGGATGCCTCTGTATAATGCCTAGATGAGAACGTCCCCTTTTGGGCATGATCTATCAACCGTGATGGCTGCCCAGGCCCAAAACCCCAAAACTTTTAGCACAGTCTGCAGGTCATGTTTAATGTGGAGGGATTTCATTGTAACTTGGTAGGATGACTCCTTATGATGTCTAGATGAGAATTTCCCCATTTGGGCATGATCTGCCAACCGTGATGACTGCCCGAGCCCAAAACCCAAAAACCTTTAGCACAGTCTACAGGTCATATTTATTGAGGAATTACATTGTAACTTGGTGGGTTGACTTCACATAATGTCTAGATGAGAAAGTCCCCTTTTGGACGTGATTGGGCAACTGTGATGGCTACAGGGGCCCGAAGCCCAAAAACCTTTAGCACAGTCTAGAGGTCATATTTATGAAGGGATTTCATTGTAACTTGGTAGGATGACTCCAAATAATTTCCAGATGAGAACGTCCATTTTGATCGCGATCATTCAGCCTTGACGGGTGCCCGAGTTCAAAAACCTTTAGCATAGGCAAAAGGTCATATTTATGGAAGGATTTCATTGTAACCTGTTAGGTTGACTCCATATAATGCCTAGATGATGACATCCCCTTTTGGTCGTGATTGGTCAGCTGTGATGGCTACAAGTGCCTGAAGCCCGAAAACCTTGAGCACAGTCTACAGGTCATATTTATGAAGAGATTTCATTTTTACTTCGTAGGATCACTCCAGATGATGCCCAGATGAGATTGTCCCCTTTGGTTGCGATCATTCAACCATGATGTCTGCCCGAGCCAGAAGCCCGAAAACCTTTAGCACAGTCTACAGGTCATATTTATGAAGGGATTTCATTGTAACTTGGTAGGTTGACTTCATATAATGTCTAGATGAGAACGTCCCCTTTTGGACACGATTGGGCAACTGTGACGGCTACAGGGGCCCAAAGCTCGAAAACCTTTAGAACAGTCTACAGGTCATAATTATGATGGGATTTCATTGTAGCTTGGTAGGATAACTCCAAATAATGTCTAGATGAGAACATCCCCTTTTGGTCGCGATCATTCAGCCTTTGTGGCTGCCCGAGCCCAAAGCCCTTTAGCATAGTCTATAGGTCGTATTTATGGAAGGATTTCAGTGCAACTTGTTAGGTTGACTCCACATAATGCCTAGATGATGACATCCCCTTTTGATCGTGATTGGTCAACTGTGATGGCTATAGGTGCCCGAAGCCCAAAAATCTTGAGCACAGTCTACAGGTCATATTTATGAAGGGATTTCATTGTAACTTGATAGGTTTGACTTCATATAATGTCTAGATGAGAATGTCCCCTTTTGGACACGATTGGGCAACTGTGACAGCTACAGGGGCCCGAAGCCCAAAAACCTTTAGAACAGTCTACAGGTCATAATTATGAATGGGTTTCATTGTATTTTGGTAGGATGACTCCAAATAATGTCTAGATGAGAACGTCCCCTTTTGGTCGCGATCATTCAGCCTTGATGGCTGCCCGAGCCCAAAAACCTTTAGCATGTCTGTAGGTCGTATTTATGAAAGGATTTCATTGTAACTTGTTAGGTTGACTCCATATAATGCCTAGATGATGACATCCCCTTTTGGTCGTGGTTGGTCAATTGTGATGGCTACAGGTGCCCGAAGCCCGAAAATCTTGAGCACAGTCTACAGGTCATATTTAGGAAGGGATTTCATTGTAACTTCGTAGGATCACTCCAGATGATGTCCAGATGAGAATGTCCCTGTTTGGTTGCGATCATTGAACCATTATGGCTGCCCGAGCCTAAAGCCTGAAAACCTTTAGCACAGTCTTCGGGTCAAATTTATGAAGGGATTTCATTGTAACTTGGTAGGTTGACTTCATATAATGTCTAGATGAGAACAGCCCCTTTTGGACACCATTAGGCAACTGTTACGACTACAGGGGCCTGAAGCCAGAAAACCTTTAGCACAGTCGACAGGTGATATTTATGAAGGGATTTCATTGTACCTTGGTAGGATGACTCCAAATAATGTCTAGATGAGGACGTCCCATTTTGGTCAGGATCATTCATCCTTGATGGCTGCCCGAGCCCAAAACCCCAAAACCTTTAGCATAGTCTATTGGTCATATTTATGGAAGGACTTCATTGTAACCCGTAAGTTTGACTCCATATAATGCCTAGATGATGACATCCCCTTTTGGTCGTGATTGGTCAGCTGTGACGGCTTCAGGGGCCCAAAGCCCAAAAACCTTTAGCACAGTCTACAGGTCATATTTATGAAGGGATTTCATAGTAACTTGGTAGGTTGACTTCATATAATGTCTAGATGAGAACATCCCCTTTGGACGCAATTGGGAAACTGACGGCTACAGGGGCCCGGGGCCCGAAAACCTTTAGCACAGTCTACAGGCCATATTTATGTGAAGGGATTTCAATATAACTTGATAGGATGACTCGTTCTGGAATAGTTTCACTGTAACTTGGTAACTTTTGTTGATATACGTTAACTGTGAGGGCCACATACATTAACTGTGAGGTCATATTGACCCACCCCTCAGCTCTTTAGTACAGTGTACATTGAACATTATCCTTTTCATCAAACACAACACACAAGTTAAGCTACAGTGTCATTGACACTTTCATTTTTCAGTCTCTATTTCAGAGAAACAAGAACAGGGTGATGTTTCCGTGATGTCTTCAAGACGTGTGCCTCCGTCGTCGCAGTCAAATGAAGAGCTAGCGGCCAAAGTGCTCAAGGAAATACGACAATTGCCTAAGAGGTCCCAAGTAGGATCGACGGCATTGGCGCCCACTAGCTCGCCCGGTGAAGCAATCATTCACGAAATGGTTGTGACGCCGTGTTCGTCCGTTGCGGTCCAGGAAAGGAGATTGGGTGTTGCGAGCACTATACACACCCAGCGACGACAGATCGGAGGATAGAACGGAGGAAGCCAGTCAGTCCGATAGCTAGCTCGTCCAGGTCTACCCAGACCGCGAGCGAGAGAGGCGTCTCTCTCTCTTAAAGCAACATCTGGGCCCAGATGATGTTGTATGTAACGTTCGTCAGTCGGAACATACGTCCACTCCTCCCGCTCGGGATGAGTCTATCAGCTTCCTCATCCTCACGGCAGCACACACGACTGCACCTTGGCTACGTGACCGTTGATATCCAGCCAGCTTCGCCGAGCAGGGATTCCACGTCGACCAGGTCACGCCATCCGGTAGCCAGGACATGAGGCCTTTACAGTCGGGACGTTCGCATAAAAGAAGTATGCACGATTCAACGTCCTAGGAGCTTCCAGCGGCTAAATCATGTAATACCCGGGCTCCACAGGCCTCCATGACAGACTTGCTATCGCAGATAGCTCAACTCATTCCAGCATCCCAGCAGCCGTCAGAAACTTTTTCGGATCAGGAATTGTCTGAGGAAGCTGGGTCGGTTTGCTCCCCTGCAGAGTCAGAAAGGGACGACCGAGATTACCAAGTGGTCCAGCTGGATGGCGAAAGGGATTCAGCGGAGCTGGAATTTTCCCTTTCTTAACAACATAAGGTAGTCGTAGATTTTATCTAGCAATATCTTCCTGAAGTTGTTCCTCTGGACCAAAATGATGCGTTACCGGATAAGAGACTGATAGCGTCACTGGACACAGATTTCTTCGGCCGGAAGATGGACTTGGCGCCTGAGTTTCTGACCCAGTCCAGAAATATCACACGGATATTTGAACTTTTGAATGACGCTATATTCAAACTAGCCTCTGAGGCGGGCAAGTCCGGTTTCTTATCTTCTAATGCTCTACAGCCTTTCATCAATTCAATGAATAAATTTGAAATGTCAGGACAGGGCGTTCCGAGAGTTCCTCTGCATCTGGACGACCAGGCTGAAGACCTAGAATTGTCTTTGCTGTTGTCTATGTCAATTCAATCCAGTACGCTGGAAACGACAATCTCGTCTAACAGAATCAGCTTAGACGCATTATCGTACGCAGATCACCTTACCAGAGCATTATCATTTCATCTCGAAGGAAAAGAATTCCAGGATGTACAAACTTCCTTACGAGTTCTTTCGAGGGCCATAGCACACTCTACATATAACTCCGCCTTTTCAGTGGTAAATCTGGAGTTAGTTAGACGTGATGCTGCCCTGGCTTCATCCACTAGAGTGGATCGTAAGGTGAAAAACTCTCTACGAGTCGCTCCGGTCTCCAGAGAGGTTCTCTTCGACGGCAAGCTTTCCATAATCTATGATCAGATTACTAAGAAAGCTTCAGACTCTCTGCTGTTTAAATCCGCTTCTAAAAAGTCGGATTCAGCGGAGAAGAGTAAGGCAGGCACTTCTGGGGCGAGTACGTCCAAGGGAAGTTCTTATAGAGGTTCTAAAAAGACCTCTAGGTCTTACTCCAGAGACTGTCAGGGTAGCGGCTCAGGTAGGGGTCGTAATACTGGCCGAGACAACCGGTCAGACGCCCCTAGATCGACGGGGCGAGGTGCGGGTCGTGGAGGACATGGTTTCTCCTCACGCAAGCCTCGCAGATCCAGGAGGTGATGGTGTAAACCTCTATCGTGTTCCAGTGGGCGGAAGGCTATCGAGTTTCTTAACCAATTGGTTGTCAATTACGGACGACCCATGGGTTCGAGGTGTGATTTCACAAGGGCTGAAACTGTCCTTCAAAAGAAAACCCCCATTAACTGGAAGTCCACGATGGACTCCGCTTCCGTCAAATCCTCAGAAGAGAGATTAGCTTCTATCAGAAGTCTAATCTCTTCTGGAGAACGCGATAGAGGTAGTAGAAATCCAGGAATCTCCAGGTTTCTGCAGCCATCTGTTTCTGGTTCCAAAACCAGACGGCTCGTTTTGTCCAGTCATAGATCTGAGCTGGATAAACAAGCTGATCGTGGCTCCAAAATTTTATATGGAGACCATCCGATCGGTCAGAGCGAGCATTCGAGTGAACGACTATGCTGCGAGCATAGATCTCAAAGATGCATACTTTCACGTCATTGTACATCCGGCGTTCAGAAAGTATCTTCGCTTCGCTGTCCTAGGAGTCGTTTATCAGTTCTGAGCAATGTGCTTTGGTCTGAATCTAGTGCCCTGGGCTTTCACTCGAATAATGAACTCGGTAATGACTCATTTCCGAGCTCATTCGTCTGCGGTAACGTCGGCCTACCTGGACGACATTCTTCAGAGGTACGGCAATGAGTTAACGCTTCAGAACGATGTTCAGAGTCTGCTTCAACTGCTCCGATGTCTCGGTTTCATAGTAAAGGAAAAGAAGTCGGATCTGGTGCCGTTCAAGTCATTCACCCACCTGGGAATGAGCTTCGAGACACACAACAATCTCGTTCGTCTGCCGTTAACCAGAGCGAAATTAATCAGTTGTTATGCTCGCTTTTGTCTTCACTCAGACGTAGTAAGTGTGAGAGAATTCATGCGACTGATAGGTTTGTGCGGAGCCGGTATGGATCTTATTCCGATGGGGCGGCTACGTACTCGGCCACTCCAAATATTTCTGACTCAGAATTGGAGTGTGAAGATTCATTCACTCGAAACGAACATCGTCTTGTCAAATCAAGTGAAACAAGAGATTCAGACTTGGGCAGATTTTCAGTGGTTAACTCAGGGAGTTCCACTGCAATCGCCAGATCCGAGTTTTACGATTATGACGGATGCCAGTCAAACAGGTTGGGGTGCAACATTGAGCCCAACAGATTCGAAGTGCCAGGGTCCTGGGGATCCGAAGTTCCTAAACAAGCACATAAACATCAAAGAGATGATGTCAGTTTGGCTTGCGCTACGTCATTGGATGAACATTCAGAATTCACATGTTCAAATTCTGTCCGACAATTAGTCAGCTACAGTAGTAGTGTATATTCGGAACCAGGGAGGCACTCATTCCATTCCGTTATTCAGCTTAACAGAAAGAATCCTTCTGTTTGTCCTAGAGCATCAAGTTCTCCTATCGGTCCGTCATATTCTGGGTCGTCTGAACGTTTTAGCAGACTCCCTTTCTTGGAAGGGTCGCATGTTGCCGTCAGAATGGACTCTCAACAATCGAGTATTCAATCAGATTTGCCACCGATGGGAGCGCCCTATGATAGACTTATTTGCAACGCATCTCAACAATCAGTTGCAGACGTATGTGTCGCTGTGCCCAGATCCTCGAGCGTTTGCAGTAGACGCCCTCTCGATCTCTTGGACGGAATGATAGGATACGCGTATCCTCCAGTGCCGTTGATTCAGCAGATATTGCTCAAGATAAAGCAATCTCACTGCAAAATTCTGTTGGTAGCATCTCTGTCACCTCAGAGACCATGGATAAATCTACTCAGGTGTCTGTTGTGGGACATGCCGCGGAAGCTTCCTCCACAGGAGGATCTTCTTTCTCAGGAGAAATCGCGCACACTGCATCACAAACCGCAAGGTCTTCACGAATTTCCGTTGTGCGGTCCTTCTTGCACAGCAAGCATTTTACAGGACGAGCAGTGGATGCAATTTCTAACTGTAGGAGGACCTCCTATTTGCTAAATTATGCTGCTAAGTGGTAGGTCAGATACTTATGCACATCATGATAGCTTACAGATTGGATCTAATGTCTAAGTTAGTGAAAAACTTTTCGATAAATAGAGCTGGAACCCTTAGATTAATTCCTAAGTGGAATTTAGCTTGGGTTCTTAAGCTAAAAGAAGTGCCATTTGAGCCTCTTGACACGGTGGACTTCAAATTCTTATCTTATAAGACAGCTTTTCTCTTAGCCTTCTCTTCTGCTAGAAGAGTCAGTGACCTTCATGCACTATCTGTTGATGATTCTCACTATTGTAGTGTTTGTAATACTATTACTTTGACTACTAATGTTGGATTTTTGGCTAAGAATCAGGCTCCTAATAAGTATCCTGAACCTGTTGTTATTAAGGCTCTTCCGTCTTCAGACGGGCATAGGCCTTTACTCTGTTCTGTTAGAGCTATATGTATTTATAAACGTAGATCTGAGTTTATCAGAAAGGGACGTAAACGTTTCTTTCTGTCTCTGCTGCCGAATAGTAGGGACATTACGGTCCATTCTATTGCAAGGTGGATTCAATTAACTATCCGTACTGCTTATGAAAAATTATCTTCAACTCAGCAGTCTGTGCTTAAGATTTTGGTGCATAAAGTAAGAGCGCTATCTACATCTTGGGCTTATGCTAATAGTGTTGCTATTACCGATTTGGTGAAGGCTGCATATTGGTCTCAGCCTTCCACTTTTACGAATTTTTATCTTAGAAATATTGAGTTCATTTCTCGTGACCTGCATTGTTTAGGTCCGTTATCTGATGCTCAGAATGTCGTCCACTAAACAGTTGCACTATAGTTATGCAGGCTTTCTGTTCCGGCAGTGACTCTGTCCTGCTGCCCTCTTCACTCTAGGGTATTTGACCCAGGGCAAGGGGAAGGGGGGGGGGTGGATGGTGTTCCCTATATCACCTGCTTTATAGTGAAAAGTGGGGGGCGCAGTGGCTCAGTAGGCAGAGGTGCAGGCTGCAAGCCGAGAGGTCCTCGGTTCGAATCCCACCTGCGACAACCGCATTGTGTCCTTGGGCAAGACACTTCACCCCCATTGCCCACGTGGGGGCACGGTGGCGCTATGTACAAAGGCGTACTGCACGTCGATGGTGCACCTGTCTTCAACCAATGCTAACCCTGCTTGTGTGGAGTTGGTATGTTGGGGAGCTGACAGTTGCTCGCCGTTGCTCGGTGGTTCTCTCCTGCTTCCTCCACCCGTAAAACTGTCATGGTCATGATTAGCCATTGTGCAGAAATATGTGACCTTAAACACCAATAAATAAATAAATATTATAGTGAAAAGCAAGGGAATACCTCCTCTGGAGTCAGTAATTCCGAGTTGGTGCCGGGATGGTTTTAAAGTGTAAAGCTAATGTTTATCTCATTCATGTAATATTTTTTAAAGTGTAGCTCAGTGTGAAGCATTTGTATATGTCACGTGTCATACGAGTGTTAATATACAATCCTCGGACACTTTTAAATGAGTGTAAAGAGTCTCATTCTCTGGACTATCTTTATTTATTGGCTTTCCTTTAAAAAATTAGTATAATGGGTTATACTGGATGTTAATAGAGATCATTGATGTTATTGTGCTCAATTACTGAATGGTTTTGTGTCTTTCTTTTTTGATATAAATAAGATACATGTAAAGCCTGTTTCTCCTTTTCTCCTTGAGGGGATAATTCTGTTTACATGTAATTGAGCCTATTGGATTTTCTTTTTTGTCCTAGGCCCTCCAGCCATTTTTCTATTCAGCTAAGTGAGGGTCATTGGTACAGTATAAAAATGTTAAAAAATTAAAAGTAATTTATATATTTTTTATACTTACCAATGACCCAGACGGGGATGGCCCTCACATGAGTTGGGAACTCATACCTCACTGCTGATTACATAACGCTTACCAGGCACTGGTTGTAAGAATGAAAATTGGCGCTAATTTTGGAACTTCCTTGACACTGCGCATGAAATTTGAAATTTCGGATTTTGATGCAAATTTTGGGGATTGGGGGGCAAAAGTTGTGTTTGGCCCTAGAATTTTAGGAGTTAGCACCAGTTAATTCTGGGTCATTGGTAAGTATAAAAAAATATATAAATTACTGTAAATTTTTTAACTTTCATGGCCATTTTTTCGCTCATCTGACTTTCAGGCAGGAGAGCTACAGTGATCACTCACCGTCCGTCGTCTGTGAACATGGTGTTTGCGTCTTCTCCTCCCAAACCGCTGAATCAATTTAATTGATATTTGAGATAATAGTTTGTTATGACATCGCAATTTGATTTTGTTCAAATCAAGTTGCCTCGCCCCTTGGTAAGGCCATGCCCAAAAAGTGTGCTTAAATCTTAAAAAATCTTCTTATGAACCAGCAGTAGCAGAGACTTTATATTTGGTGTGCAGCTTCCTTTTGAGATGCAGACTCAGATTTGTTCAAGAGAAGTTTGTGGGGCTATATTTGCTGTCGTTATGGGAGGGGCAAGAATTTATTGCCCCTCCCAAAATTTCTATTTTTCAAACCGAGATGCAGATTTGGACCAAATTTGATATGAGGGCTTATTAGGTCATAAGTACTTAATTTATGCCCGAATTTTTTTTCCCGTCGCCCCATGGGAACCGCAGGAGCTAAAAATAGAAAAAAAATCAAAATGCCCATATCTCCAAAACTACACGGCACTGAGAATTCTTATTTGGTGTGAAGTTTCCTTTGGACCAACAGAATGGAATGGAAAAAAAAAATTGCTATCTGTTTTATCAAGGGGTACTTTTCTGGGACTTTGAAAAAGTGCTGAGTCAGCATTTTTAGCTCAACTTGACAAAGTCAAGCTGAGCTATTACCATCACTTCTTGTCCGTCGGCGTACGTATGTACGTTAGTACGTACGTCCATAATTTCCTTTGGCACACCTCACAGGTCGCATTTATGATCAGATCACTCTGAAACTCTGAATGCTTATTTGGGGTGACCTCTAGATGGGAGCTATCGATTTTTTTCAATTTCTGTCAAAAAATGTTGCCGCGGCCAACGTTCTTAGAACTTAGTTTAGTCAGACCACAATATTTCCCTTTAGCACACCCTACAGGGCACATTTATGATTGGATTGCTTTGAAACCTGGTATGCTTGTTTAGGGTGACCTCTAGATGGGAGCTATCGATTTTCTTCAATTTCCGTCAAAAAATGTTGCCACGGCCAACGTTCTTAGAACTTAGTTTAGTCAGACCTCAATATTTCCCTTTGGCACACCCTACAGGGCACATTTATGATCAGATTGCTTTGAAACCTGGTATGCTTGTTTGGGGAGACCTCTAGATGGGAGCTAGCGATTTTCTTCAATTTCCGTCAAAAAATGTTGCCGTGGCCAACGTTCTTAGAACTTAGTTTAGTCAGAAGACCTCAATATTTTCCTTTGGCACACCCTACTGGGCACATTTATAATCGGATTGCTTTGAAACCTGGCATGCTTGTTTAGGGTGACCTCTAAATGGGAGCTATCGATTTTCTTCAATTTCCGTCAAAAAATGTTGCCGCGGCCAATGTTCTTAGAACTTAGTTTAGTCAAACCACAATATTTCCCTTTGGCACACACTACAGGGCACATTTATGATTGTATTGCTTTGAAACCTGGTGTGCTTGTTTAGGGTGACCTCTAGATGGGAGCTATCGATTTTCTTCAATTTCTGTCAAAAAATGTTGCCACGGCCAACGTTCTTAGAACTTAGTTTAGTCAGACCACAATATTTCCCTTTGGCACACCCTACAGGGCACATTTATGATTGGATTGCTTTGAAACCTGGTATGCTTGTTTAGGGTGACCTCTAGATGGGAGCTATCGATTTTCTTCAATTTCCGTCAAAAAATGATGCCACGGCCAACGTTCTTAGAACTTAGTTTAGTCAGACCTCAATATTTCCCTTTGGCACACCCTACAGGGCACATTTATGATCAGATTGCTTTGAAACCTGGTATGCTTGTTTGGGGAGACCTCTAGATGGGAGCTAGCGATTTTCTTCAATTTCCGTCAAAAAATGTTGCCGTGGCCAACGTTCTTAGAACTTAGTTTAGTCAGAAGACCTCAATATTTTCCTTTGGCACACCCTACTGGGCACATTTATAATCGGATTGCTTTGAAACCTGGCATGCTTGTTTAGGGTGACCTCTAAATGGGAGCTATCGATTTTCTTCAATTTCCGTCAAAAAATGTTGCCGCGGCCAATGTTCTTAGAACTTAGTTTAGTCAAACCACAATATTTCCCTTTGGCACACACTACAGGGCACATTTATGATTGTATTGCTTTGAAACCTGGTGTGCTTGTTTAGGGTGACCTCTAGATGGGAGCTATCGATTTTCTTCAATTTCTGTCAAAAAATGTTGCCACGGCCAACGTTCTTAGAACTTAGTTTAGTCAGACCACAATATTTCCCTTTGGCACACCCTACAGGGCACATTTATGATTGGATTGCTTTGAAACCTGGTATGCTTGTTTAGGGTGACCTCTAGATGGGAGCTTTCGATTTGTTTCCATTTCCGTCAAAAAATGTTGCCGCGGCCAATGTTCTTAGAACTTAGTTTAGTCAGAAGACCTCAATATTTCCCTTTGGCACACCCTACAGGGCACATTTATGATTGGATTGCTTTGAAACCTGGCATGCTTGTTTGGGGTGACCTAGATGGGAGCTATAAATTTTCTTCAATTTCCGTCAAAAAATGTTGCTGCTGCCAACGTTCTTAGAACTTAGTTTAGTCATACTTTACCTGTACATTTGTTACAGGCTACGGTCAGTATTTATGTACAGACCTTTACAACACTTTACATGTACCTTTGTTATCAGGTGATTGCCTAGATGTGTGTCATTGCTGTGTCACATACAGTACATGTACATGTCTAACACACGTTGAGCTACAGTGTCATTGACACTTTCATTTAACACTGTGGGTAATGGGAAAAACATTTAAGACTACTTTTCTCCCAAACCTCTGCTCCAAAAGCTTTCAAATTTCACATATAACATCTTTGGAAGATTGTTTCACATGTTTATTGAAAGCAATTCCCTGGGTCCATATTTGGGCTCTCTATGGGAGCCCAAATGTTTAAATTAGCGCAGTATGAGGAATATTCTTTAAAAATCTTCTTCAGATCTATCAATAAAAATCTTTTGATATTTGGTATGCAGCATCCTTAGGGGGGTGAGATTCAAGTTTGATCAAGCCAAGCCCCTGGGTTCATATTTAGGCTGAAAATTTGGGGTCCCGTTCCGGACCAAAATCCGGAAATTAGTTTTTTATTTGGGGTCCGGGTGGGACTTAGAAAATTTTGGACCAAAATCTGGAAATTTGTTTTTTGTTTTTTTATGTGTTTCGGTAAATTTTAAGACAAAAAAATATTTTTTTTTTACACTGAAAATTTAGGGGCCGGGTGGGAAATTTCCGATCAAAAATAATAAAAAATCTGTTTTTTATGCGTTTATCTCAATTTTGGGACGTAAAAGTGCAGGAAGTGAAAATAGAAGGAAAATCCTGTGTATTGTGTGGGCACAACTGCTTCATCAAGTTGGGATATGCTTTTCTTAGGAGCTTATTCAAGTCAAATCTCTAGTTTGATATTTCGACTACCATGTCAGGTGAGTGCCCTCAGGCCCCCTGGGGCCTCTTGTTTGAGTATGCCAGACACAAATCAATGCACGAATTGGTAGATCCAAGGCTGTTATTGGATGATGGAAGTGTTCAACGGTGGTTTTAGACATTCAGGGCTGTAACTTTATAATAATTATAAAATTATTTTGTTTCCCAATTTCGGGACATACGCCTTACGTCATTGATTATTCCACTGTTTGTTAAGTATTCCTTCCCTATCCTTCCATGAACCCTTGCTGTTAAACTCTTAAGCTTTTTTTTTTGCTACTTTTTATTGAAATTTTTAGCTCACCTGAGCAAAGCTCAAGGGGAGCTTAACTGAACACTTTCTGTCCATCATCTGTCGTTAACTTTACATTATCGACTTCTCACGAATTGCTGGACCAAATTCAGCAAAATTTGCTGTGTATGTTCCCTATCATATGTCAATTCAAGTTTTTTCAGATCAAGTTGACTTGCCCCTTGGTAGGGCCACGCCTAAAAAGTGTGCTTAAATCTTAAAAAATCTTCTTCTCATGAACCGGCAGTAGCAGAGACTTGATATTAGGTGTGCAGCTTCCTTTTGAGGTGTAGACTCAGATTTGTTCAAGAGAAGTTCGAGGAGCTATATTTGCCTTCGTTATGGGAGGGGCAAGAATTTTCGGCCTGCCCAAAATTTCCCAAAAATAAACCGAGAGGCAGATGTGACCCAAATTTGATATGAGGGCTTATTGGGTCCTAAGTACTTAATTTATGCCAAAAATATTTCTCCCGTCGCCCCATGGGAACCGCAGGAGTTAAAAATAGAAAAAAATTAAAACCCCCATATCTCCAAAACTACACGGCACTGAGAATTCTTATATGGTGTGAAGCTTCCTTAGGACCAACAGAATGGAATAGGACCAACGGAATGGAATGGTAAAAAAAAATTGCTGTTGGTTTTATCATAGTGTACTTTTTGGGGACTTTGAAAAAGTCCTGAGTCCGCATTTTTTAACACTGTGGGTAATGCGAAAAACATTGAACACTACTTTTCTCCAAAACCACTGCTCCAAAAGCTTTCAAATTTCACATATAGGACTATTCTTTAAAAATCTTCTTCTTCAGATCTACCAATAGGAATCTTTTGATATTTGGTATGCAGCATGCTTAGGGAGGTGAGATTCAAGTTTGTTCAAGCCAAATCCCTGGGTTCTTATTTGGGCTAAAAATTTGGTGTCCTGATCCGGATTTAGAGAAATTTTGGACCAAAATCCGGAAATGAGTTTTTTGTTTTTCATGTATTTTAGTCAATTTTAAGACAAAAAAATTTTTTTTTTTACACTGAAACTTTGCTGGCCGGTTGCGACTTGGAAAATTTTGGACCAAAATCCGGAAATTAGTTTTTTGGTTTTTTATGCATTTTGGTCCATTTCAATAAGAAGAAAAAAAAATTTTAGTCTGAAAAAATTTTGTTTGCGACTGAAAATTTCCGAACAAAAATAAAAAAAAAATCTATTTTTTATATGTTTATCTCAGTTTTGGGATGGACAAGTGAAGGAACTGAAAATAGAAGGAAAATCCTGTGTATTGTGGGCACAATAGCTTCGTCTAGTTGGTATATGCATTTCTTAGGAGGGGCGTATGCAGCTTATTCATGTTAAGTCACGGGTTTGATATTTAGACTACCATGTCAGGTGAGCGCCTTAAGGCCCCCTGGGGCCTCTTGTTTATTAAATTTCTTGGGAGTTTAACATGTATTACAGAATATTATTCTGTTTTTCCCCATGGTTACATCCTCACCCTATGGGAAGTTAGGTCATTTAGACTAGCATCTTCGATCAGATGTATCGTTTTTTCTTCGTATGAAGATCTAGCTTTGCATCTGGTAGCATTTAAATTGGTTTCTAACTTTGGGCCTTTTTGTGTGCCTGATATCTTGTTTTCATTGATGTTGTTTACATTGACAACGTCCTCATATATAGGTCGTTTTTTATATTCTATTTCTGTAGAATTACTGTAGGATACATAGATTATTATTCCGGTAGTGTAGTTCAAAAAATTTGGATTCTGTCCACACTTAGGCTCTGTTGGTATGCCACTGGGCTCTTAATGTTCCCTTTGGGAACTTTGGCATTTTTTTCAAAAATTCTTTTCCAAAAAATATTTTAAATTTAATTTTGATTGCTATGATTCATGTATCTTAATTATTTATTTTATTGTGGAATTTGGAGGACTGATGTCGTCTTTAGTCGATGCACTGCTGCAGACTGTTGTCATTCTTGTGTTCACTGGGATGACTGATGTTGGAGTCGGGTGTCGTGGTACGTTGTTGACGGTGAGGTTCTGAGGCCAGGCCTCTCACCGCATTTTAATTCATTTTGTCAGTTTCTATTTCAGAGGAACATGAATATGGTGATGATATTCTGACACCCATCCAAGTGTGCAACCGTCATTGTGCACTGTTGAGCATATAGAGCTAGCTGCAGTGCTCATGATTGCAAGAGTTAAGGCCTTTTGTTCAGGGTTTTAATCTCTTGCAAGCAGCTAGCTCGACCGGTGAAGCAGTTACTCCGTCGGTGGGTGCCGTGACCCTGGGTAAGTCCATTGCAGTTGAAGGAAGTGTAGATGTGGGTAGAGCGAGCACTTAAATATAAATAGCTGACCCAGCGATGACGGAAATAGGGAGGAAGTCAGCAAGTTCTTGTACTCGGAGAGGTCTCTCTAACCTAGCAACATTTGGGGCCAGATGTTGTTATGAGAAACTTGCACAAGCCGGAGCATATATCCGCCCTCCACTCGGGATGCTCTGTTTAGCCTGCAGCCGAGGTCGGCTTCAGTCATGGCTTCCTCCGCTATGTTTCACAAGCCGAAATGAAGTTTTCTTGTTGGAAACTTGCACGAGACGGAGCATACATCCGCCCGCCGCTCGGGATGCTCCGTCTAGTCTGCAGCCAGGGTCGTCTTCAGTCACAGCTAACACCGCTACGTTATTATAAAGCACACACAACTGCATCCTAGCTACCCGACTTCAGATATCCAGCCTGCTGCGCGAAGAAGGAACGACCCTTTGCCCGTGAAGTTGGGCCATCCAGTAGCTATGGAGATGAGGCCTCGATCATCGGGACGTTCGAAGAAGAGATCCATGACACACTGTCCCATGAGCGGCAAGCGATTAAGAAACGGAAGACCGCTGCTCCCCAGGCCTCGATGACGGACTTGCTGTCACAGATTGTAGTGTCCCAGCAAGTGCAGGTGCAGCCTCCCTCAGACTCGGAACCTGAGCTGTCGGACGGTGCTGGATCGGTCCAGTCGTCTGTTAATGCAGATGCAATGGACCGAGATTCGCAACTGATTCTCTCGGATGCTGAAATGGATAAGGAAGAGGATTACCCTTTCCTTTCGGAACAGCACAGGGTTGAGATGGATTTCATGCATTAATACTGCGCTGAATTTGTTCCAACGAATCAGAATGCTGTGACAACAAGAGAGAAACCGCTGGCGTTGTTGGACACAGACTTTATACGGACAAAGGAAGAAGTTCTTTCTTTTCCGGTTCAGTCTAGGCAGGTGTCGCAGGCCTTCGGCCATGTAGATGATGCCATATTCGCCTCTCGAGTGCGAGGAAAAAAGGCGGTTTCTTAACTACATCTTCCATAAACATACCGTTTCTTGGACCACGTTCATTTAAAACAGTTGGAGAAGATGTTCGGAGAGTTCTTCTGCATTTGGATGAGCAAGCTGGGGATCTAGATGTATCCTTGCCTGCATCATTCACTATTCGCTCAGACACAATTAAAACAGCAATTTCATCAAGTAGAGCGAATTTGGAAGCAATGTCTTCGGCAGATCACCTTACCAGAGCTATGGCGCAACGTCTCAACTGGAAGGAATTTGAGGACGTTTGTACCTCTCTTAGAGGTTTTTCCCTCTCTTAGAGGTTTTTCCTGGGCAATTTGTATACCACATGTAGCTCCGCCCTAACAGTGGCAAATCTGGAGTTAATCAGACGCGATGCTGCCCTTGCGTCGTCATCACCTATAGATGACTAGGTGAAAAGCTCTCTCCGGATCACTCCGGTCTCTGGACATCCTATTTTTAGTCACCCATGGTTTTACCGTTTTGGGGGACTATTGGATTGCACTCCATCTGTCTGTCTGTCCGTCTGTCCATCTCTCTGTCCACATTTATGTTTCCACCTGTATCTCATATATGCTTCGATGCTGTACTTTCATTTTTATACCATTAGTGACACATAATTGGAGGATGATGCACGTGAAAAATTTTTGAAAAAAAATTCAAGATGGCCGACTGGCGGCCATTTTTGTCATAATTTTTTGCTTCATTTGATGTTACCACCTGTATCTTATACATGTTTTGATATATTTACTTCAGGTTTTTAACATTGTTCATAGATGCTATGAGGATGATGCACGTCAAAATTGTTTGAAAAAAAAATTCAAGATGGCCGAATGACGTCCATTTTTGTTCATTTTTTGCATTCTCAAGTTATGTTATCAACCGTACCTTAGAAATGTTTTGAGATATTAGCTTTAAATTATCAACATTTGTCAGACATCATAGGTGGATGATGCATGCCAAAATCTTTTGAAAAAAAAAATTCAAGATGGCCGGATGGCAGCCATTTTTGTCATTTTTTTGCTGTATTTGACGTTACTGTCACCACCTGTATCGCATAGATGCTTAGACGCTGTACTTTCAATTTTATGCCATTGGTGACACATAATAGGAGGACAATGCACGTCAAAACTTTTTGAAAAAAAATTCAAGATGGCTGACCGGTGGCCATTTTTGTCATCATTTTTTGCTTCATTTGATGTCACCACCTGTTTCTTAGACATGTTTTAATATATTTGTTTCAGGTTTCTA
Organism: Pictodentalium vernedei; assembly: GCA_031216915.1. Classification (NCBI taxonomy): domain Eukaryota; kingdom Metazoa; phylum Mollusca; class Scaphopoda; order Dentaliida; family Dentaliidae; genus Pictodentalium; species Pictodentalium vernedei. The sequence goes on from CM062294.1 coordinate 302,083,299, forward strand.
ACATTGTTCATGGATGCTATGAGGATGATGCACGTCAAAATTTTTTGAAAAAAAAAAATTCAAGATGGCCGGGCTATGTTTGTTCATTTTTTGCATTCTCAAGTTATGTTATCACCCATATCTTGGAGATGTTTTGAGATATTAGTTTTAAATTTTCAACATTTGTCAGACACCATAGGAGAATATGCACGCCAAAATCTTTTGAAAAAAAAGTTCAAGATGGCCGAATGGCAGCCATTTGTGTTGTTATTTTTTTTTGCCATATTTGACATTGCGACCTGTATCTTAGACATATTTTGAGCTATTACTTTCAGATTTCTAACATTGGTCAGAGATGCTAGGAGGGTGATGCACGTCAAAATTTTTTGAAAAAAATTCAAGATGGCCGAAATCTTTTGAAAAAAAATTCAAGATGGCTGAATGACAGACTTTTTTATTGTCATTTTTTTGCCATATTTGACGTTATCACCTTATCTTAGACATGTTTCGAACTATTACTTTCAGATTTCTAACATTGGTCAGAGATGCTAGGAGGATTTCTAACTTTGGTCAGAGATGCTAGGAGGATGATGCACATCACTAGGAGGATTTCTAACATTGGTCACAGATGCTAGGAGGATGATGCATGTCAAACTTCTTTGGAAAAAAAATTCTGAATGGCCGAAGGACGACCATTTTCATTGAATATTTTGTGTTCCTATTTTACGGTTACCACCTGTATCTAATAGATAGATGCTTCAAAACTGTACTTTCATATTTATACCATTGGTGACACATAATAGGAGGATGATGCACGTCAATAATTTTTTAATAAAAATGCAATATGGAACGATTACATTGTTGTTCCTGTTGTTAAATGGTAGGTGCCTGAGAACAGATACATTTTGGGAGAGAGAGGACTTCAATTCCCACTTGCTGTTGAAATCTTTTATCCATTTCATAATGTGAAACTTATTTTTTAAATGCCCAACAGGCCTAAAAAATTTTTTGCATGTTTTATAGAACAGACCATCCACCGTGGGGGACTAGAGTCTGATCGGCGTTGCACTTGTTGACGACAAGCTTTCGTTAGTCTATGAACAGGCTACTAAGAAAGCGTCAAGTGCTCTGCTATTGAAGTCGGCGTCTTATCAACCCGCTTCAGCAGACAAGAGTAAGGAGGACGTTCCAGATCTAAACATCAAAAGGGAACTTTTACATTTACTCTGGAGGTCGTCAATATAGCGACTCGGGATAAGGGCATAAGTCTGATCGGGACTATCGGTCAGAGGGTCCTAGGCTGATGGGACGAGGTTTTTCGTGGGGAGGACGTAGTTTCTCCTCCCATAAGCCTCACAGGTCATACAGGTGATGTTCAAGACCTCTATTGCTTGCCAGTTGGCAGAAGGGAATCAGCCTTCACAAGAAACTGGATTACAGTCATGGAAGATCAGTGGGTGAGAAGTGTAGTCTCGGACGGCCTATGGCTATCATTCCGTGCGGAACCCCCCACTAACAAGATGTCTGCATTGGACAAATCTTCCGCCGGATCCTTTCAAAAAGGAGTCTCTCCTAGTGGAGGTACAGGCTCTCTTATTAAAGGAAGCAATAGAGGTCATCAAGAATAAAAATTCACAGGGTTTTTACAGTCACCTGTTCCTCGTACCGAAGCCAGACGGGTCGATCCAACTGGTAATAGACTTGAGCTGGATAAACAAGCTTATCGTGGCTCATAAATTCTATATGGAGACCATTCGGTCAGTAAGAGCGAGCATTCGAGTGAATGACTATGCGGCAAGCATAGATCTAAAGGATGTGTACTTTCATATCCTGGTACATCTGGCATTCAGAAAGTACCTTCGGTTCGCCGTACAAGGGAAGGTTTATCAGTTCAGAGCAATGTGCTTTGGTCTGAACCTGGCTCCCTGGGCATTCACTTGAATAATGAACACAGTAATGTCACACTTCTGAGCTCATTCAACTGCAGTAACGTCTGCTTACTTGGACGACATTCTGCAGAGATACACCAACAAAATTATTCTTCAGATCGATGTTCAGAGTCTGCTTTTATTACTCCCAGCATCTCGGTTTCATCATAAACGAGAAAAAATTGGATCTAGCTCTGTCCAAGTCGTTCTCTCACTTGGGGATGAGTTTCGAGACTCGCAACAATCAGGTTCGTCTATCATTACCCAGAGCGAAATTAGCCAGTTGTTATGCTCACTTTTGTCCACACTCAGATGCATTAACAGTGAGGAAATACATGCGACTGATGGGGTTGTGTGGAGCAGCTGCGGATCTTATTCTGATGGGCTGTCTATGCACGTGTCCCGTCCAGATATTGTTTTAATGGACCTAGTAAAACAAAGGGTTCAGATTTAGGCAGATCTTCAGTGGTTAACTCAGGGAGTTTTGCTGCAACTGCCAGATCCAGCTTTCACGATTATGATGGTTGCGACGCCACCCTAGGTCCCGCAGATTTGAAGTGTCGGGGTCTTTGGGACCCTCGGTTCCTAGAGAACACATAAACATCAAGAGATGATGTCAATATGGCTAGCTCTTCAACATTGGATTCACATTATATCGAATGTCCATGTTTGCATTTTGTCAGACAATTCAACAGTAGTAGCTTACATCAGGAACCAAGGCGGCACTCATTCAAATCCATTATGCGAATTAACGGAGTGGATTCTCCTACAACTTGTATCATCATATTCATCTTTTTGTCCATCATATACCGGGTCGTCTGAATGTACTAGCAGACTCACTCTCTCGGAAAGGTTGCCTGTTGCCATCGGAGTGGACTCTCAACAAGCGAATATTCAAGCAGATTTGCTACCAGAGGGATCGTCCCATGATAGATCTGTTTGCGACACACCGGAACAATCAGTTACCGACATTTGTGTCGCCATGCCCAGATCATCGAGCATACGCAGTAGACGCTCTGTTGATCTCATAGGAAGGAATGATAGGATATGCGTATCCCCCAACACCGTTGATTCAGCAGATTCTGTTAAGATCAAACAGTCTCGTTGCAAAATCCTGCTAGTAGCACCTCTGTCATCACAGAAACCTTGGATCAATCTTCTCAGGTGTCTGTTATGGGACGTTCCCCAGAAGCTTCCTCCACGATAGGATCTTCTTTATCAGGGGAAGTATTTGTTCTTCACGTAATTCTCCACCCTTAGTGGCATTATGGAGTTGGTTAGACGTGAGGGAGCCTTGCAGTTCCTATATTATTTGATGACTAACACAAGAACGATTAAAGTAATGCGGGTGAGGGGGGTTCGATATGACTTTGACCCCCCCCCCCCTCCCTCCCTCCCCACTGCCAATGTGTTAAGAGGTGATTACCAGGCAAGACGTTTTCTTCCCGTAAGCCTCATATGAGTTTAAGTACATACATGCATTTCATGACTTCTCGATTGGTGGCTGGGTCGTGTTCTATGGTGACCTCATGGGCACATCCACTTTTTAGTTGGTTGGTTTCCTGTGGTTGTTCGTCTATATGTCATATACAAGCACATAATTCATCATCAATAAATTGCTCGTCTTTGGGTACCTGGAAGGCTGTCTAGTCAGTTAACTGGTATTCAGATGATTTCATGTGGGATTTCAATGCTCACGCACACAATAAATGAATTATTAGGCAGATGCATTATTGTATGTTATGGACCTCAGAAACAATGAATTATTTCGGGGGCGATCCGTGTCGAGCTCATCATAGCTCCTTCCATTTCTAGATCCAGGTTTCTATTAATGTTGGTACCCAATAGAATACACCTTGTCTTACACTCTCGTATATTTTTATACTGTACCAATGACCCAGACATAGCTGGTGCTAACTCTTAAAATATAGGGCCAAACACAAATTTTGCCCCCCAATCCCCAAAATTTGCATCTAAAACTAAAGAAAACATGTCCTGAAAGGCCCTCCACACTTCGCCCCTACTGCGCATGCGCAGTGTCAAGGACGTTCCGAAATTGGCGCCATTAATCATTCTAAGTTTGGCCCTTCATCAGTTAACATCTGACTGATCTTTGTGCTTATAAATCTCAGTTTAAATGATGCCAGACACATAAATATTAGTGAAATGGTGATTCTAAGGAGGATAGAGAAGGAGGAGAGGAAAAGAATGTGTGACAGAATATTATCAGGGCTGTAACTTAAAATTTTTTAATGAAATTATGTTAAGTTACCTATTTTCAAGGCAGCAGCCATTTTGTTGTCATTCTGATTATTTAGTTACACTGTTTTTTAAGTGTTTTCCTCTCTCCCTGTCCTTTAAGTTCCCCCTTGCTATTCTCCCATGCTTTTGGCATAGTTTTTGTAATTATTATTACTAAATTTTCTTGGAAGTTTTAGCTGAATAACAGAATGAATTCTGTTCTTTCCCCATGTTTACGTCTTCACCTACGGGTGGTTAGGCGTTGTGTTCTGCATCTACCATCTGATGTTCTGCAGTTTCTTCCCTGGAAGTCTCTGTTTTGCATCAGATAGTGTATTTTTGGTAACTGATTTCGGGCCTGGGTGCCTGGAGTCTTATTTTAGTGTTTTTACACTCATTGTTTACATTTACAACAGCCCTCTGTGTGAGGGGGGGGATTTCTAAAAAATAATATCTTGATGTTATTTTAATCATAACTAGATACATTATTATTGTTCGTAAGTGTTGAATAAATTGTTTAAAATATTTTTAAAATTTTTGTCCACACTTAGGCTTGGGATCCATTGGGGCTCAACGTTACTTTTCAGAAACTTGGGCTGTTCTGAAAAAATATTTTTTCAAAATATTTTGATTTCAATTATTTTTTCTATATTAATGGATCATATTATTATTATGTATTTTGATTGCCAGGGGTTAGTGCGAGTACCAGGACTTGTTTTCTTTTCACATTGAAATGATATTGATCAATTGTTTTAAGAGGAAGTCTTCCTCTGACTTTATTATCATTCTATATGTGGTCAGTGTACTCGCATTAACTCCTGTTCTGTATCGTATGATTTCGATGACAATATGGGAAGCGTATGTCACGGTATGTTGTTGGGGATTTGGACACTCCGGTCCTTTCCCCGCAGGGTCACTCTACTTTATCAATTTCTATTTCAGACGATCAAGATTAGGGTGATGTATCTGTGATGTCTTCCAACAGTGTGCCTCCGTCGTCACAATTAATGAAGGGCTAGCGGAAAAGTGCTCATGTAAATACGCCAATTGCCTAAGAGGACCCTAGTAGGTTCGACGGCCTTTGACGTCCGCTAGCTCGCCCGGTGTAGCGTCCATTCACCGAATGGTTCGGCAGCCGGGTTCGTCCGTTGCGGTCTAGAAGGAATTTTGGGGTGATGCGAGCACTATAAATTAACCTAATGCACACCCAGTGACGGCGGATCGGAGGGAGAACGCAGGAAGCCTTTTAGTCCGGTTCATAGCTCGCTCCGGTCCATCCGGACGGCAAGCGAGAGAGGCCCCTCTCTCGTTCAACAACATCTGGCCCCAGATGTTGTGGTACAAAATATGTCGCAAGCGGAGCATACGTCCGTCGCTAGGGACGCTCCGTTGTATAGGCAGTCCGCTGAGACTGCTAAGGCTTCCTCTTCTCGTCAGCGCACACGACCGCACCTTGGCTGCGGGACTGCCGATATATTACCAGCTTCGCCGATCAAGGATTCTTCGGCGACCAGGTCACACCATCCGGTAGCCAGGGACACGAGGCCTGCAGACTCCGGACGTTCGCATAGGAAGTGTGCGGGAGTCAACGTACACGGAGCTTCCGGCGGCAATGCATCGTAAGACCGCTACTGCACAGGCCTCGGGAACGGACGTGCTTTCCTTAATAGCACAGTTTATCGCAGCATCCCAGCATCAACTGAATCTGTCGCATATATTTTATCCGACGATGCTGGGTCGGGACGCTCCGCGGAAGCGGGTACGGACGTCCGAAAGTTGCATCCGGTCCGACGGGATACCGAAAGGGATTCGGAGGATTTCAAGCTTTCCCTTTCGGAACAACATATGCTGTTGTGTATGTCATCTGACTTGGTCTTCTACAGCTTCTTTCGTCGGACCAGAATGCTGCGATGCCGGATAAGAAACTGATAGCGTCGGTGGACTTAGAAATTTTTGGTTCGGTTCAGGGACATCGTCCCTCAGTTCCGACATAGTCCAATAATGTCACACAAACTTTCGAATTATTGAACGACGCTATATATATTATTATTTTATGCTTGCTAATCAAGCATCTCTGGTTTCTTGTTCGAAGAGTTATGGAGATGTCTTTCAAAAGTGTGCCTCTGTCGTCATAGTTAATGAAGAGTTAGCAGCAATAAGTGCTCATGGAATATGTCTATCGCCTACGGAGTGACATTCGCTAGCTCACCCGGTGTAGCGTACATTCATCGAATGGTTCGGCTGCCGGGTTCGTCCGTTGCGGTCTAGGAAGGAGATTTGGGTGATGCGAGCACTTTAATTACTTTAGTACTCACCCAGTGACGGCAGATTGAGGACAGATCGGAGGAAGCCTGTTAGTCCGGTTCCTGGCTTGTCCAGGTCCGTCCGGGCTGTGAGCGAGAGAGGTCCCTCTCTCACCCAACAACATAGGGGACCGCATGTTGTGGTTCAGATATTTTACATTCGGAGCATATGTCCGTTGGTCGGGATGCTCCGTTATATTGACAGTCCGAGAGACTGTCTTTAATGCTTCCTCATCCTCACAGCAGGGCACACGACCGCACATTGGCTACGTGACCTCGAGTATCCGATCAGTTTCGGCATTCAGTGATTCCACGGCGAATAGGTCGCGCCATCCGGTAGCCAAGGGACACGAGGCCTATACACTCCGTTCGCTCGCATATTGGTAGTATGCACGGGGTAACGATCACGGAGCTTCCAGCGGCAATGCATCGTAAGACCGCTTCTCCTCAGGCCTCAGTGACGGACGTGCTATCCGAGTTAGCACAGTTGTTTCGCAGCATCCCAGCAATTGATAGTTTCTCGGTCGAATCAGGAATTATCCGACGACGCTGGGTCGGTGCGGTCCGCGGTTGCATCAGGTACGGACGACCGAATGCTTTATAGGGTCCGACAGGATGGCGAAAGGGATTCGAAAGATTTCGAGTTTTCCCTTTAGTAGTATCGGAAGATGCCTTTCATATCTTCTGGCATTATCTTCCAGTGATTATTATTTCGGACTTCATTGCTGCGATCTTGGATAAGAGACTTATAGCGTCATTGGACTCGGATTTTTCGATCGGTTCAGGGACATTGTCCCTGACTTACCGACGCAGTCCAATATTGTCATTACAACATGTGTTTTATTTTTAGACGCTATATATATATATATACAAGCCTGCTACTAAGCATGATAGTTTAGTTTCTTGTCCGCGTTGCTCATTTCTGCCATTTTATCATTTATACAAATAGTTTATTTTGGCAGAGCAGGGCATACCGAGAGTTCATATGCGTCGAGACGGTGTGATTAAAGACTGCATATATTCTTTTTCGCCGTTTATGTCTTTTCCAATTCAATGTTGGGAACGACATTATGTATAGTAGACTTAACTTAGACGCTTTATTATACGTAATCCGCCTTACTGAGGCGTTATCATTACGTCTTCAAGAAAAGATTTACGGGATATTATTCTCAATGTAATTTCTTTTGAGGGCAGTAGTTTGTTCACGTATAACTCCGCCCTTCAGTGGCTGATTGGAGTTAGTTAGACGTGACGCAGCCCTAGCTACATCCACACGCGTGGATAGTAAGGTTAAGAACTCTCTCAGAGTCGCTTCGTTCTCGGAGGAGCTTCTCTTCGACGGCAACTTTTCGGCAATCCATGAATTGCTCGATTTACACGTTCTCTTGTCTATCTAGTGTTACAAGAGATTCAGACTGGGGCAAACATTCGATGGTTGACTCAGAGAGTGCCGCCGCAGTTGCCGGACCCGAGTGTGGCTGTTATGACGGTTGCCAGTCAAACAGATTGGGATATAATACTGATCCCTACAGATTCGAAGTGCCAGGGTCTTTGGGTTCCGCAGTCTTTTAGCAATCAGTTTTCTTCCGCGGAATAATGTTTTTTAGGCTTGCTTTATGTCATTGCATGAACATTATTCAGAAACGCATGCCCAAATTCCTGTCCTTTAATTCGACAGTAGTGGCGTATCTCCGGAACCAGGGAGGCACTCTTTAGTTTCCGTTATTCAATTTAATGGAAAGAATCCGTCTGTTGGTTATAGTACACCAAGTTCAGTTTTGGTCCGTCATATTCCGGGTCGTCTGATTGTTTTATCGGACTCCCGTTCTCTTACGGGTCGCTTGTTGCTGTCAGAATGGACTCTCAACAAACAAGTATTCAATCAGATTTGCTATCTATGGGAGCGCCCAATGATGATTTATTTATGACACAGCTTGCTAATCAATTGCAGACGTATGTGTTGGCTTGTCCAGATCTCTGAGCTAATATTGTTAACGCTCTATTGATCTATAGGACGGAATGATAGGATACGCGTATCCTCCGGCGCTGTTGTTTTAGCAGGTATTGCTAAGATAAACAACCACAATACTTTTCTGTTGATAGCATCTCTATCTTCACAGAGATCATGAGTAATTTACTCTCTTGTCTACTGTGGGTCTTAACGTGAAATCTTCCTCTATGTGAGGATCTTTTTCACTGGGTAAATCGTGTCATCTTTATCACAACCAGCAAGGTCGCAACCTTCATGTATTCTGTTGTGTGGTCCGTATTGCATTGTAAGCACTGTACTGGACGAGCTTTGGACGCGATTTCTTACTATAGGAGATCCTCTTCTTCGCTATTCTATGCGGCTAAAGTGGAGGCTCTTCCGTCGTGGTGTAGGGATCATTATGTTCATATTGTTGATCCCTCCATACTACTCATTGCTATTTTTTAGTATACTTGTTTCACAAGATCTACTGCAGCCTGTTATTATTTAGGTTATAGGTTTATGTTACCTCATACCTATGCACTCTACGATAGTTTACAATTGAGTCTTTTGTCTCTTTATCTAAGTCAGTTAGTAACTTTTTGATAAATAGACTTAGAATCTTTAGATTAAATTCCTGTATGGATTTTAACTTCGGTTCTTATTTAGCTAAGTAATAATTTGAGCCTCTGGAAACAGTAGTTTTCAAATTCTGACCTTTTAGACAGTAATTCTGTTGGTTTCTCTTTTACTGTAGAGTCAGTGAGTTTCATGCACTATCGATGCATGATTTTCACTTTCATAGTTTCGGAATCAATACTTCCGTTACTATTTAGGTTGGATTGTTGCATAAGAGTTAGGCTCCTATTATCCGGAACCTATTATTTTAAGGTCCTTCCGTCTTCGTATGGGCATAGGCCTTTACTCTTTCCGGGTACAGTTTATGTATTTATAAACAGATATCTGTTTATTACTATGGGCGTAAGCTTCTTCTGTCTTTGATGTCTTGTAGAAGGACGTTACGCTCCATTTTATTGTTAATGGATTCTATTAACTATCGGTACTGCTTATGGTATATCATTGACTTAGCAGTTGTGCTTAAGATTTCGGCTCATGAAGTAAGAGTTCTTCTACTTCTTGGGCTTACATTAATAGTGTCGATATTATAGATTTTTGAAGGACGCTCATTGCGCTCAGCCATCCACATTCATGAATTTTATCTCAGAATATCGAGTCCATTTCTGGAGGCCTCTTTTGTTAGGTCTATTATCTACTGCTCAGAATGTCATTACTTAACAGTTGCTACTATAGCTAGGTAGGCTGTCTGTTTCGGCAGTGTCTCCGTTCGGCTGCCCTCTTTGCTCTGGGCTATTTGACCCAGGGCAAGAAAAAGGTGGGGGGGGGAGGGTGTTCCCTTGGGTCACCTGTTTTACTATGAAAACAAGGGGATACCTCCTCCGGAGTTAGTAATTCTGAGCTGTTATTGGGATGGTTGTTTAGTGAGAAGTTTAGGTTTTTAAAATTCATTCAAGTCTTAGTTTTTAAAGTATAGCTTTTGAATATTGCATATGTCAACGGACATGATTATGCAATCCTCAGACACTTTTAGGAGTATAAGAGTCTCTATTCTCTAGACTTACTTTATTTATTGGCTTACTTTAAAAATTATTAGTATAAGGATTATATTGGATATTAATAGAGTACATGGATGTATGAAGCTCAATTTTGGAAGGGGTTGTATCTTTCTAATTTATCATAAATAAGAAAGATACATGTAAGGCCTATTACTTCTTTTTCCCTACAGGGGATGACTCTATTTTATTTTATTGAGCGTATTCCATTTTGCTCTATGTCCTTGGCCCTCCAGCCTTTTTACTATTCAGCTATGTCTGGGTCATTGGTACAGTATAAAAATGTTAAAAAATTTATAGTAATTTATATATTTTTTATACTTACCAATGACCCAGACGGGGATGGCCCTCCCAGGAGTTGGGAACTCTTGCCTCCCCGCTGAGTACATAGCGCTTACCAGGCACTGGTTATTAGAATGATTAATGGCGCCAATTTCGGAACGTCCTTGACACTGCGCATGCGCAGTAGGGGCGAAGTGTGGAGGGCCTTTCAGGACATGTTTTCTTTAGTTTTAGATGCAAATTTTGGGGATTGGGGGGCAAAATTTGTGTTTGGCCCTATATTTTAAGAGTTAGCACCAGCTATGTCTGGGTCATTGGTAAGTATAAAAAATATATAAATTACTATAAATTTTTTAACATTCGCATGTTTCTAGATTCATAGATATTGGATAGTACACCTTGGGGAGTGTTATTACTGGAATTTATTGTACACCTGAATGGGGTCACCTGTGGGTTACCTCGGAAGTGTGTTTACTCTCCAGAGATTGTCCATTGTGATTCTATTGGACATGTGTATGTTATATATTATATCACTGGTTTTCGATCTATCTGCGTATGCCAACTCTGGTATACATTACAAGCGGGCGATATAAATTACCGAGATCGCTGCTATAGCCTTAGCTTCTGAAGTGGCGTTAAGCACCAATTTATTAATAATAATTAATACCTGGGTGCCTGTTCGACGAATATTTATTTTGTTATTTGGTACCCCTTTTAATTCCAGAGCGCTCCCCTCTTTCTTTTTGAAGAAGATTCGTTCAAAAAGGGTGGGGGGGGGGGGGATTTTTTACCTGAGCTCCTCCGGTTTGATAAGTATGTAAATATGAGTGAAGCTGTTTTGTCTGTAATTATATTGTAGATACAGCTTGTGTTTTATTGTATATGGTGTATGTTTATGGGGGATATCCTCTCATTCTCAAATATGCCATCCGAATTTTTGGAGCTTAGTCTGGACTAGCCTTAAAAATTGGAAATTGTTACATCGAAATTAGCATAGTCTTCATGCTAAGAATACAGAATTACTTGAATTGGGCTTATTTATTATTTATGATATGTCTTCTCTATTACTGTATAGAGAGACATACATGTAATTCCTTTTAAATTTAATTTCCTTTCTCCTTGGATTACTGGCTTGGAACTATGTTGGTCTACTAATTCTGAAGTCCTAGGCCCTCCACCATTTTTCAATTCAGCTTTTCTGGCCATTGGGTTATAGTATAAAAATAGGATAAATTTAAAGTAATTTGTATATTTTTTATACTTACCAATGGCCCAGACGGAGATGGCCCTTCCATGAGTGGGCACTCATACCTCCCTGCTGAATTATTATGGAGTACTCTCTTCTACAAAGAATGATGTTGGTGCCAATTCCAGTCACTTTCTGACGGCTGCGCATGCGCAGAGAGTAAATGTATGGAGGGCCAGATAGGACTTTTAATTTTCGGTTTTGCAAGCAAATTTTGGGGATTGGGGGTTCAAAATTTGTGTTTGGCCCTTGATGAGTTTGCACCAGCTAGTCTGGGCCATTGGTAAGTATAAAAAATATACAAATTTTAATACTTTAAATTTATAATTTTCTTCCATTTCCTTCAAAAAATGTTGCCACTGGCAAAGTTCTTAGAAGTTAAGTCAGACCTCAATATTTCCCTTTGGCACACCCAACAGAGAACATTTATGATCAGATCACTTTGAAACTTGGTATGCTTGTTTGGGGTGCTCTCTAGATGGGAGCTATCGATTTTCTTCCATTTCCATTAAAAAAATGTTGCTGCTGGCAACGTTCTTAGAACATAGTTAAGTCAGACCTCAATATTTCACTTTGGCACACCCTACAGGGCACATTTATGATCGGATTGCATTGAAACCTGGCATGCTTGTTTGGGGTGACCTCTAGATGGGAGATATCGATTTTCTTCCATTTCTGTCAAAACATCTTTCCGCTGTCACCGACCTTTAAACTTAGTTTAGTCAGGCATCAATATATTCCTTTGGCACACACTACAGGGCACATTTATGATCAGATCGGTTTGAATCTTGATATGCTTGTTTGCAGTAACCTCTAGATGGGAGTTATCGATTTTCTTCTATTCCCATAAAAAAATATTGCAGCTGGCAATGACCTTTGAACTTAATTTAATCAAACCTCAATATTTCCCTTTGGCACACCCTACTGGGAACATTTATGATTGGATTGTATTGAAACCTGGTATGCTTGTTTGGGATGACCTCCAGAGGGGAGCTATCGATTTTCTTTAATGACCTTTGAACTTAGTTAAGTCAGGCATCAAAATATTCCTTTGGCCCACTCTATAGGGCACCTTTATGATCAGATTGATTTGAAACTTGCTATGCTTGTTTGGGGTTACCTGAAGATGGGTGCTATTGATTTTCTTCAGTTTCCATCAAAAAATGTTGCCGCTGGCAGTAGCCTTCAATGAACCTAGAGTAGTTATGCATCAATATTTCTCTTTGGCACTCCCGGCAGTGCACATTTATGATCGGATCACTTTGAAACCTGGTGTGTCTGTTTGGGTTGACCTATAGATGGGAGCTATCCTCTTTCTTCTATTTTCGTCAAAAAAAGTTGCAGCTGGCAACGACCTTTGAACTTAGTTTAGTCAGACCTTAATATTTGCCTTTGGCACACCCTACAGGGAAAATTTATGATCGGATTGCATTGAAACCTTGTATGCTTGTTTGGAGTGCCCTCAAGATAGGAGCTATTTATTTTCTTCCTTGTCCATCAAAAAATGTTGCCATTGTCAACGACCTTTGATGAACTTAGTGCAGTTATACATCAATGTTTTCCTTTGGCACACCTTGCAGGGCACATTTATGATCAGATCGCTTGGAAACTTAGTGTGCTTGTTTTGAGTGACCTCTAGATGGGAGCTATTGATTTTCTTCCATTTCCGTCAAAAATAGTTGCCGTTGGCAACGACCTTTGATGAACTTAGTAAAAACTTAGTGCAGTGTTGCATCAATATTTCCCTTTGACACACCCTGTAGGGCACATTTATGATTGGATCGCTTGGAAACTTGGTGTGCTTGTTTGGGGTGACATCTGGGTGTGAGCTATTGATTTTTTTCATTTCCATAAAAAATTATTGTCGTTATCACCAGCCTTTGAACTTACTGGATTTGTGCAGCAACTTATCCCTTTTGCACTCTCTACAGGGTATATTTATGAAATTCCATAAAAAAGAAAGAAAAAAACATTGCCACAAGCAATGACCTTCAAACTTCGTGCATTTGTGCATTAACATCTTCCTTTGGCATGCCTCAGAGGGCACATTCATTGTCGGGTTGTTTTGAAACTTTGTATGCTTATGCAGGGTGACAAAGATAGAAGCTGTTGATTTTCTTTTCATTTCCATCAAAAACTGTTGCTGTTAGCAACAATCTTTGAATTTATTGCATTTTGCATCAACAATCTTCTTTGACATGGCCTACAGGGCACATTTATCGTAGGATTGTTTTTGAACTTGGTGTGCTCATTAGGCGGGTCCTCCAGATAACAGCTATTGAATAGCATTCATTACTGTGAAAAAGTTGCTGTTTACAATAACCTCTGAACTTACTGCATTTGTGTATCAACATTCTTCCTTTTGCCAGCCTTACAGTTTACATTTAAAAATGCATGGATTGCTCTCACGTTGTGCACACACAATGCTGTTATGTTGAAATTTCACCAAATAACATTGGTACCAGTGATCTTCAATTTTGCCATTTCACTTATAACTTATCAGGTTCAAGTTTGTCAGGTTGAGCTACAGTGTCATTGACACTTTCATTTCAAATTGTGGCATATTGTCCCTTTAAGCAGAAAAATGATCTCTGGGGGAAGTGAAAATGTTCAATTTTTTTTTTCCTTTTATCTTCATATTAACCATTAAAGGCCTGTTTCCAAATTTTACTCAGAACTCAGAACAGGTGCCCTTAATGTGCCATCGTGATAAGGTACCTGCTGACAGTTGACAAATTTCTGGCAGTGGTTTTTAGTTGGGTATTGACTACCTCAACGGGCAGCCAAGACTTGACCAGAAGTCACTGCTTAAACTCATCCAGGCTCTTAAGGTTTAAACCTTTCATCCCGATTATTTTATGCTTGAAGAAAGTTTGGCAGCAGGCAAGAAATTGATCATGAAATCAGATCAGAGGTTCAGTAACAAAGTAAAGGATTTTATGAGTGCTGGAAAGTGAAAATAGAAATTCAAAATCAAATATTTTTGGGAGAAGGTCCTGGAATATGCTTGAAACATTTCTCTGCCCGTTTTGGTTTAAGTCGAGAGTGTTTATAAATTGTGACAAAAATGTGTTTTTGAGTTTCAGTACCTGAGAAAGAAATTTTACACTAGCTCACTTTACATCATTTATTGGGAAGCTCCCTCTGAGAAACATCCTAATAAGTAATGTTAAGGTTTGGAATTATCAACCAAGGTAAAAAGAAACAGAAATTTTGGACCTCATTTCTTTCAATACCGTGGTGTATATACATGAAGATCAGATACCATTTCAGCTGGTGGTCCTGCAAAAATCTGAAAAAATTTCTGAAGAGATCCTGGAAAGTTCAGGAAAATTCTGAAATTTATTTTTCAGATCTGTACGATCCTTGAATTGTAATCCTACAACCCTGCAGGTTTCGAAATTAAATTATTGAACTTAACAACAAATGGAAAAATAAATTCATCCATTAGATGGGGGTCCAAATTAGTATTGCTGAGGAGGTACTTGACTAATATATCATATTCACATTCTGGCCTTTGTTTGGTGTGTCGTGGTGGATTCTTATCCTCATAGAGAAGTTTGATGCCAGAGACGAAGTCGAGGGTGGTAATTTTTCACTCCGAGGGTTATAGTCTACCATGGCATGCTGGACAGAGGTCAGTATGTCTTTTACCACACTGAAAGTCCTTTCAGTGTAATAATTCGTACATAAGTTATTAGCTCACCTGAGCGAAGTCGTTCAAATCGAGTTAATATTTGGGCCTATGGGAGCCTGAATTTTAACTTAGTGCAATATGAAGTAATTTCTTTAAAAATCTTCTTTTTCAGATCCACCAGTCCCAATCTTTTCATATTTGGTACGCAACATCTCTAGGGGGTCAGATTCAAGTTTGTTCAAATCAAGTCACTGAGTTAATATTTGGGCTCCGTATGGGAGCCTGAATTTTAACTTAGTGCAATATGAAGTAATTTCTTTAATAATCTTCTTTTTCAGATCCACCAGTCCCAATCATTTCATATTTGGTACGCAACATCTCTAGGGGGTCAGATTCAAGTTTGTTCAAATCAAGTCACTGAGTTAATATTTGGGCTCCCTTTGGGAGCCTGACTTTTAACTTTGTGCAATATGAAGTAATTTCTTTAAAAATCTTTTTTTTCAGATCCACCAGTCACAATCTTTTCATATTTGGTACACAACATCTCTAGGGGGTCAGATTCAAGTTTGTTCAAATCAAGTCACTGGGTTAATATTTGGGCTCCCTATGGGAGCCTGAATTTTAACTTAGTGCAATATGAGGAAATTTCTTTAAAAATCTTCTTCAGATCCAGTGGTCAGAATCTTTTCATATTTGGTATACATCATCTCTAGGTGGGTCAGATTCAAGTTTGTTCAAATCGGGTCCCTGGGTTGAAAATTTTGGGTCTGGTTCCGAGTTAGAAATTTTGGACCAAAATTCAAGAAATAATTTTTTTTCGATTTTTTATGTGTTTTGTTCAATTTTGAGACAGAATCTTAACTTAGTGCAATATGACGTAATTTCTTTAAAAATCTTCTTTTTCAGATCCACCAGTCACAATCTTTTCATATTTGGTACACAACGTCTCTAGGCAGTCAGATTCAAGTTTGTTCAAATCAAGTTGCTGGGTTAATATATGGGCTCCCTATGGGAGTCTGAATTTTAACTTAGTGCAATATGAGGAAATTTCTTTAAAAATTTTCTTCTTCAGATCCAGTGGTCAGAATCTTTTCATATTTGGTATACATCATCTCTAGGTGGGCCAGATTCAAGTTTGTTCGAATCGAGTCCCTGGGTTAAGATTTAAGCCAAATTTTAACTTAGTGCAATATGAGGAAATTTCTTTAAAAATCTTCTTCTTCAGATCCACCAGTCAGAATCCTCTCATATTTGGTATACATCATCTCTAGGGGGGCCAGATTCAAGTTTGTTCAAATCAAGTTCCTCGGTTAATATTTGGGCTCTCTATGGGAGCTCGAATTTTAACTTAGTGCAATATGAGGAAATTTCTTTAAAAATCTTCTTCAGATTCACCAGTCAAAATCCTCTCATATTTGATATACATCATCTCTAGGGGGGTGGGGGGTGGCAGATTCAAGTTTATTCAAATTGAGTTCCTTGGTTAATATTTGGTCTCCCTATGAGAGCCCAAATTTTAACTTGGTGCAATATGAGGAAATGTCTTTAAAAATCTTCTTTTTCAGATCCACCAGTCACAATCTTTTCATATTTGGTACACAACATCTCTAGGGGGTCAGATTCAAGTTTGTTCAAATCAAGTCACTGGGTTAATATTTGGGCTCCCTATGGGAGCCCGAATTTTAACTTAGTGCAATATGAGGAAATTTCTTTAAAAATCTTCTTCAGATCCACTTCTTCTGATCCACCTGTGGGAATCCTTTAATATTTGGTCTACATCATCTCTAGGGGGGTCAGATTCAAGTTTGTTCAAATTGGGTCCCTGGGTTGAAAAATTTGGGTCTGGTTCCAACTTAGCAATTTTGGACCAAAAGTCAAAAAATAATTTTTTTTTTATTTTTTATGTGTTTTGTTCAATTTTGAGACAGAAAAAAAATTTTTTTTTAGACTGAAAATGTTGGGTCCGGTTCCGACTTGGGAAATTTTGGACCAAATTTTGGAAATTTTTTAATGTTTTTTTATGAGTTTTGTTCAATTTTGAGATGAAAAAAACCCCAAATTTTAGCTTGAAAAATTTTGGTCCAGTTCGGACTTGGAAATTTTTGATCAAAATTCAGAATTTTGGGGGGATTTTTTTTATGCGTTTGTTGTTCAATTATAAGACAAAAAAAAAATAAAATTTATAGCCTGAAAATGTTTGGTCTGGTTCTGACTTGGAAATTTTGAAGCATAATTTGGAGAGAAAAAATCCAGTTTTTTATGCGTTTTGTTCAATTTTGAGACGAAAAAATAAAATTGTTAGCCTGAAGATTTTGGGTCCAGTTCTTTTCAAAATTGAGTTCCTAGGAGGAGGGCAGTTAGATGTAACAAAATGTTTGGCTGCAAAATATATTTTGAAAGATTTAGAGTGATTTTATGCAACCCCCCCCCCTCCCCCCCCCCTCCCCTTTCATACTTGCAGATGATAATGCTATAATTTAACACACTTTACGATGCAGTAGCACATATTGTCAAGGATGGGTGGAGCCAAAGAGTCTAATCATGTGAACTGCTCAAATAGTATTTGAGAAATCAGATATCCAGACTGTCACATGAAGTATAATAATAGACTATTCCTACCTCAAAACAACCCAATCTCATACTTTGATCTGCATACATCATTTATTCTATTAACAAATTTTATAAACAGGTCTGCATCATAAGTTGTATAATTTACTTTGGTTCACTTGCACTTGCACCTGACTGGTGTACACTATCTGTATGGCAGAGGTGTTAATATAAGCCATGCCTGGTTTCCAGTGACTTTTTCATTTAACCCTTGAAGGCCTATTTACAAATTTTTCGCCTTCAGGACAGGTGCCCTTAACATGCCATCATGAGGCTGACAATCGACAAATTACCAAAGCAGTGGTATCGAGTCAAGTCTTGGCTGCCTTAATAGGCAGCCAAGACTAAACTAGAAATCACTGCTAAGCCATTAGACGTATAGAGACTGTGGAATGCTGGGAATTCAAGACACTTGTCCACGCCCTGAAGGGTAAAATGAAATTATTTATTTATTTATAAAAGAAATACCATATACAGTGGGCCCTACTTTATTAGATATCTCTTTATTGGATAGCCTTCTTAATAACATCCAAACACAAAACCATTTCTCATACCTTCAGTACAAAAATTGTCTGTTAATAGCATATTGGTAAAAGAGTAAACTCCTGTTGATTAAATAAAAAATCTTGTAATGTTTGTGAAATTATCCTATCAACAAATTCCCCCTTTTTATAGACATATTTGGCCTCTGTCCATCCAATATAGATATTTTATCTATTATATGTTGTTTAACAGAGATCGACGAGCTCTGTCAAACAACATATAATAGAATAAATGTTAGTTTATCTCTAAGAATACATGAAAGTGAAAAATCCTTGTTAAATGAATACTCATGTCAATTGAATAATTTTTCTCTACTAAAGTAAAGTGGCAATTCTATTGACAGGGGTTCCCCTGTACTTTGATGCCATCCAGGATTGAATTGTTGAAAGAGTTTATCACAGTTAAAAATAGATAGACATTTGGCATATCAAAAATAGATAACCCTTAGGTTACTCACTGTTGAAATGGGTTTTTTTCTGAACACTTCAGAACAGGGCGTAAGATATCAATATTTCGTAAGCTTATCAGACGATTTCTAGGAATGAATTATACACGGGCTGCTCCAATTGACCATGATCCCCACCAAATTTAAAACATCTTTGTCTCTTTGTTTTAGCTTGTATTAACATTACATACCTAGCTGCTGACTATGGAATATCAATTACTTTTAGTATTGACGGGAAGATTTGGATGAATGAAACAATTTCTGGTAAGAGCTTTGCTTAACATATTTATTTTTAAAAAGTATTTTAACCACACTTTAGTTTCAGAAGGTTAAGTGAATTAAACAGTTCTATGTGAGAGATTTTATCTTCCTTAACCCGGTATTCCAATGGGGCCTTGGGTTCAAGGAATGGCCTTGAATTTGAGTAAAGTTCATTCAAGGCCTTTAAATCCTGAAAATGTGTCAGCAGGCCTTGAAAAGCCTTGAATATTCATAAAGTATAGATGCTGACAGAACACGTAATCATAATTGTATAGTTTCATATGCTACAGTTTGTGAAGGCATAGTCATAAGTAGGACCTTCCGTTCATTATTTCCTCCTCCCACTTCTCATGTAGGGAAGTAGGAGGAGGGGGTAATGACCAAAGATCCTAGTTAGGACTAGTGAAGGCAGATCTTGAAAATCCTTGAATTTCATGAATGTAGGGCCTTGAAAATGCTGGAATATATCAAGAAACAGCCTTGAATAGCCTTGAATTTTATCCGTCCTTGCTTGTAGGAACCCTGTAACCCTTTAATGGTATTTTCCTCAATTCAGTGGCATCAGTTGGCAGATTCCATAATCATTATGGGGGTAGACAAGTTAATGTTTTGAACATGCAGCCTTCAGGACTCCACAGTGAAACTATTGATTGGTCTTATACACAGATTCACGAAGCATCCATTTACATGTACCATGTAAATTGAGGGTGTATCATGATCCAAGACCAGAAACGAAGCCATTCGCATTAAAAATCATGGAAATGATGGAGCTCCAGATAAAACATGTAAACTTATTAAATAGGAAAAAGATTCTAAAAGAGACTAGTTTCAAACAATTCTTTATATGTCTGTATTATTCATTGTAATCCACATTTACATAGGATACAAAAAATCTTTGGTCATTTTTACACTATGTGCAAAAACTTAGGTAAGTACTTTCGACACTTAAAGTCTCATCAGACCGATATTTTAAAATGAAATATACCAGGGGGGGGGGGGGGGTCAAGTTAATATATAATAGAGCTCTGATCTAGATATTTCCTTAAGAGAAGTGATTGATGCGTGCCAAATGTTTACTCAGATCGGATAACCTATTACAAGAGAAAATATTTCTTGTCTTCAATTAAAGCATGAGTAATTTCATGTTTTGAATGTTTCAGATACAGCTGAAAATAATGTTTTAACGACTTCATCTTATGGGAGTCATCTATAAAAAAACTATGACCTAGTAAATTACAATATATACATTGAAGAATATATAAGTATTTAAGAGACAGCAATTACAAAATGTCAATTCATTACTTCCACACAAACTACGCATTAACTTTGGAGAGGATAGACACTAAGCAGTAAGTGACTCAACCGTAGTACATTGAGGGTGAATTGTGTTAAAAGAGTATCTGGTCTGTACTTGATACCATCATCTGCAGTTATTTCCGGAAAGAGCTCACTGAGCTTTGACCATACCACCACAGATGACCGTGCCCTGTCAGACTAATTTGCAATGAAGTAATGGATATTAGAGCAGTAGTAGTGGGAGTTGTAGTAATAGTAGTAGAAACAATATCTTTCTTGTTGTGACATGTGTGTCACCTAAAAGAATCAAATGTGACGGACAAATTGCGTATTAGGAGGGGTGATGGACTCTCTATATGAGTCAAAAATGTATTTATAAATGCAACATGGCATTAAAACTACAAGGTCGATATGTCATAATAACAAATCATTGAGTAATTTTTCGCGGTATAAAAAGATGAAATTTAAGCAGGTAATATTCTGTTTCCAACTTGAATCATGAATCCCCTCATTCTGCACTGCACGGATCGTCAAGAGTCAAAATGATACGATGAGCTAGCTGCACCCAATGCTAAAAAAATACAAGATAGAGTGATTAACGAGGGCACTTTTTGTCAAACAGGTACATGAGCGAGGAACAGCTAATCTACAATTTCAGACGTGATCAGTCCACTCTCACATCCCACAGTGGAAGGGCTCTAGAGTGGGAGGGTGGACTTGCCAATCCCAGAACAATTAGCGTATTAAGTTTTGAACAATTACTCTGAATTGTCCCTGTATCAGTTGTATGATTAGGGAACAGCCATCATGCGGTTTTCTGTGGGGTTAGTCAAGCCACCCCCTCTGTAGTTCCCAGACTTTCAGAAAGAAAGGTTGTAACAATCTGTCTAAAAATCATCCAAAAAAGAGAAAAGGGTATAGGGCTTGCACTTCTGATTATATAAATAATTACTTCAGTTCATAAAAAGTGAGGAGAATCGTGATGGAATGGTGATTTGAAAATATACAAAGATTCTTCGCATGAAACCATCGCATAAATAAACCCGCCATCTTAAAATGCGAAGGAACAAGTTTCCACCTCCAAACCACAGTAAAATTGATTAAGCTATACGTTTGTATGGTGAGATGAAGATATTTCTCGTTTTCTACGCCACACTATCATGTGTGGGAACTGATGCGAAGGTAAAGACAAGGAATATTTCCCCATTCTCATTGATTGTATAAACTGTGCCTTCATCGTTTAACTCATTGGGCTGTATAATCATTTATAATTATTAGCTCACCGAAGGGAGCTAAACTTATCACTTGCCGTCCGTCGTCTGTCTTCTGTCCGGCATCGTGAACATTTTTCAAACGACTTCTCCTCTGAAACCGCTAGGTCGTTTTGCCCGAAACTTGGTATAGATGTTCATTACCATATGTCAATTCAAGTTTGTTCAAATGAAATGGACATGCCCACATAGGGGGCATAACTCTGATAGCACCCTTTGTATATTAGAGAAATTACTAAAAAATCTTCGTCTCCCGCACAAGTGGGCAGAATCATTTGATATTTGGTATACAGCATTATGGGGTGGATCTGATTGAAGTTTGTTCAAATCGGCCCCCTGGATTCATATTTGGGCTCAGTATAGAAGCCCGAATTCGAACTTAGTGCATTTCATGCAAATTTCTTAAAAAATCTTCTTCTCCAGATCCAGCAGGCAGAATCTTTTGATATTTGGTATGCAACATTGTGGGGTGGATCTGATTCAAGTTTGTTCAAATCGGCCCCCTGGATTTACATTTGGGCTCAGTATAGAAGCCCAAATTCGAACTTAGTGCATTTCAGGCAAATTTCTTAAAAAATCTTCTTCTCCAGATCCAGCTGGCAGAATGTTTTGATATTTGGTATGCAACATTGTGGGGTGGATCTGATTCAAGTTTGTTCAAATCGGCCCCCTGGATTTACATTTGGGCTCAGTATATGAGCCTAAATTTGAACTTAGTGCATTTCAGGTAAATTTCTTAAAAAATCTTCTTCTCCAGATCCAGCAGGCAGAATCTTTTGATATTTGGTATGCAACATTGTGGGGTGGATCTGATTCAAGTTTGTTCAAATCGGCCCCCTGGATGTACATTTGGGCTCAGTATAGAAGCCCAAATTCGAACTTAGTGCATTTCAGGCAAATTTCTTAAAAAATCTTCTTCTCTAGATCCAGCAGGCAGAATGTTTTGATATTTGGTATGCAACATTGTGGGGTGGATCTGATTCAAGTTTGTTCAAATCGGACCCTGGATATACATTTGGGCTCATTATAGGCGCCCAAATTTGAACTTAGTGCATTTGAGGCAAATTTCTTTAAAAATCTTCTCAAGATCCAGCAGGCAGAATCTTTTGATATTGGGTATGCAGCATGCTTGGGGGGGGGGGGGGGGGGGGAGATTCAGGTTTGTTCAAGCCAAGTCCCTGGGTTCATATTTGGGCTCACTGTGGTAGCCCAAATTATAACTTAGTTCAAAATGAGGAATTTTCTTTAAAAATCTTCTTCTTCAGATCCAGCAGTCGGAATGTTTTGATATATGGTATGCAGCATCCTCAGGGGGGTGAGATTCAAATTTGTTCAAGCCATGTCCCTAGGTCCATATTTGGGCTCACTGAGGGAGCCCGAATGATAACTTAGTTCAAAATGAGGAATTTTCTTTAAAAATCATCTTCTTCAGATCCAGCAGTCGGAATGTTTTGATATTTGGTATGCAGCATCCTTAGGGGGGTGAGATTCAAATTTGTTCAAGCCATGTCCCTAGGTCCATATTTGGGCTCACTGAGGGAGCCCGAATGATAACTTAGTTCAAAATGAGGAATTTTCTTTAAAAATCTTTTTCTTCAGACCCAGCAGTCGGAATGTTTTGATATTTGGTATGCAGCATCCTTAGTGGGGTGAGATTCAAGTTTGTTCAAGCCATGTCCCTAGGTCCATATTTGGGCTCACTGTGGGAGCTTGAATTGTAACTTAGTTCGAAATGAGGAATTTTCTTAAAAAATCTTCTTCTTCAGATCCAGCAGTTGGAATGTTTTGATATGTGGTGTGTAGCATCCTTAGTGGGATGAGATTCAAGTTTGTTAAAGCCAAGTCCCTGGGTCCATATTTGGGCCCCCTGTTGGAGCCCGAATTATAACTTAGTCAATATTGAGGAATTTTTCTTTAAAAATCTTCTTCTTCAGATTCAGCAGTCGGAATGTTTTGATATTTGGCATGCAGCATCCTTAGGGGGTGAGATTCAAGTTTGTTCATGCCAAGTCCCTGGGTCACTGTTGGAGCCTGAATGATAACTTAGTTCAAAATGAGGAATTTTCTTTAAAAATCTTCTTGAGATCCAGCAGGTGAATGCTTTTGATATTTGGTATTCAGCATCCTTGGGGGGGGGGGGGGGGGGGGGGGGGTAAGATTCAAGTTTGTTCAAGCCATGTCCCTAGTTCCATAACGTTTGTCTCTCATGACTTCATTCCTTTGTAGTGTTGATGAACCATGTCTAACTGAATGTGACCCCAAATACTTCTTTGAACCACTTTGGCTGGTGAGCGATTAAGGCTCCTTGGGGCCTCTTGTTATATTTATTTTGCTATGACTAGTTCTATTTCTTACTGTTATAAATTATGTTGAAGGGTTAATATGCCCTTAATTTCATACAAATGTAGGATTGTTGAATATAGATTTTTATCCAAAATGCATGGAAGTAATTGTGATATGTACAGATGAGCTTCAATCCTTTAGCTCACTCATTGAAATTTTTTTTTTTTGTATCAAATTTATTAAAAATTTCAACTAAACCTTATCGTGTTGCCCCTCTTTGGAATGAACTTGATGAGATTGTTCCAGTGTTGTTGATCAACATGAAATGGTTTTGTTGAAATTTAAAAAAAAAAATAATAAATTTTCAACTGCCCAATTTGTAATTATGGTTTAGTATTTGAGTAATTCTCTCACTAATAGTTTTATGAATAGAATTGTCATAAGTTTAGTATTTGGATGAATTCATATCTGATAGCCCTCATCTAAGCGTAGCTTTTTAGGTTAGGCATCTTAGATAAAAGGAAATTATGATAATTCCAGAATATGATTCTGTTATCCATTCTTTGTCTTTTCATCTGTCAGTATCTAGTCTGTTAGTATTGCCAGGTGTTGACTATTGCATTACTCATTCTCTTTAGAGATTAATGATTCTGGAATTAATTGTAAAGCCTGCTTCATCCAATATCTTGAATTCTGTATGGTCCCTCCTTCCTCATATTTATTCGGCTATTCTCCACCAGTAGTAATATTTATAAATATTGGAAATTTTGTGTAATTTCTATATTTATTATACAGTCGGCTCCGGTAAATATGATACCCTGGGTGCATGGGAATTTTATTATAATAACCGATTATTATAAGAGAAATTGGTTTCGTCAACACGGTGACAGTGTAGACACGCCGGTAAATACAAGTTGCATTTACTGGCATGTCTGCACTACTGTCGCAAATGCAAACATCAATGAGAATTTGCCTTAATAATTTTTACCTTAAGACTTAGTTTATTGCTCATGAGATATTTCATCAACTCAAAAACTTCAAAGGTTGGTTATTTGAAATATTTTCCAACATTCATGGTGCACATAATTCAGAAAATACATGTGTTCATTGTGGACATTTTTCTGTCAGATGACCTTGTCAAATGTCAACCAGCGAAATTTGCCGGTGATGAATTGGACTCGGTTGTAATTCCCATTTTAAACGTTTGTGTCTCAATTGGAAATTACGACCGACTTTGTCCGAAAATAAATATGAGCATGACATCATTTGGGTGAAAGAAAAACAACAAACACTGATTTTGAACAACATGCATTAACATGTATCATTTATTAAATAAAACTTGATGAATATATACACAACAGGATGGATTTATTATTCACATTTTATAAGAATTAAAAATTAAAATCATGACATGTCTTCAGTGTTGTATCTAAAATTCAGCCCACGTCACACCCAGAATCCCCCAAGGAACTGCCATGGGACAGTATCCGTCAAAATAAATTGTGGAATATAACAAGGAAATTTTGCCGTCATTTTTCCTTCACTGATAAGCCGTACGGACATAGATTTATCAGTGCAGAAAAAATGGGATGAAATTTTCTTGTTATATTTCATGATTTATTTTGATGGGTACTGTTAAACTTTTTGAACGTGGGGGGGGGGGGGGGGGGGGGGCAGGGGGTGCATCAGTTAGGAATGGTACTTGTTGTGTTTTCACACCAGGAATCCCCCAAGGAACTGCCATGGGACAGCACCCGTCAAAATAAATTGTGGAATATAACAAGGAAATTTCGCTGTCATTTTTCCTTCACTGATAAGCCGTATGGACATAGATTTATCATTGCAGAAAAAATGGGATGAAATTTTCTTGTTATATTTCATGATTTATTTTGATGGGTACTGGTACTGTTAACTTTTGAATGGGGGGGGGGGGGGGGGGGGGGAGCGTCAGTTAGGAATGGTACTTGTCGTGTTTTCACATCAGGAATCCCCCAAGGAATTGCCATGGGACAGTATCTGTCAAAATAATTTTTTACAAGTGTTCACAGACTCCA
Source organism: Pictodentalium vernedei (assembly GCA_031216915.1). Taxonomy (NCBI): domain Eukaryota; kingdom Metazoa; phylum Mollusca; class Scaphopoda; order Dentaliida; family Dentaliidae; genus Pictodentalium; species Pictodentalium vernedei. The sequence continues at coordinate 302,109,275 of CM062294.1, forward strand.
GTTGATGTATTCTGTGATTTTGGATTGTCGGCTATTTTTTTTAACAATTTCATTAAACGCTTTTTCCGATTCGTAAATGGAATTGAAAATTAACTTGTCACATTGATTGTCCTCAAAGAACTGTCTGAGAGCCCGCAGACTTGAACAGACTTCCATATTAGTGATAAAGGTTCGTCGTCTTCAGAGTCGGAATCACTTTGGGTACATGTATTCAAGTCCTCTTTATGTATATATTAAGTCCGACTCGACATTGTTTACAAGTTCTAATAATTCGTCCCTACGCATATTTGTGGGTGTTTCAATGTCATTTAAAAGTTCAAAGTCTTCTAAATCATCTACACTGCTAGCCTCACAGAAACCACCTTTTTTAAAACAGTTCACAATTGTAGTTTGTTGCACGCACGACCATGACAGTTTTGACAGGTGTACAGATTCTAACAGGTTCACTTTTTTTTACAATGTCACTTGCTGTCACACTGGGATTTGAATCAATCTCACTTATAACTTTACGAACAATTTCCTTTCGATAATTTCTTTTTAAGTTACTGATTATACCTTGGTCACATGGTTGAATCACTGAAGTGGAATTGGGTGGCAAGAATTCAACTTGTACGTGTTGCAGACTGTTGGCATAATTCTGAGGATGGGCAGAACAGTTATCGACAAGAAGTAAAATTTCGCATTTATGCCATTTCATTGACTTTTCCAAGTCCTTCAACCACTCAATAAAGATCTCACCAGTCATCCATGAGTTTTTATTGTTTTTGTATTTCACAGGCAGTGTATTTTTGCCCCGGAAACACCTGGGGTCTTTTGATTTATCACTAGCAACTCACGCTTATCTGTCCCTGACATGTTGCAACACACGAGCACCGTATATCTCTCCTTTGCTTTTTTCCCACCGCTTGCCTTTTCATCTTTTGATAGAAGCATTCCAGTTGGTTATGCCCTGTAGTATAAATCGGTCTCGTCGGCATTGTAAATGTCATTATATGAATATTTATTTAAAAAACCTGGAAGCACATCCTTCAGCCATGTGTCGACAGCTTTGGTATCTGCATCTTTCTTTTCCCCGTGAAGCTTTTTGTAGCTTATTTGATTTCGTCGCTTCTATCGTGACAGCCATCCGCTTGTGGGGTTGAAGTCAGGCTTTTCCAGGTGTTGGGCCAAGTCTTTGGACTTTTCCATTAATAAATCCCCAGAAATTGGAATATCTTTTTCTCTGGCATTTCCGAACCATACCGACAATGCCTGCTCGACATCAGCTGCCTTTCCCACCCGTTGCCTTTTTCTGTCTCGATTTCCATCAAACTCCCATTTCTTTCGGATCTCCTCGCGTTGAGAGGAAATTTTAGAAATTGCGGCCTGTGAACATGAAAATCTCTTCGAAAGCTCTGTCTGAGTGTGTTTTTTGTCCAATAGTTTAACAATCTCATATTTATCATTGAGTGACAGATCCGTGCATTTACGTTTAGACATTTTGAATGATTTGACCCTCGCAACAACCCCGCCCCTGTTTTATGTAATTTTGGGCTACCCCTGTTTTTTCTATTGAACAAAAAAATCACAAACAGCTTTCTCTTCCTTTGCACAGAAAAACAATACCTTTTATTAAATAATAAAAAAACCTGCAAAGAACTGAGGGCTACTTTGTTTTTACAGGGTTACAAATAAAGAACATACAACTTTACCACAGACAAACTCAATTGCCCTTCAAAAGCAATCCAACTCATCAAACAAAACAACCGGGGGTGCGGTGGCTCAGTTGGTAGAGGTGCAGGCTGCAAGCCGAGAGGTCCTCGGTTCGAATCCCACCTGCGGCAACCGCGTTGTGTCCTTGGGCAAGACACTTCACCCCGATTGCCTACATGGGGGCACGATGACGCTGTGTACTGGGTCGTACTGCACGTCGCTGGTGCGCATGTCTTCAACCAATCTAACCCTGCCTGTGCTGCGGTGCAGAGTTCAGAGTTACGATGTTGGAGAGCTGACAGCTGCTCGTCATTGCTCGGTGGTTCTCTCCGGGTACTCCGGCTTCCTCCACCCGTAAAACTGTCACGGTCACGATTAGCCATTGTGCATAAGTATGTGACCTTAAACACCAATAAATAAATAAATAACAAAACAACCGACAACAATAACCACAGCTTGGGAAAGCCAGGGAGTTCCTCAATTTTCCCAGAATGCAATTTTCAAAATGGCCTTACATGTTCACAATCAGCTGGTTATTTTTAAACAAAATTGGACATTAAAAGACAAGAAAATGTTTCTTTGGTATGTTTGTTGAGTTATTCGAATTGAAAGTGTTGAAATGTTTATGAAACAACTGTCTTCAAAAGTATATTTTTATCGAAGCCCTTCGTTGATGATGACCACGTTGCGTAAGTGATGTTGACATGCAGTAAGGCCAGGTTCACAATATCACCACATGTTCTGAAACTATCGCTGTATGAGCCGATGATGGATAGAATATTTATTAAAACTTATTTTAAGGGTAAAAAAAATAGATAAAAATCAACAAAATGATGCAAAAATATCGAGAATGATAACAATTTTGTATTACATTAAACGGAAATGCAAAAATTTATATTACATTAAGCAGTAAAAAAATACATGAAAAGTGATGAAAATGGTTTGGTGCAGAGCATTTTTATTATAATAAACAAAATATTATAATAGCCGTTATTATAATAAGTGGAGCCGACTGTACCAACAACTGGCCCAGACAGAAAGTGCCCTCCTGTGATATCATCTATGGAGCACCATACAGGACTCCTTTTTTTAGCTCACCTGATAGCAAGTCAGTGTGAGCTATTGCCATCACTTGGTGTCATCGTCTGTCGTCCTTCGTGTGTTAACTTTTGGAAACTTTTCTTCTTCACAACCATTAAGCCAAATTCAAACATATATTGCACAGACCATCTATGGAGTATATCCTTTCTATTTCGTTCAAATGAAGCAGGTGTCATCTTCGGGCTCAGGTTAATGCCCCAAAAGCCTAAAAATCTTCTTCTCATGAACCACCAGAGAGAATGCCTTGATATTTGGTATGTCAATATTTGGGCTCTCTGGGGGAGCATATCCATTTTGGGCTCTGCCCAAAATTTGTATTTCAAAAACCGTTGGGCCGATTTGAACCAAATTTGGCATGTAGTATAAGTGGGTCCTAAGTAATTGAGTGATGCTCCCAAAAATTTTTTTACAGCCCTGTGGAAACCCCAGATGCTAAAAATAGAAAAAATTAAAACACCCATATTACCCAAAGCACAAAGAACAGAGAACTGTTATTTGGTATGAAGCATCCTGAGGACCAGTAGAATGGAATCGTAAAAAAATTTGCCATCAGTTGTGTCAGGCTGTTCTGAACGGGGGCATCGAAAAAATGCTGAGTCAGCTTATTTACAAAAATTGAAAAAAAACTTTTCTTCAGAACCCCTGATCAGAATCTTTTGATAATTGGTATACAGCATCCATAGGTGGGGGCAGATACAAGTGTGTTCAAATTAAAACCCTCGGTTAACCCTTTACCCAACGCAGACGATATCAAAATTTATTATTTTAAATATCATTTTGTCAAACAATTTCAACAAAACCATATCATGTGACCCCTCGTTGGAACGAGCTCGACGAGGGCTTATACTTTGACGTGAATCTATTCACGTAAATATTCACGCAAACAAAATTACGAGAATCTACTTGGATTTGCGTGATCTCGGTACCAAGATTCATGCAAAACATGGGCGGGAATGAAGTTGCATTGACTGAATGAGCACGTATGCACAACACACCAAATTAGCACTGAATGACACATAATAGAACAGTGAACTGGCAGAATTAATTTTGTCAACTGACATAATAAATTTGTCAAAACGACAGGACATGTGCTGCATGCTGACAGTCTGCTATTCAAAACTGGGATCACTCTGATGTTGCAGACAAAGTGTTTGTTTCTCATTCATCTGCCGTCAGTCTCTTTCATCCTGCCATCTCTGTTCAGTGAATTGGGCCATACTGTGACCTCACACTGTCAATAAATTGTTTGATGATGAGTTCCTGGTTAATTCCAAAGTTCCGTAAGAGACAATTCAATCTCCCATCCCCCTTACATCACGAATAAAACACGCCGGGCCAATTTGGTAATGGTTTATAGCATTTTTGCTTTTGAAGAGTCGAGACTCGTTGAAAAATTTCAGTGACAAACCTCCATTAATTTGTTTTTGGTCATGTCGGAGTCCACATCAAAATGGAAAGCCATTTCCAAAAAGTCTGCAGATAAATGGCCTGCTAATATCAAGAGCAATTTTGAACTAATTGAAGATCCATCAGACTCTTCAAAATATTTCAAGGCAGTATGCCTACTTTGTGCCAAAAACGGGAAGAATGTATCACAGAAATTCAAAGGGAAAATTGCTACGGACATTGCACAATATGCAGAAGGAACGACACATTTACTGTTGCCAAACTTGAAGCGGCACATCATGAGTTGTGCACATGGAATGTGTTACGAAACTGAGCACCACAAACCCTTCAGTGAAGCAAGCACTAGTACCCCTGGCACGTCAAGGGTGTTGCATGAGGTGGTTGACGCCTAACCGACGCAACTTACGCAACCATCCATCCAACAATCGTTCGGGTCGGCGGAAAAGGAGGCTGTTATGAGACTAGTTTGGTTGCTTAAAATTGCATGGTACTTGGCAGAAAATGAAAAGCCGTATGCTGATTACCAAAGGCTGTGTGATCTTGCAGCTGAAATTGGAGCTGTCATTCCTATTGCATTTACAGGACAGACAGCATGTCACATGTTTGTCAACTTACTTGCCAACAAAATCACGGACAGTATCACCGAAATGACCGGAAAAGCAAAGTTCTTCAGTTTTCTCGTTGACGGGAGTTCCATATTTAAGCGAAAGCTAACATACAAAGGAGAACTAATTTATATCAGGAAAGCACTGGGTCTAAAAGTCAGGGTTGACTTCAACTTACAATCCATGAAATCTTACACCAGTGTAAATGCCGATAACCTACATTAAGCTGTTTTGAGGAATATTCTTATGGTTATGGAGAGCAAGCAGAATTGGCAAGATGTGGATACTACGCGCGACCGTCTTCTAGAAAGCATGGCGCCATACAAGCACAAGTTAATTGGTGGAGGAGCCGACGGTGCGAATGTTAATTTTGGCAACCGCAGAGGTTTGATGACTCAGTTGAAGCAGCAATACCCATGGTTTATCCCCATAATTGTTTTAGTCACTGCTTCGAACTGTGCATTGGCGACGCAGTCACTGCGACAAAGGAGTTCAATGAAATTGACAGTTTTCTGGATGACATCTATAGACATTTTAAACATTCCCCGCTCGAATGGTCGTCTGTACAGAACATAGCAACAGAGATGATGATCTGGCGAGTCACAAAACCACCAAAATGTTCTGGAACCAGGTTTATACAGTTCCGACATCAAGCTTTGGAGACATTCTTTGACAATCTTTTACCAATGACATTTCACTTTTCAAATACTTCACAAAGTAACACTTCACCCCGATTGCCTACATGGGGGCACGATGACGCTGTGTACTGAGGCGTACTGCACGTCGATGGTGCGCATGTCTTCAACCAATCTAACCCTGCCTGTGCTGCGGTGCAGAGTTCAGAGTTTCGATGTTGGAGAGCTGACAGCTGCTCGTCGTTGCTCGGTGGTTCTCTCCGGGTACTCCGGCTTCCTCCACCCGTAACACTGTCACGGTCACGATTAGCCATTGTGCATAAGTATGTGACCTTAAACACCAATAAATAAATAAATAAATAATATACTTCACAAAGTAAGGGCGATACAAAAGCTGAGGGTTATTTGAAATCACTGATGGATGGACACTTTATCCTCACAGCAGCAACTTATTATGATATTTTAGAACTTTGCAGCAGAAAACTGTGTGTGGCTATGCAATCTGTGACAGAAAATATATCTTATGCATTCCAGAAAATTCAAACACTACAAACTGAACTATGCATTTTGGCAGAGAACGACGATGGTCTTTTCTCTGCAAAGGAGAGGAACATGTATAAGCTCTTTGCTGATTCACCATGCTCTGACCCTCCCCCCCCCCCCCCCCCCCCCACACACACACACATACACACACACACACCCTTAGCGTCGACAACGTGATCGTCGACGAAAAGGTCAGGACCAAACTGTGTTTTCAAGGATGTCAAATTCAGTGTGAAATCAGTGGAGCGTGTTAGAAAGCGAAAATCGGATAACCCATCGGATGTGAATGTAAAACTGTATAGAGAGTATCCTGAACCCACCCCTGTCAAGGTTGGAAACTCGTTGGAATGTGATCTGAATAAAGTTAGAAAGGAACAGTGTTTGAGAATAATTGACAATAGTTTGATGCGGTTTGAGGACATGACGAGCACATCTGGGGTTTTAGCGCATTTAGAATGGCTTGATGTGAATTCATGGCCCATTGGAGATTCTGAATGTCACCCACTGAATCATGAAGACATAGCCAAGATATCTGAGTTTCTAAATGAAGATGTTGCAAAAATAGCAGAACACTTCGCCACCCCCACTTTCAGAATATCAGGTTAATGTTAAGAAAGCCTTATCAGAATTCGCTCACCTGAAGCTTGAACGAGCAACTTCGGCAGCTCAAAAAAAGATGTCATTGACGGAGTATTGACCTTATATTTTCACAAAAGCCCACAAAGACTGCCCAAACTTTCTGACCCCAGTAGAACTAGTGTTGTGTTTACCATTTACACAGTCAGTGGTTGAAAATGGGTTCTCCAGTAAAATGCGCATCATTACTGACTGGAGACAAAGTTTGTCAGATTTGTCAATCACTGACTGTTTAATTTTCTCAATAAACACCAAGAATATGATAAGATCAAAGAACAGTATAACAGTATATCTACAGCACATGAATTTGTAACTGGAAAGGGCTCAAATGTAAAAGGCCTTAAGAAAAGGCATATCAGGAAGTTGGCCACACTCTTGAAAATTCCAAGGGCTGATGATGAATTATCAGAATCATCAGAGTCGGACTCTGCACAATCTGGAGATGATAATCCCTAATAGTGTTGTATGCAATGTCTTGAAGTTGAGTCAGTGAAATGGACGCGTTACGGAGTCTAGCGGTTATAGGTTTCAGTTCAGAAATTATCTGAGTTTCCTAAACTTTATTTTCATAATTTGCAAGACTCTGTGTCATAATAAATCACAAATGGTACAATAACCTCACGAGTCACTCAATTTCAAACTTGAAAGTATTTATTTATTGGTGTTTAACGTATAAGGTCACATTTCTGCAGCTATGGCTAATTGTGACTGACCACAAGCACCCCCCCCCCCCCCCCCCCACACACACACACACACACACATTTTCCGTGTTTTTGTGAAAATAATAGGCCTCGTTGTGAACTCTTCTACTGTCGTACATGACTGATTTGACTCCAGTGTTGGCTGTCAAGAGTCTGTAGAACCAGCCAACACTATCGAACTTGGCTTGGTACTGCTAGCAAACCAGTGTAACTTACACTGGTATGTATATGTTACAGTCAGTGTCTAAAATCAGTCAATTTGTAAATTGCCTGATATTTTTAGACAATTTATAAATTGCCTGTTTCAATCAGTCAGTTTGTAAATTGACTAAAAAAGTCAGTCAATTTACAAATTGACTGAAAAATAAAGCCAATTTCTTGACACATTGACTGAATATTATTTCCCATTTTAAAACTGCCTCAGTGGTTGTAAAATGATAAAAAATAATTAAATACAATGAAGTATATTTATTTTAACACAAACTCTTAAAACATTTGCATCTGTTGGTCGTACACATTTTAACACAAAACTCAGAGAGTGTACATCTAATATAGTTATTTAGTTCTTATTTGGACATGTTATGCTAGAATGACAATGACTGTTGCATTTTAAACCCCTTTTAAAACATTTGCATCTGTTTGTCATACAATTTTTGCCGCTGTTGGCACAATTGCATTTAGCAAAACTTATCCACCACAAGTAGATTGTAGTTGTAGAAAGTATGAATTCGTGCACATTGAAATTATATTCCGTCAATGTGTCAAGAAATTGGCTTTATTTTTCAGTCAATTTGTAAAATGACTGACTTTTTTAGTCAATTTACAAATTGACTGATTGAAACAGGCAATTTATAAATTGACTAAAAATTTCAGGCAATTTACAAATTGACTGATTTTAGACATTGACTGTAACATATACAGTACCAAGACAAATTCAGTTTATTGGTTGCGGTATACATGACATATTCATGAACCTATAGAGGCATGATCGGGCATCTGTTCCAGCAGATAGGACATTTCCTTCGCGTAAATTTCGCAAATCCTCTATCACTATAGGATGCAGCATTTGCATAATTCATGTGAAGGAAGTACCAGCATCTTTCAAAATTTCCAACATGCTGGTAAAAAATCAAATTTTTTCTGTTGAAGAAAACAGTAAGATTTTCATCCCCAAAACCACCAGAATTCACCATTTGATACCTCTGTTGTTTTTTTTTTTTGTAGAAGTGCCCCAGCCACCCACCCCTCCCCCACTCATTCATTTTGCTGACACACCTTCAGCGCTCATCACATGTCAGAAATTTTGGTGGAATTACACCTGGCCAAACAACACTATTTGGGGTATTCTAACGGCGACAAAAATTGATGACGTTTCAAGGCATTTCTTGGTTGAAGAATTCTGTGTTAACTTCACCAGTTAGATCTGTTATTGTCCACACGTGCAGTGCTAATTTAAATCAGCTGAGATTGTGGTTACGGTAAATATTGAGAAATGAAAGAAAGTAGTGAGTTAAAATACTGTTGTGCAGCTCAGCTGCTGCCCAGCCCGATTCATTTTTCATGCACACATAGTTTCACTTTGAAGATCTTCCACCGTGCAGTACTGTAGCAACTACTGCACAGTGAAATATCTTCAAAATTTTCCAAGAAGTTGAACCAGTTTGGTAAGGTTAGGTAATTCTGATCTGAACTGTGTCTGTAGTTTTCGAGTCACACAGTCGGAGTTTCGGAAAGTCAAACGTCGAAGATTTGAACCAGCATGGTCACTCAGGTAAGATAAATTGTGTACTGTTTTAATACTCTCCAGGCCATTCAAATCAAGTAACGGTTAACAGTGTTGGTTTGAAACATGCTGTTAAAAAACGTAATTTTCACCTTTCAACAAATATGAGGATTTTCACCCAAAAAGCCACCAGAACCCTTCTCTTAACAGCGCATTTCAAAAAATTTTCTGGGGGGACCCCCTCCCCCTCTATGTGCAGCTCACTTCGCGATGAGCGGCCACATCTGGGTGCTATGATCGTTGGATTCGCGTAACTATATTTACGAGAATCCATTTGGATTCTCGTAAATTTAGACGAAATATAAGACCTGCCCAATAATTAACTTAGGGCAATATGGAAAATAAGCTTAAAATCTTCTTCAGATACAACGGTCCAATTCATTTGATATTTGGTATACTACATCTCTAGGGTGGGTCAGATTCAAGTATGTTCAAATTGAGACCCTGGGTTAATATTTGGGCTACCCATGGGAGTACAAACGTTAACTTGGTGCAATATGGGGAATGATCTTTAAAAATATTCTTCTTCAGATCCACCAGTCAGATTCTTTTGATATTTGGTATACAACATCTCTAAGGGAGTCAGATTCAAGTTTGTTCAAATCGGATCTCTGGGTTGATATTTGGGTTCTTTATTGAAGCCCAAAGTTGAACTTACTGCAATATGAGAAAATTTCTTTTAAAATCTCCTTCAGATCCACCAGTCAGAAATGTTTTCTTGAAAAATCATCTTCTTCAGAGCTGTAAGCTGTTCATTCTTCACTTAGGTATTAGTGAATCTTGTAAAGGAACAGTGACTACAGACCTTCTGGTTTGTTATGTCAGGTCATCAACACCTCTTGAAACAACTGGCCATCACCAGCAGAGGTAATCCAGACCAAATTATGTCTGACAAATTATTTTCATGCTCAGTAGATGTTGATAGCATTGCTTTTTATCATTTCAAGAAAAAATAAACAAACATCACTGAATTCATTTAATATAGGTGAACCAATATTACTGTCAACATTAAATCTCAAGTCTGCATTCCACATCCGGCCTGCATCAAGTGGCCAAGTGTCAGATGACAGGTTATTTCTTCCCATCATCAAGGAACCCTGTGTTAGATTAGCTAATTATAGATAATTATCAAGTCCCATATTTGTGTGTGGAATTTGTCATGGAACAGATATTAACTTATTCTCAATTTTCACAATTCTTGTCTTACTTCATAATCATTTCATAAACATTGAGCTACAGTGTCATTGACACTATCATTTAGGTTTCTAAGGGGGGGGGGGGGGGGGGGGGGGGGGGGGCAAATTTTAACTTTAAGCAATCTGAGGACATTTCTTTAAAAAAACACCTTCTTCAGATCCACCAGAGTTTTTCATATTTGGTATATAACATCTCAAGGGGGATCAGATTCAAGTTTGTTAAATTTGAGCCTGTAGCTTAATATTTAGGCTCTCTTTGAGGTAGGGTGAGGGGGGGGGGGGGGGGGGCAAGGGGATGAGCGCAGGTTAGTTTTAAGTTGGTCAAATGCATTCATTAGTCTTTTTCAATAAAATTTGCCTTCATCATTTCATTCCTTTGTAGTGCTGATGAACCATGTCTAACTGAATGTGACCCCAAAAACGTCTTTGAACAACTTTGTCAGGTGAGCGATTAAGGCCCCTTTTAACTCCACAAGGAAGAAAGTGTTTAAATGTATTGCCCTTAAAGTTTAATTATTGTGGGAGCCCAAATTTTAACTTACTGCAATATGAGGAATATTCTTTAACAATGATAAATTTAAAGTAATTTGTATATTTTTTATACTTACCAATGGCCCAGACTAGCTGGTGCAAACTCATCAAGGCCAAACACAAATTTTGAACCCACCAATCCCCAAAATTTGCTTGCAAAACTGAAAATTAAAAGCCCTATCTGGTCCTCCATACTTTTACACCTCCGCGTATGCGCAGCCATCAGGAAGTGACCGGAATTGGTGCTAACATTATTCTTTGTAGAAGATAGTACTACCTAATCACTCAGCGGGAGGTATGAGTGGCCATACCCGTCTGGGCCATTGGTAAGTATAAAAAATATACAAATTACTTTAGATTTATCATATTTTTATACTATAAACCAATGGCCCAGACTAGCTGAATCGTAAAAAGACGGAGGGCCTAGGACTTCAGAATTAGCAGACCAACATAGTTTCCAAGCCTGCAATCCAAGGTGAAAGGAAATTAAATTAAAAAGAAATTACACGTATGTCTGTATACAGTAATAGAGAAGACATATCATAAATAAGGAGCCATATCCAAGTAATTCCATTTTCTTAGCATGAATGATTATGCTAATTGGGTGTAACGAGCCCCCAATTTTTAAGGCTAGTCCGGACTAAGCCCCATAAATTAGGATGGCAAATTTGAGAGTGCGAGACTAACCCCCACAAACATACGCCATATACAATTATAATAAACAAGCTGTATCCAGGATATAATCTACAGACAAAACCAATTCACTCATAGTTACACACTTATCAAGCCAAAGGAGATTTAAAAAATCACCCCCTCCCCCTTTTTTTTGAAGGAATCTTCTTCAAAAACAAAGAGGGGAGCACTCTGGAATCAGTAAAGGCGGTACCAAATAACAATATATATTCGCGGAAACAGGCACCCAGATATTAATTATTATTAATAAATTGGTGCTTAACACCATTTCAGAAGCTAAGGCTATCGTGGCGATCCGGGTAATTAATAGCGCCCGCTTGTAACATATACCGGAGTTGGCATACGTAGATAGATCGAAAACCGTTGATATAATATGTACAACATACACATGTCCAATAGAATCAGAATGGACGATCTCTGGAGAGTAAACACACTTCCGAGACAACCCACAGGCGACCTCCCTCCCCATTCAGGTGTACAATAAATTCCAATAAATAACACTCCCAGACACGTGCGAATATATGAGAATGCATAGAAAGTTATATTGGATTTGGGTAATGAAACTTATAGAAACATGGATTTAGAAATGGAACGAGCTATGATTAACAGACTCGTCACGGACCGCTCCCGAAATAAATCATTGTTTCTAAGGTCCATAACATAAAATAATTTGTCTGCCTAATCATACACTTATTATGCACGTGAGCATTGAAATCCTGCTTGTAATCATCTGAATACCAGTTAACTGACTTGACAGTCATACAGGTACACAAAGGCTAGCATTTTATTGATGATGAATCATATGCTCGTATATGACATATAAACGAACAACTACAGGAAACAAACCAACTAAAAAGTGGATGTGCCCAAGAGGTCGCCATAGAACATGACCCAGCCGCCAATCGGGAAGTCATGAAATGCATGTATATACTTAAATGCATATGAGACTTATGGGAAGAAAACTACGTCTTGCCCGGTAATCGCCTCTTAATACATTACTTGAATCGTTCTTGTGTTAGTCATCAAGTAGTATAGGAACCACAAGGCTCCCTCAAGTCTGACCGACTCCATAATGCCTCTAAGGACGGAAAAGGACGTGATGAACAAATACAACATATTACATAATAACTCACACCAAACCATACTGGTTTAAAGAGAATAACCTCTAACAAACGGTCTTCCTGTACGTGAAGAACATTAAAAGCTGATAATTGAGGCCCTAGAAGCTCACTAAGGAGACTTACAACGCCAGCCATAGCTTATAAGTCTTCATCTTCGTGAAGACAGATATATCGGTGTAAGTTGCGACCCTGAAGGCTCACTTAACGGAGACTTACAATAATCGTTGCGCAAGGTAGGGAATGAAGAGCCGCTATATAAACAGCCTTGAATTCCCAAAGAGACCACAGTCCCAAGAGATAATAAATTCAGTTATGCCACTGCATTATACTGAAAAAATCTCCCTCATGATTTTAGCTAGGCTACTATGGTGTAACAATAAGACTCAAGTCTATGACACCTAGGAAAAACAAACTTAATCCAAGTGACCGCTGTAACCGTACAGAAGGCTACTATGGCGTCCACAATAACATAAATTGTCTTGACACCAAAGAATATCTCAGCCTATCTATGCTCTATCCATCTGGATTCAGGATGAGAAACAAGTGATAATAAAAAACCAGAGAATAATTTCGACGACGTCTAATGCTTTTCTTCAATAGGAAAGCTTAAACCTCCGGAAGGAAAGCCTCTTTTGGAAGATTTGTCCAACAAGTAAACTTGTAAGTGGAGCTTGCTCTGGCTTTTAGCCACAGGCCTGCCGAGACTACATTCTCATCCACTGATCTTCCACAATTTATCCACTTAATTGCGAGGCTGATAACCTATCGCCAAAGGGAAAGCAACCGAAATCTACTCGACGACCTCAAGATTATCGTTTTGTCAACTGGCAAGCAATAGAGGTCATGTCCATCACCTGAAGAACTTACGATGCTTACAGGAGGAGAAACTAAGTCCTCCTTGCGAAGAAGCTCGTCTCGTTGATCTCAATTGTTCCCTTCAATAAGAGAGCCTTTACTTCCACTAGGAGCGACTCTCTTTCAAAGAAACTTCCGTGATTAACATCCAGTTCTCGTGAAGATGATAACCTTCCGTTAATAGTCGACCTAGGGGCGTCAGATCCATAGCCTTGATCAGACCTATGCCCCTTTCCAAGTCGCTATAATGACGACTTCCAAAGTAAATATAAGAGGGTTATTGTACCCTCGCAAGACATTAACGTGATGCTTTCTTAGAAGCAGAACGGCCTCGCTTACCCTGGTCTGCTGAAGTATGTTGATGAGACACCGACTTCAATAGCAGAGCACTAGAAGCTTTCTTGTAGCCTGCTCATGTAGCAATGTAAGCTTGTCGTCAAATAGTATATTCCTGGTAACCGGAGCGACTCAGAGAGAGCTTTTCACCTTGTCATCTATAAGTGATGACGACACAAGGACATCATCACGTCTTACCAACTCCAAATTCCACTGTCCGTTCGGAGTTGTATGTGACATACATGACTGCCCTGGAAAGAACTCTTAGCGAGGAACCATGTCCACATATTTCTTTCCATCGAAATGTTGCGCATTGTTCTTTTGAATGAAATAGCACATTTCATTATTTCAGAGCATATATTAAAGGATGCAGGTAGGGACATAATTTCATCCCCAGCCTGCTCATCTAAACGAAGACTTATATTCAGATGGAACAATATTCTAAGAGTTTAAGACTTGAAATTTCATAGTCTTTAAAGTGCCCTTCTGTGAGGGATGGTGACTCACACTCTGTAGCCCTCTCACCATCCAAATGTTCCATCAGCAAATATGGTCAACTCCATCCGACAGAACGGATGACTGGACCAACGCAGCACCATCTGACAGCTCACCCGTGGAGTCTGTTAAACGGTAGTACCAGCGGGTACTGGACTGCTGCGATACACAGAGCAGTCTGCGGCAGCCGGTCCATGACCGAGGCTAGCAGAGCAATGATAATCCACTTGTTACCATAAGCTGCTCATGGGACTGAGATCTGGCCCCAGATCCTCGACACATGTCCCATATAAAAAAGCCTCAGACGACCAGCTATCGACCCGAACCTGTGAAGTCAGATAGCTAGTCTGCGGTCAACGTGCTTCATCAATGAAGCAAGGGAAGATGCCACAGCTGCCACCGAATCTGGCTGCAGTGTGGAAGGAGCATCCCAAACCGCAATCGTGAACAGGCTTCCCAACTCACTAAAGTTTCTCGAATCAAAAACAGTCGACCCCGACTGCTGATGGAAAGGAGAATAATCTCCAGCTCGCGGTCTGCTTCAGACCTCGCCAAGCATTCCGTTAGAAACTTGTCGGCATCTATCCCTTATTGTGCATAGCCATGGAAGAAGAGGAATCCGTTACCACAACCGACCCTGGCTGAAGTGCGGAAGAAGCATCCAAACTCATCTCATAGGACGGATGCTCCTCCTCATTGAAGTTTCTTACAACACAAAAGTCGTCCCCAACTGTTAACCGGAAGAAAAACGCTCTGCACTCTAGATCTGTCCCCAGATTTCGCAGAGTATCCCGCTTAGAAACTTCTAGGCTTAATCCTCTTTCGTGCACTTCCATGTAAGTAGAAGAAGCCATAACAGCTGCCGGCCCTGGCTGCAGTGTGGAAGGAACGTTTCGATGCATGTTCCGACTCAATAAGTTTCTCACAACGGACACAGTCGACCCCGACTGTTAATGGGATGGAGATATTTCTCCAAACGGAGATCTGACCCCAGATCAAGCCGAGTGTCCCGTAGAGAAACTTATGGCTTCTACATGCACAATTGACCCAACCAGCACCGTCCGACAGCTCACCACTGGAGTCTGCGGGAGGCTGCTTTTGCATTTGCTGGGATGCTGCTAATAGCTGCGCAAACTGCGACAGCAAGTCCGTTCCCAAGGCTTGAGGAGCAGCAGTCTTCTGTTTTTTCGCCGCTTGCTGCTCCTGGGATGAAGATCCAGAGATAGATCTCTTCTCCGAATGTCCCGTTGATCGATGCCTCGGATCGCTAGCTACTGGATGGTTCGACTTCACGGGCGATGAATGGTTCTATCTTCGCACATCTGACGGGATATCTGAAGTCTGGTAGCTAGCCTACGGTCGTGTGTGCTTTCTAACGTAGCGGAGGAAGCCGTGATTGAAGCCAACCGCGGCTGCAGACAAGATGGAAGGGTCCCGAGCGGCGGGTGGATGTATACTCCGGCTCGTGCAAGTTTCTCATAACAACATTTGGCCCCAAATGTTGCTAAGTTAGAGAGGGACCTCTCCCGCTCGCGGTCACATCAGACCCCGCCGAGTCTCCTATCAAGAAAACTTGATTTCGGCTTGTGAAACATAGTGGAGGAAGCTGTGACTGAAGCTGACCCCGGCTGCAGACTAGATAGTGCGTCCCGAGCAGTGGGCGGACATATGCTCCAGCTCGTGCAAGTTTCTCATTACAACATTTGGCCCTAAATGTTGTTAGGTTAGAGAGGGTCCTCTCTCGCTCACGGTCTATTAGACCTCGCCAAGCCTCCCAACAAGAAACTTTCTGACTTCCTCCCTATTTCCGTCGTCGCTGGGTGAGCATTTGTTTTTTAAGTGCTCACTCTACACACATCTACACTTCCTTCGACCGCAACAGACTTTCTCAGTGTCACGGCTCCCACGGACGGAGTAACCACTTCTCACCGTCGAGCTAGCTGCTTGCAAGAGATTAAGAACACTAACTAGAGGCCAGGGACCAGCCTAGGGGGAATTTTAGGGAGACTTCATGTCTCCCCCCAGAAAAAATAGGGAGACTGCAGAGTCATGTAGGGAGACTTCCTGGGCAAGTCGGGAAAATTCCTGTACCAACCTCCCCCTTCATATTTATACCCCCGCAAAAGTTTTTTTGGGGGGGGGGGGGGTATATAGGAATCACCCTGTCCGTCCGTCCATCTGTCCATCATTATAAGCGCAACTCCTCCTAAACCATTTGAAGAATTTTCATGAAACTTTACACAATGGAAGAACTCCACATGAAGATGTGCATGAAGCAATATAATTCCGTTCTGACATTTCCAAGGGGAGATAATCTAACTTATACATTTCAATTGCTACATCATATGGTTGTGTCTTTGTGAAACTTTACACCAAAAAGGCTACAACTGAGGCACGGGGGTATCACTTTGTGAGCTTGCTCACAGTACCTCTAGTTTCAATTTGTGGTCCTCCATTAACATCCAAATAATCCAGGTCCAGTTGTCTATGATGCATCTATGCCAGGTTAAAAAATCACAAAGTAATTATTGACTGAAAATCCTCCACTGCTACCTCTCATTCATGACTCCTCCCCTCTTCTTCGTGCCAATCCCCTAGCACTCTCCTGTGGTTGCGTTTCACCAAAGTCTACTAAGCTAATAATTTCCTAAGTCTGAAAGTGTGAATAGGACCAGATGTAATTTCCTAAGTCTGAAAGTGTGAAGAGGACCAGATGTAAGAAGGTTGCTTGGGAGGTACTTTGTTAGTTAATAAACAAAATACATTCTGGGTGGCGAGAATTTTGTAAAAGAAATGTCATTCTGCATCATTTTTATGGTATTCCTGTGTCATTTCGCGTCATTTCGTGTCATTCCGGTGTTTAGGAGGACCCTTTTTCAAGATCGTCCACATGCACACTTGTGTCCAGTACAAAGCTTTTCTTGTCATCACTAAAGCTTTTTTTTCATGTGTTTCAATTCCATTCGTGTTTTTCTGGGAATAGACGGCCCAACAGTTAACAGTTGTCAGCAAAACGAAATAAAAATACTGTGATATAAAATACATCCGTTGTGTATACATTTTCAGCATCCTCAGCGACGTAACCCACTTTCAAACTGGGTTATTTTGTTGAGTTGCGTAAGTCACCTATTTTTGTTTCAACACTTGAAGCTCCGACTGAAACCCAACAAAATAGAAATAAAAAAAATCTGCCAAAAGCGACAATGGACAATTGATTGTTGTGTGATTTCAAATAAATGGCCGTTTATTTGACGAATTAAAATGCCCATTTATCACACTCGAGCACATTCGATTTTTGAAAATAATCGTTTTCATGTAAACATCACATCACTCATTTCCTCATTTTGGCCAATTTTTAGAGGGCGACTTGTAATCGCCCCGACTATTTTTCTAGGCGACTTTGTGCTTAGAAGGGCGACGTAATCGCCCTCTTCGCCCTCACGGCTGGTCCCGGATAGAGGCCTTATCCCTTGCTTATCATGAGCACTGTTGCTAGCTCTATTTGCTCAACGGAGAGCAACGATGGTAGCATACTTTGGATGGGTGTCACAATATCATGACCATGTTCATGTTCATCTGAAATAGAAACTGAAAAAATTAAAATGCGGCACAAGGTCGGGTCTATGAACCTCAACGCCAACAATGTACTGTGACACCCATCTCCAACATTAATCATCCCAGAGTACACAAGTAGGACAATAATCCGCAGGAGTGCATCGTTTAAAGTCGATATCACTCCTACAAACTCCACAAGAAAATATATAATTAAGATACATGAATAATAGAAATCAAAATTAAATTCAAAATATCTTTTGAAAAAATGCCCAAGTTCCCAAAGGGAACATAATGAGCCCAAGGGCATCCTGATAGAGCCTGAGTGTGGACAAAATCCAAATTTTTTGAGCTACACTACCAGAATAATAATCAATGTATCCTACAGTAATTCTACAGTAAAATAAAATAAAATCCCACATATAAATGAGGACGTTGTCAATGTAAACAACGTCAATAAAAAAAAATGGAAACAAGACATGAGGCACACAAAAAGGCCCAAAGTCAGTAACCAATTTAAATGCTACCAGATGCAAAGCTAGATCTTCATATGAAGAAAAAACGATACATCGGATAGAAGATGCAAGACTAAACGACCTAACACCCCTAGGGTGAAAACGTAACCATGGGGATAAACAGAATACATATTCTGTAATG
Source organism: Pictodentalium vernedei (assembly GCA_031216915.1). NCBI lineage: Eukaryota > Metazoa > Mollusca > Scaphopoda > Dentaliida > Dentaliidae > Pictodentalium > Pictodentalium vernedei. The sequence goes on from CM062294.1 coordinate 302,127,814, forward strand.
CATGTTAAACTCCCAAGAAATTTAATAAAACAATTCAGTAAAAAATAGCCAAAAAGCTTATGAGTTTGACAGGAAGGGTTCATGGAAGGATAGGGAAGGAATACTTAAACAGTGGATTAATCATTAGCAAGAATGATGACGTCGGGCATATGTCCCAAAATTGGGAAACGTGAAATAATTTTATCATTATTATAAAGTTACAACCCTGAACGTATAAAACCACTGTTGTACACTTCCATCATCCAATAACAGCCTTGGATCCACCCATTCTTGCATTGATTTGTGTCTGGCATCCAAAAAAAGCAGATTTTAAAGCACAGGTGTCAGAACATTATTACTGACTTTAGGGGCCAAACGAAGAATGATGTTGGCGCTAATTCCGGTCACTTCCTGACGGCTGCGCATGTGCAGAGATTAAAGTGATGGAGGACCAGATAGGACTTTTAATTTTCGGTTTTGCAAGCATATTTGGGGGGCTTGTTCCCGATTCGTCGAAAATCAATATTTCGCACTCCGGTAGCAATGTTTACACAGTGATCAAATCTTAAGGTGTCCAAACTGAAAACAGGTTTCAGATTTATACAAAACTAGAATTTAAAATTGAAACAAATTTATTCACTTAGTAACAAAATATACAGTAACACATAACCAGTAAAATAATGTATGATAAATATAACATATATACAAAATTATGAAATATAATATATTTATAACCCTTTATCAAATAAAGCACAAATTATAACATATATACAGCATTACATTAATTATACAGTCTTTACTCTAGATGCAACAGTTCCGACACCGAATCTGTGTATGACATAAGGCTGATACCGCCTTCAACAAATCTCAGTTTTAAAGTAGAAAGCCTTCGGTCAATGTTCATATATTTTTTGGCTCTCGGGCGGCTTTTTCCACCGACCGATTTCTGAATAAATGACACTTCATTTTCGTTTTGAATGTCTTTAATAGTCTGAATTAAAGTAAAAATGTTTGGGTGCGGGTGTTGAATTTTCTTTTTAAGTTTCAAGTGCCATGCCTCTAGATGGTTTGTTGTTCTTGGCCCATCATTGTCAAAGTGGTTCCACACGTTTATATCACCATCTATCCATTGAGTTTGAACATATTCTACAAAACTTGATGTTGTTGAAGGTTCAATGTCCGTGTAGTTCAACTCATCTAAAGTTTCGAACCACACATCTTCAACCCTGTTGACAGGCACTAGTGGCAGAGCTGCTGCTCGGCGAACCAGAGTTCTCACGTCACAATTTTCTTTGTACAGTGTTTGTAGGCCAGTAGCTTGGGCCTTTCTCCAGATGCACTGAGTGAAATGGAAAAAACATCCTCTCGCACGGATACCTTGGAAAACTTGGCGGACTGCACTATGCACTGCTAACTCAAAGTCCACAAAGGCACTCGTTGGGTTTAGGCTCAGATTTTTATTTGCCATAGCGTCTTTCAGTCTGGAAAACATCTGCTGATAAATCTGCTGAGATTTACCAGGTAACAAAGCGTAAAACACAGGAATCATCCTTTCGTTGTTCATAACATGCACTGTGTACAGTTGATAGAAAAGCTCTGGACACGTATAAAATGTCCCATCACAGTAGAACGTTGAGGCTTCGGAAAGAAGTTGCAGATTTTCATCAGTTGCGAAAGCCAGCATTCGTCTAATTCCTTCACTCTCATCAAAAAGAAGGAATGGATTCCCTGTTGAAGTTTCCAGCCACTTTCCTTCTAGAACTATTTCACCTAATGTCTTTGGAAGTTTGGGTGTCTGTTTACGTCGTGCTCTGTACAGACTAGAGTGCACACTGTAGAATGTTGGTAATTTTTCAACGACTTCTCTGGTCGTATCATCCCAGTCTGTATCACGTAATTTAATGAGCTCCTCTGTGAATATAGCAGGTATGGGTCGTGTTTCCGCCAAACATCTGTGAGTGATCACAGACCTTACTTCTTTTGCTACTATTCCAGCATAGTCCTCTGGATGGTTATGTGACTGGTTTCCAAATGAACATGGTATTCTGTTGATTGTGGTGACTTTTGCAGGACAATTTGGAACAATGCATTTCCAGTACGTTCTGTCTTTATAATGCCGATTTATTCTGTATTCGTAACCGTCACAAGCTAGATTTTCGCCTCCTTGTTTGTTTGGTATAAACTTCACGTTGATTTGAGCACCAGCCATGATTGCAGGAAAATAATGATGAGGAAAGAAAATCCATGCCATATTTATACCTTAATAAAAATTCACTGAAGAGTGTTAACAAAAAAAATAAAATATAAGACTGAAATAATTTCACTAAGTTTTGACAGCTTTAAAAGCTTTAAAAGCAATATCCAATGTACCGACAAAAATTGCGAAACACACACACACAAACACAGTTAACAGTGATCACTTAAGTCAAAAACATCACCTAATCAGCAAAGGCGAGTGACAACCTTAAGATTTGATCACTGTGTAAACATTGCTACCGGAGTGCGAAATATTGATTTTCGACGAATCGGGAACACCCCATTTGGGGGATTGGGGGGGGGGGGGTGGGGGGGTTCAAAATTTGTGTTTGGTCCTTGATAACCTTGAGTTAGCACCAGCTAGACTGGGCCATTGGTTTATAGTATAAAAATACCTTTTTTCAGATCTCCCAGTTAGAATCTTTTGATATTTGTTTTGCAGTATCCTCAGTGGGTGCAGATTCCAGTTTGTTCAAATCAAGTCCTAGGGTTCATATTTGGGCTCCCTATGGCAACTTAGTGCATTGTGGGGAAATTTCTTTAAAAATCTCCTTCAGATCTGCCAGGTCAACTGGGTGATTTTTCTTTTGTTTTTGCTTCATAATGAGTTTTGAAGGAGTTTGAGTTTTGTTATGCAAAAAAAAAAAAAAAAAATTCTCCTAACATGCCATTAACCCCACCCACCCCAATCCCCTCGCTAAATTGAATTAACTATATTAACATGTAGATGCTGAATGCGACCTCAGATCCTCCTTTAAATAGTTGTGTCTGGTGAGCGATTAAGGCACCTTGGAGCCTCTTGTTTTCATTATAAAATCAGTTATTAAGGTTATTTTTAATGATTCAAGCATCACCCACGTGTGGTTCAATCAAATCCCAGTAGATGCACAAAAACAAAATGATGCACCTGGATTCGAAACTAGGCACACATTTTATTGTGCACCTGCATTTTTCAAAATGTATTGGCACTGTCCAATAAATTGTACCAAATAATTTCATATACTCATTTTTTAAACAGCAAGCCAATGCATATTGATAAAGTCTTATGGTTCATATTTGGGCTTCCTATGGCAACTTAGTGCAATGTGGGAAAATTTCTTAACAAATCTTCAAATCCACTAGGTCATCTGGGTGATTTTTCTTTTCTTTTTGCTTCATTTTGATTTTTGAAGGGGTTTGTGTGATGTTATGCAAAAAAAATTCCAACAAATAATTCACCCAACATGCCATTCCCCCCCCCCCCCCCCCCTGCACTCCCCTCGCTAAATTAGATTAACTATATTAACATGTAGATGCTGAATGTGACCTTAGATCCTTCTTTAAACAATTTTATCAGGTGAGCGATTAAGGCCCCTTTGGCCTCTTGTTTTCATTATAAAATCAGTTAAGATTGTTTTTAATGATCCAAGCATCAGCCACCTGTGGTAAAATCAAATCCCAGTTGGTGCACAAAAACAAAATGATGTGCCTGGATTTGACACTCTGCACACATTTTATTGTGCATCTGCATTTTTCAAAATCTGTTGGCACTGTCCGATAAATTGTAACAAATAATTTCAAACATACATTTTTTAAAACAGCAAGCCCATGCATATTGTGTAAAGTCTCCAAACGTTTCTTCCAATACTTTTTAATAGAACCATGATAGTGGCTTCTAGTACTCAACCAGTTAAAAAATCATAGATGTTGAATTGTGTCTTCTTTGTTGATTGAATAATTTTGCAATCTCCTAGTGTTCTGAATATTTCTCATATCATTGTTTCTTCTTTTCTGCAGCAAGAAATCCTCCACCTATCTGTTTTGGCATTCCACATCTCAAGGAATTTGCTAGTATTTGTATCCGGTTCTATAACTTGAATTACACTGATAGAATTTTGAAAGGCTGTCTTCAACTGGAAGCTAAGTTGAAATATATTGTTGTGGAGAAAGTAAACATTGGCTGTTTCAAAATACCACTTGGAAGGAAAGTTGTTAATGGCCGGAGTCCATTGTTATGGACCCCTTTAGTAGAAGCAAAACATGTCGGCCGAAAAACCAAGAAAGGAAATGTTGGAGAAGCATTCATGAAAGTATTTAATAGAATTGCTATTCAGAAAGAGTACCCTGTAATGTCTATAAGAATGATCAATAAAAATTAGTTTAGGCCACTCAAGTTGAAAATCTGTCCCTCAGATGCACTTTAGAAAGTTTTACTTTTTCAATAGAACAATATAAATAGGCATTTGTGAGGAAAAAACTAATCACCAACATTTTCAGTTCAGTTTTGAAACTTTTTCTTTGGTGGACCACAGAAGGATAATGAAAATGGTGGGGCTGCATCTTACATTCAAATTTTTATTTGTGCATGTTTGGGGATTGGAGGGATAGGTGGCACTCTCTGCTGGTAGAGTGCTGATATCTTTTGCATGAGCCTCACTTTAAAAAAAGAGATTCTATTATACGCTAAATGATAGATTATCGGAAAAATTGCGAATAGATAGAAATCGTATCCCCCACTGTGAAGACATAGAAATTTTCATGGTATCAATCAAATTGGCGGCTTTCAAAGCATCATTTCAAGGTGAATATGAGTCAAATTATCATTGGAAATGATCAATTTGTTCTAAAAATGAAAAATGAAAATAAAATCTTGTGTTTTTGAGTGGATACCACTCATTTGCAGCAATAATTCAACACGTATTCACCTTGAATTGATGCATGAAACCCACCAGCTAAATCAGATCGCAAGGCGCTACCTGTTTCAAGTATCGATCAAATCACTTCCGTTTGTCAATATGCATCAGCTGTTTACTTTCATACATCAATTCAATGTTGAAACGAATGGAATTATAGATAGGAATGATCAGATTCTTATAAAAAGTGTATAATAAAAAGAAAATCTAGTGTTTTTGAGTGGATACCGAAAATTATCTCACTTGTGACCAAGACAAATGGTTATTTCCACTGATGCAAGCGCTCGCGAATAGTAAATATTTGTCTCTGTTACTCATGAGAAAATTTTTGATATCCACTCAAAACACCAGATATCTTCTATTTATTCATAATATTTGAATTATTACAGTTTATTGGAGAGTACATATTTATTTATTGGTGTTTAAGGTCACATACTTATGCACACTGTCTAATCGTGACCATGACAATTTTACGGGTGGAGGAAGCTAGAGAGAACCACCGAGCATTGACGAGCAACTGTTAGCTCCTCAACGTTCTAACTCTGTTCAAGCTCCTTTCAAGCAGGGTTACTGCAGATGAAGACTTGTGCACCATCAACGTGCAGTATGCCTTAGTACATGGTGTCATCGTGCCCCCATGTAGGCAACCGGGATAAAGTGTCTTGCCCAAGGACACAACACAGGTCATCTCAGATGGGGATCGAACTCCAACAGTCTACCACTGAGGGCACTCTTCAATAATATATTATAACAGAACTTTATACAAACATTTTCATGCCCCAGCCAATTTTGATTGGGGGCATTAAGTGCTCCCTTGTCGGTCTGTCCATACCTACGTCTATCTCGAATATGGTTTCCAGATGATAATTTTCTACTGTCATGTAAACAACATGCTCATGCAGGCAGTGTTGAGCCACTAAAGTGGCTTTCATCATTTTTAGCTCACCTGAGCGAAGCTCAAGGTGAACTTTACTAATCGCTTTCCGTCTGGCGTCGTCCGGCGTAAACTTTACAAAACCAACTTCTCCGAAGAAACCACTGTTCCAATATTTTTCAAATGTTGGGTAAATGTTTATTACCTAATGTCAATTCAGATTTGTTCAAATGAAGTTGACCCTCCTCCTGGGTGGGGCCACCCCCCCCCCCTCCCAAGGGGCACCAAAATCTTTGAAAATCTTCTCATGAACCAGCAGTAGCAGAGACTTGATATTTGGTATGCAGCTTCTTTTTGAGGTGTAGAATCAAGTTTGTTCAAGAGAAGTTTGTCGGGCATTATTTGCCTTCATTATGGAAGGGGCAAAAATTTTGGCCACGCCTAAAATTTCTATTTTCTGAACCGTGAGGTCGATTTGAACCAAGTTTGATATGAGATGATAATGGGACATAAGTAGTTGATTGATGCAAAAAAAAATTTTCTCATTGCCACGTGGGAACCTCGGGAGCTAAAAATAGGAAAAACCTTAAAACTGCCATATCTCCAAAACTACACGACACAGAGAATTCTTATTTTGTATAAAGCTTACTTTTATCCAGTAGAATAGAATGGTTAAAAAAAATCTCTATCGGTTTGATCACAAAGTACTTTTTTCAGCACTTTTTAACACTGTATATTGGCAATGGGAAAAACATTAAAAAATCTTCTCTAGATCCAGAAGGCAGAATATTTTGATAATTGGTATGCGACATTGTAGGGTGGATCTGATTCAAGTTTGTTCAAATCGGCCCCCTGGGTTCATATTTGGGCTCAGTATAGGAGCCTGATTTCGAACTTAGTGCATTTCAGGCAAATTCCTTAAAAAATCTTCTTCTCCAGATCGCGCAGGCAGAATCTTTTGATATTTGGTATGCAACATTGTGGGGTGGATCTGATTCAAGTTTGTTCAAATCGGCTCCTTAAATTCATATTTTTATACTGTACCAATGACCCAGACATAGCTGGTGCTAACTCTTAAATTATAGGGCCAAACACAAATTTTGCCCCCAATCCCCAAAATTTGCATCTAAAACCAAAGAAAACATGTCCTGAATGGCCCTCCACACTTCACCTCTACTACGCATGCGCATTGTCAAGGACGTTCCGAAATTGGCGCCATTAATCATTCTAAGTTTGGCCCTTCATCAGTTAACATCTGACTGATCTTTGTGCTTGTAAATCTCAGTTTAAATGATGCCAGGCACATAAATATTAGTGAAATGGTGTTTCTAAGGAGGATAGAGAAGGAGGAGAGGAAAAATGTGTGACAGAATGTTATCAGGGCTGTAACTTAAAATTTTTTAATGAAATTATGTTAAGTTACCTATTTTCGAGGCAGCAGCCATTTTGTTGTCATTCTGGTTATTTAGTTACACTGATTTTTCAGTGTTTTCCTCTCTCCCTTTCCTTTAAGTCCCCTCTTGCTATTCTCCCATGCTTTTGGCATAGTTTCTGTAATTATTATTACTAAAATTTCTTAAGAGTTTTAGCTGAATAACAGAATGAATTCTGTTCTTTTCCCCATGTTTACGTCTTCACCTACGGGTGGTTAGGCGTTGTGTTCTGCATCTACCATCTGATGTTCTGCAGTTTCTTCCCTGGAAGTCTCTGTTTTGCATCAGATAGTGTATTTTTGGTAACTGATTCCGGGCCTGGGTGCCTGGAGTCTTATTTTAGTGTTTTTACACTCATTGTTTACATTTACAACAGCCCTCTGTGTGAGGGGGGGATTTCTTGAAAATAATATCTTGATGTTATTTTAATCATAACTAGATACATTATTATTGTTCGTAAGTGTTGAATAAATTGTTTAAAATATTTAAAAAATTTTTGTCCACACTTAGGCTTGGGATCCATTGGGGCTCAACGTTACTTTTCAGAAACTTGGGCTGTTCTGAAAAAATATTTTTTCAAAATATTTTGATTTCAATTATTTTTTCTATATTAATGGATTATATTATTATTATGTATTTTGATTGCCAGGGGTTGGTGCGAGTACCAGGACTTTGTTTTCTTTTCACATTGAAAGGATTTTGATCAATTGTAATAAGAGGAAGTCTTCCTCTAACTTTTATAATCATTCTATATGTGGTCAGTGTACTCGCATTAACTCCTGTTCTGTATCGTATGATGTCGATGACAACATGGGAAGCGTATGTCACGGTATGTTAGTGGGGAATTGGACACTCCGGTCCTTTCCCCGCAGGGTCACTCTACTTTATCAATTTCTATTTCAGACGATCAAGATTAGGGTGATGTATCTGTGATGTCTTCCAACAGTGTGCCTCCGTCGTCACAATTAATGAAGGGCTAGCGGAAAAGTGCTCATGTAAATACGCCAATTGCTTAAGAGGACCCTAGTAGGTTCAACGGCCTTTGACGTCCGCTAGCTTGCCCGGTGTAGCGTCCATTCATCGAATGGTTCGGCAGCCGGGTTCGTCCGTTGCGGTCTAGAAGGAGTTTTGGGGTGATGCGAGCACTATAAATCAACCAAATGCACACCCAGTGACGACGGATTAGAGGGAGAACGGAGGAAGCCTTTTAGTCCGGTTCATAGCTCGTTCTGGTCCATCCGGACGGCGAGCGAGAGAGGCCCCTCTCTCGTACAACAACATCTGGCCCCAGATGTTGTGGTACAAAATGTTTCGCATTCGGAGCATACGTCCGTTGCTCGGGACGCTCCGACATATAGGCAGTCCGGAGTAGACTGTCAATAAGGCTTCCTCATTCTCATCGTAGTGCACACGACCGCTCTTGGCTACGTGACCTCGGATATCCAGTCAGCTTCGCCAGTCAGAGAATCATCGGTGACCAGGTCACACCATCCGGTAGCCAGGGACACGAGGCCTGCAGACTCCGGATGTTCGCATAGGAAAGTGTGCGGGAGTCAACGTACACGGAGCTTCCGGCGGCAATGCATCGTAAGACCTCTACTGCACAGGCCTCGGGAACGGACGTGCTTTCCTAAATAGCACAGCTTATCGCAGCATCCCAGCATCAACTGAATCTGTCGCATATTTTTTATCCGACGATGCTGGGTCGGGACGCTCCGCGGAAGTGGGTACGGACGTCCAAAAATTTCATCCGGTCTGACGGGATACCGAAAGGGATTCGGAGGATTTCGAGCTTTCCCTTTCGGAACTACATATGCTGTTGTCTATGTCATCTGACTTGATCTTCTACAGCTTCTTTCGTCGGACCAGAATGCTGCGGTGCCGGATAAGAAACTGATAGCGTCGGTGGACTTAGAAATTTTTGGTTCGGTTCAGGGACATCGTCCCTCAGTTCCGACATAGTCCAATAATGTCACACAAACTTTCGAATTATTGAACGACGCTGTATATATTATTATTATATGCTTGCTATTACCAAGCATTTCTGGTTTCTTGTTCGCAAAGTTACGGAGATGTCTTTCAAAAGTGTGCCTCTGTCGTCATAGTTAATGAAGAGCTAGCGGCAATAAGTGCTCATGGAATATGTCTATCGCCTAAGAGGTCCCTTGTAGGATCGACGGAGTGACATTCGGTAGTTCACCCGGTGTAGCGTACATTCATCGAATGGTTCGGCTGCCGGGTTCGTCCGTTGCGGTCTAGGAAGGAGATTTGGGTGATGCGAGCACTATAATTATTTTAGTACTCACCCAGTGACGGCGGATTGAGGACAGATCGGAGGAAGCCTGTTAGTCCGGTTCCTGGCTTGTCCAGGTCCATCCGGGCTGTGAGCGAGAGAGGTCCCTCTCTCGTCCAACAACATAGGGGACCGCATGTTGTGGTTCAGATATTTTACATTCGGAGCATATGTCTGTCGGTCGGGACGCTCCGTTATATTGACAGTCCGAGAGACTTCCTCATCCTCACAGCCGGGCACACGACCGCACATTGGCTACGTGACCTCGAGTATCCGATCAGTTTCGTCATTCAGTGATTCCACGGCGAATAGGTCACGCCATCCGGTAGCCAAGGGACACGAGGCCTATACACTCCGTTCGCTCGCATATTTGTAGTATGCACAGGGTAACGATCACGGAGCTTCTAGCGGCAATGCATTGTAGGACCGCTTCTCCAAAGGCCTCAGTGACGGACGTGCTATCCGAGTTAGCACAGTTTTTTCGCAGCATCCCAGCAATCGACAGTTTCTTAGTCGAATCAGGAATTATCTGACGGCGCTGGGTCGGTGCAGTCTGCGGTTGCATCAGGTACGGCCGACCGAACGCTTTATAGGGTCCGACAGGATGGCGAAAGGGATTCGAAAGATTTTGAGTTTTCCCTTTCGTAGCATCGGAAGCTGCCATTCATATCTTCTGGCATTATCTTCCAGTGATTGTTATTTTGGACTACATTGCTGCGATGTTGGATAAGAGACTTATAGCGTCATTGGACACGGAATTTTGGATTGGTTCAGGGACATTGTCCCTGACTTACCGACACAGTCCAATAATGTCATTAGAACATGTGTATTATTTATCGACGCTATATATGCATATAAGCCTGCTACCAAGCATGATAGTTTAGTTTCTTGTCCGCAGTGCTCATTTCTGCCTTTTTATCATTTATACGAATAATTTATTTTGGCAGAGCAGGGCATACCGAGAGTTCATATGCGTCTAGACGGCGTGGTTAAAGACTGGTAATATTCTTTTTCGCCGTCTATGTCTTTTCCAACCACAATGCTGGAAACGACAATGATGTCTAGTAGACTTAACTTAGACGCTTTATCATACGTAATCCACCTTACTGAGGCGTTATCATTACGTCTTCAAGAAAAGAATTACGGGATATTATCCTCAATGTGATTTCTTTTGAGGGCAGTAGTTTGTTCACGTATAACTCTGCCCTTAAGTGGCTGATTGGAGTTGGTTAGACGTGACGCAGCCCTAGCTACATCCACGCGCGTGGATAGTAAGGTGAAGAACTCTCTCAGAGTCGCTTCGTTCTCGGAGAAGCTTCTCTTCGACGGCAACTTTTCAGCAATCCACGAATTGCTCGATTTACATGTTCTCTTGTCTATCTAGTGTTGCAAGAGATTCAGACTGGGGCAAACATTCGGTGGTTGACTCAGAGAGTGCCACTGCAGTTGCCGGATCCGAGTGTTGGGATATAATATTGATCCCAACGGATTCGAAGTGCCAGGGTCTTTGGGTTCCGCAGTCTCTAAGCAAGCACTTATCTTCCGCGGAATAATGTTTTTTAGGCTTGCTTTATGTCATTGGATGAACATTATTCAGAAACGCATGTCCAAATCCTGTTCGTTAATTCGACAGTAGTGGCGTATCTCCAGAACCAGGGAGGCACTCATTCATTTCCGTTATTCAATTTAATGGAAAGAATCCTTCTGTTTGTTATAGTACACCAAGTTCTGTTTCGGTCCGTCATATTCCGGGTCGTCTGATTGTTTTACCGGACTCCCGTTCACTTATGAGTCGCTTGTTGCCGTCAGAATGGACTCTCAACAAACAAGTATTCAATCAGATTTGCTATCAATGGGAGCGCCCAATGATAATTTATTTACGACACAGCTTGCTAATCAATTGCAGACGTATGTGTTTGCTTGTCCGGATCTCTGAGCTAATGTTGTTAATGCTCTATTGATCTAATAGGACGGAATGATAGGATATGCGTATCCTCCGGCGCTGTTGTTTCAGCAGGTATTGCTAAGATAAACAACCACAATACATTTCTGTTGATAGCATCTCTGTCTTCACAGAGACCGTGGGTAAATTTATTCTGATGTCTACTGTGGGACTTAATGCGAAATCTTCCTTAATGAGAGGATCTTTTTTCGCTGGGTAAAATCGTGTCATCTTTATCACAACCCGCAAGGTCGCAACCTTCACGTATTCCGTTGTGTGGTCTGTATTGCATTGTAAGCATTGTACTGGACGAGCTTTGGACGCGATTTCTTACTATAGGAGATCCTCTTCTTCGCTATTCTATCCGGCTAAAGTGGAGGCTCTTCCGTCGTTGGTGTAGGGATCACTATGTTCATATTGTTGATCCCTCCATACTACTCACTGCAACTTTTTAGTATACTTGTTTGACAAGATCTACTGCAGCCTGTTATTATTAAGGTTATAGGTTTATGTTACCTCATACCTATGCACTCTATGATAGTTTACAATTGAGTCTTATGTCTCTTTATCTAAGTCAGTTAGTAACTTTTTGATAAATAGACTTAGAATCATTAGTTTAAATTCCTATATGGAATTTAACTTCGGTTCTTATTTAGCTAAGTAATCATTTGAGCCTCTGGAAACAGTAGTTTTCAAATTCTGACCTTTTAGACAGTAATTCTGTTGGCTTCTCTTTTACTGAAGAGTCAGTGAGTTTCATGCACTATCGGTGGATGATTTTCACTTACGTAGTTTCAGAATCACTACTTCCTTTACTATTTAGGTTGGATTTTTGCATAAGAGTTAGGCTCCTAATATCCGGAACCTATTGTTATTAAGGTCCTTCCGTCTTCGTACGGGCATAGGCCTTTACTCTGTCCAGTTAGAGTTTATGTATTTATAAACAGATATCTGTTTATTACTACGGGCATAAACTTCTTCTGTCTTTGATGCCTATTAGAAGGACGTTACGCTCCATTCTATTGCTAATGGATTCAATTAACTATCGATACTGCTTATTGTATATCATTGACTCAGCAGTTGTGTTTGAGATTTCGGCTCATGAAGTAAGAGTTCTTCCACATCTTAGGCTTACATTAATAGTGTCGCTATTATAGATTTTTGAAGGCTGCTCATTGCGCTCAGCCATCCACATTCATGAATTTTTTTATCTCAGAAATATTGAGTCCATTTCTGGAGGCCTCTATTGTTAGGTCTATTATCTACTGCTCAGAATGTCATTCACTTAACAGTTGCTACTATAGCTAGGTAGGCTGTCTGTTTCGGCAGTGACTCCGTTCTGCTGCCCTCTTCACTCTGGGCTATTTGACCCAGGGCAAGAAAAAGGGGGGGGGAGGGTGTTCCCTTGGGTCACCTGTTTTACTATGAAAACAAGGGGATACCTCCTCCGGAGTTAGTAATTCTGAGCTGTTATTGGGATGGTTGTTTAGTGAGAAGTTTATGTTTTAAAAATTCATTCAAGTCTTAGTTTTTAAAGTATAGCTTTTGAATATAGCACGTGTCAACGGACATGATTATGCAATCCTCAGACACTTTTAAGGAGTATAAAGAGTCTCTGTTCTCTAGACTTACTTTATTTATTGGCTTACTTTAAAAATTATTAGTATAAGGATTATATTGGATATTAATAGAGTACATGGATGTATGATGCTCAATTTTGGAAGGTGTTGTATCTTTCTAATTTATCATAAATAAGAAAGATACATGTAAGGCCTATTACTTCTTTTTCCCTAGAGGGGATGACTCTATTTTATATTATTGAGCGTATTCCATCTTGCTCTATGTCCTTGGCCCTCCAGCCTTTTTACTATTCAGCTATGTCTGGGTCATTGGTACAGTATAAAAATGTTAAAAAATTTATAGTAATTTATATATTTTTTATACTTACCAATGACCCAGACGGGGATGGCCCTCCCAGGAGTTGGGAACTCTTACCTCCCTGCTGAGTACATAGCGCTTACCAGGCACTGGTTATTAGAATGATTAATGGCGCCAATTTCGGAACGTCCTTGACACTGCGCATGCGCAATAGAGGTGAAGTGTGGAGGGCCATTCAGGACATGCTTTCTTTGGTTTTAGATGCAAATTTTGGGGATTGGGGGGCAAAATTTGTGTTTGGCCCTATATTTTAAGAGTTAGCACCAGCTATGTCTGGGTCATTGGTAAGTATAAAAAATATATAAATTACTATAAATTTTTTAACATTTGGGCTCACTATAGAAGCTTGAATTCGAACTTAGTGCATTTCAGGCAAATTTCTTCAAAAATCTTCTTCTCCAGATCCAGCAGGCAGAATCTTTTCATATTTGGTATGCAACATTGTGGGGTGGATCTGACTCAAATTTGTTCAAGTCGGCTCCCTAGATTCATATTTGGGCTCACTATAGAAGCTCGAATTCGAACTTAGTGCATTTCAGGCAAATTTCTTAAAAAATCGTCTTCTCCAGATCCAGCAGGCAGAATCTTTTCATATTTGGTATGCAACATTGTGGGGTGGATCTGATTCAAGTTTGTTCAAATCGGCCCCCCCTGGATTCATATTTGGGCTCACTATAGAAGCCCAAATTCGAACTTAGTGCATTTCAGGCAAATTTCTTAAAAAAATCTTCTTCTCCAGATCCAGCAGACAGAATCTTTTGATATTTGATATGCAACATTGTGGGGTGGATCTGATTCAAGTTTGTTCAAATCGGCTCCCTAGATTCATATTTGGGCTCACTATAGAAGCTCGAATTCGAACTTAGTGCATTTCAGGCAAATTTCTTCAAAAATCTTCTTCTCCAGATCCAGCAGGCAGAATCTTTTCATATTTGGTATGCAACATTGTGGGGTGGATCTGATTCAAGTTTGTTCAAATCAGCCCCCTGGATTCATATTTGGGCTGACTATAGAAGCCCAAATTCGAACTTAGTGCGTTTCAGGCAAATTTCTTAAAAAATCTTCTCTAGTTCCAGCAGACAGAATCTTTTCATATTTGGTAAGCAACATTGTGGGGTGGATCTGATTCAAGTTTGTTCAAATCGCCCTTACCCCCCCCCCCCCCCCCCCCCCCCCCCCAGGTTTATATTTGGGATCAGTATAGGAGCCCAAATTTGAACTTCGTGCATTTCAGGCAAATTTCTTAAAAAATCTTCTTCTCCAAATCCAGCAAGCAGAATCTTTTGATATTTGGTATGCAACATTGTGGGTGGATCTGATTCAAATTTGTTCAAATCGGCTCCCTAGATTCATATTTGGGTTCACTATAGAGGCTCGAATTCGAACTTAGTGCATTTCAGGCAGATTTCTTCAAAAATCTTCTCCAGATCCAGCAGGCAGAATCTTTTGATATTTGGTATGCAACATTGTGGGGTGGATCTGATTCAAGTTTGTTCAAATTGGCCCCTGGGTTTATATTTGGGCTCAGTATAAGAGCCCAAATTTGAACTTAGTGCATTTCAGGCAAATTTCTTTGAGATCTTCTTCTCAAGATTCAGCAGGCAGAATCTTTTGATATTGGGTATGCACCATGCTTAGGGGGGTGAGTTTCAAGTTTGTTCAAGCCAAGTCCCTGGGTTCATATTTGGGCTCACTGTGGTAGCCCGAATTATAACTTAGTCCAAACGAGGAATTTTCTTCAAAAATCTTCTTCAGAATGTTTTGATATTTGGTATGCAGCATCCTTTGGGGGTGAGATTCAAGTTTGTTCAAGCCATGTCCCTAGGTCCATATTTGGACTCACTGTGGGAGCTCGAATTGTAACTTAGTTCAAAATGATGAATTTTCTTTAAAAAATCTTCTTCTTCAGATCCAGCAGTCGGAATGTTTTGATATTTGGTGTGCAGCATCCTTAGGGGGGTGAGATTCAAGTTTGTTAAAGCCAAGTCCCTGAGTTCATATATGGGCTCCCTGTGGGAGCCTGAATTATAACTTGGCTCAATATGAGGAATATTCTTTAAAAATCTTTTTTTTTCAGATCCACTGGTTAGAATCTTTGGATATTTGGTATAAGCTTTTCTTAGGAGGAGCAGATGCAACTTGTTGAAATCAATTCTCTGGGTTGATATTTCGGCTACCATGTCAGGTGAGCGCCCTCAGGCCCTTTGGGGCCTCTTGTTTTAATAGAGCATAATAGTGGTTTCCAGCACTTGACCAGTTAATATTATTTTTGTTCACAAAAATGATCAAATTGAATCAAAGTGTTGAATATTTAACACTTTACCTAACAAATCGGCTGTATCCCCTGCATAATTTTCAAATTAAGGAGTTGAAATTTTTTTTTTTTTTAAACGTTCAGCAAAACCAAATCGTGTGACCCTTCATTGGAAACGAGCTCATCAAGCATGTTCCAATGAGAGGGTCACATGATACAGTTTTATTGACATTTTTGGAAAAATTTAAAAAAAACAGTAATAAAAATAAATTTTGATATCCTGTGCCATGGGTAAAGGGTTAAGATAACTGTGTACCAATTGTTACGAAACAAAATTCATTGATGCATATTGATAAGAGGAAGAGAATATTGAAACTTTGTAGAATATACCTCACAGATGCATCAACCAGTCTCAGCATTTCCTTTGTTGCCGTTGCACACTTTGGTGGGATCATCACTCCTCGAAGTCTATTTTTACCCCAAAATACTGAGAGCCTTATTCCATTATGTGCTATAAGATGTGTTTTGGGGCAAAACTTGGAAAATTATAAAGTTTGAACAGTGATTGTCTGTCCATCTATGCATGTGCCCCTCTTGCTCCAGTAGTATCTCAGTAGTGAGTGAAAGGATTTCAGTGAAATTTGGTATGAGGGATCATTGTGATAAGCCACTGCATATGTTATAAAAAAGTTACCTGCATATTTTACAGCAGTTTTAGGCCCCTTACCTACGTATGCTTCATCGGTCCAGCACTGTAGTTGGGGAATAATTGCCTTCAGCAATAGCTTTTGTTGTGAATGGCATTGGCATGATATCGTCGTTACATTAGATAATGGATTAATTCACTATATCTTGTATGACAGAACTCTGAGCTCTGTCAACAGGATATCATGAACTGAATTTTAAATGTATTTTCAGAATACAAAATATAAAATAATAAAAATAATAATAATGCCAAATACTAAACTATTTATCAGCCCTTTAGTACAAAACAGTTCACAAGCAGAATGTAGATTTCAATGGCGGAATTTTCACTCGCTTAAAAGAATATGTGTTCAAAATAAACAAATTGTCTTACTGAACTGAACTGAACTGAACTGAAACTTTCTTTAGCAGCATACTCGGATACAGTTTACATAAATTAAAATAAAGTGGCAATCAAAAAGGTGTATACTGCATTGAGATGGTATAGCCGGAGAGGCTGTCTTCCTCCTTATTAAAGCAGCTTGGAGAAAAATCACTTTAAAAAGACTGATTGCTCAGATGCTTTTGAATTCAAAATGGCTAGAGAGACAGATTTTCAGCTTTGTTGCCTTCAAGTAGTTTCCTCTATATATTTTTTGAACAAATGGTTTGTCAGTTGTGGAATGTTAATCTCTTTCACCATCAATTTTCTGTCAGTTTTTATATTCTTAACCCTTTGAACCCCAGAGGCCACTTTTCTGGTCCAGTAACATGATACTTCATAATTTCATTAAGTATGTTGACTTTTGAGTGAAGGTGTGGTGTAGACCAGTCAATATTTTCATCTTGCAGCCCCAAGACTGCAAGTTGAAAATATTAATTGGTCTACCCCCAAATAAAGAATATGGACTCTTCCCATTGCTGCCATTGAACTGATATGGAAGATATCACTGGAATTCAAAGGGTTAAATATGTTTAATTGCAGTCAAGTGATAGCTACCCTGTGGCACTCAGAATATTTTGGTAACATATTCCAAAATGAATCATTCAGGGTCAGTTATAGTTCTGTGATCAAAAAATGGTAGTTTTCTTGATCAGGTCTCAATTTGATTTTGATTGTGACATACATCAGTGAGTTGAGATTTCAGAAATAGAGCATTGCGGAAACAAGACGAAATCATGATAAGGCCAAAAAAAATTAATGGTTTGGTTCTGGTGACATAGCAGAAAAAAATAGGGTCGGTAGGTCTGGATATTTTCCCTTGAATTTGTGCTTGAGTTAATTGAAATATACTTCTTCGATATTCTGTTGAGTCTGAATTGCAAAATTACACCCAAAATGGCAGTTTATCTGCAGATGCTTTATTCGCGATTGCAACAGACATTTCGGTTGTAATTCTGCAACTTCAAAATGAAATGGACTCAGAGGTGTCTTGATAATATTATCATCAGCTGTCCTCAGATTCTGAAGTGAAGTGTGCATTTGCACGTCTCACTTTATCGCGAGGATTGTTAAAATTAGTGCACCTCAGCATATGAAATAAATTGACTTTACAAGTGATTGTGGTAATGGACTGGTTAAGTATCATCGTATTTATCTTGGCAAAGAAAGCACAAATGACATGCTTTTGTTTTTTTGAAAACAATGTACCTTGTGTCGGACTTGAATCAAACACTTGCATGCACACAATTTTGAAGGCAAAATGCTATCATGATGTCACCATGTGCAAACAGCCAATCAATTTGAAGTACAAGAGTGAAACTAAGGGAATCTCTTGGAGTTTCCCAAGAAAAATTTCCTGGTTTTAAATAGCAGGAATGCGATTGGTCGAATGTCCATTGTAACTGACTACGCAACCTTTGTGCAATGCAGTACACGTGGTTGTGGCTTTTCACATCAACTTGTTTCTGACAAATTAGAGGGAAACAATGTTCTATCATTTTCGTATAATAATGGTGATTGTCGAAACAAACCACTTGAACAGTTTGGAATGAAAAGTAATAAAGAAAGTTTCCATAGTCTGCGTGGTTAGACAGGGTGGGAAAATTTAAACCAACAGTAACTGCACCAGTGAAGTAAATTCACTTCTTGTAAACCATGATAAACAAGTTGAAATTTGCATACTTGAGTTAAAACAACTTTGGTATACGATTACCAATTATGATTTAATTTCCCGATGACAGTTTTGAACATGGTACTGATTATATATATAAATCGGTATACCAAAAAAACGTTCAGCACTATTTGTGTCGTTGTTGTAAAAGTTGGCGTTTGTGTGTTTTTTTCTGTATCTTTTTCAATTTCAATAAAAAAAAAAATCATTAGGGTCGGGGCGCAAACTTAGGGTCGGTCGGGTAACCGGAACCAAACCATTATTTTTTGGGGGCCTAAACAAAAATAGTATTTCATATTTGTGAGCACAGCAATGTGCTTGGCTGACAGAAAAAATTGATTGTCATCTGCAACAGAAACCCCTCTTATCTCATATTCTAGAACAATGTATAATGGTAGAACATTTTTTGAGAGATTATCCTTGCTGCCAAACACACAAGCGCTGTCACTCTAGAAAGGTGATCTGTAATGGGAGACTTGTCATTGAATAGTAACCCTGGTTCCCCTTGCAAATTGGGTTGGCGATAAAATGTCTTCTTTTTGTTGATAGTTGTCAAATGAATTAGTGAGTGTCTTTTTAATAATTGTTTTTTTTATAGATGTGAAGGCACGTAATAAACACAGAATGTCACACCTGTGAATGGGTTAATCGATATGGCACTTGTGCCATCACAGAAGGATAAAACCTCGAGGCGTGCAGCCTCTTGTTTTATCCCTCTATGCTGACACTCGTGCCATATCGATTAACCCGTTCACACGCATGTGTCGTTCTGTGTATGTCCATCTCTATTTTTATACGCCTGTTTTGAAAAAATGGGCGTATTATGGTATACCGCTGTCTGTCCGTCCACATGTACAATAACTCGAAAACACTTCGAGCAATTTTTGTGATTTTTTGGTGGAAAGTATATGTTGATGGAAGGAAGCTCCCTTTCGATTTGTGTCGCTGTCCGATTTGTCATTCCAGAGTTATGGGACTTTATTCGTCAAAATATAAGCAATTTTCCACATGTTGAACAATAACGTGAAAATGCTTAGAGCAATTTTTATGCAAGTATATGTTGATAGAAGGAATCTCTCTTTCGATTTGTGTCGCTGTCCAATTTGTCATTCCAGAGTTTTGGGACCTGATTCGTCAAAATATAGGCAATTTTCCACATGTCGGACTTTGAGCAATTTTCATAATTTTTTGGTAGCAAGTATATGTTGATGGAAGGACTCTCCCTTTCTATTTGTGTCACTGTCCGATATGTCATTCCAGAGTTATGGGACTTGATCCGTCAAAATATAAGCAGTTTTCCACATGTCGAACAATAACTTGAAAATGCTTAGAGCAATTTTCACGATTTTTTAGTTGCAAGTATATGTTGATAGAAGGAATCTCCCTTTCGATTTGTGTCACTGTCTGATTTGTCATTCCAGAGTTCTGGGCCTTTATTCATCAAAATATAGGCAATTTTCCACATGTCGGACAATAACTTGAGAACGCTTAGAGCAATTTTCATGATTTTTTGGTTGCAAGTACACATGTATACTCATATTGTGTGCTTCCCTCTTGTAATTAATAACGGGCGTATCATGCGTTCATGGTGCAGCTGTTTATTCAGTCTTGGCTCCTATAGGAAGCATTATTAATACCAATTATAACAATATGGCTTAATGGAAAGAAGATATGGCAAATTTTGCAACAACACCTACCTAGTGGCGAAATTATCATTGTCTTGATTGAAATCACAAGGAATCGCTGGGGGTGTTTTCTTCTTGATTGAGAACCATGTGGAATTTTTGTGAATTAATGTTGACACTGGAAGCCTGTATTAGTCCAGAATTGTTGGTGAGGGTGTGATTAATTTAGTGGTATGCAGGGATTCTTCTGCCTTCCTTGGGAAATGTTCCAGGGCCCATGCCATTGGGAAAATTTGTGTCATGGGGGGAAATGTTCCAGGGCCCATGCCATTGGGAAAATTTGTGTCATGGGGGCTCTAATTGGGAATTTGTTTTTGAAGGGGAAAAAACATACAAAGACTAAGAAATTTTACTTTTGAATTGAGCAGAGAACATTAAGACCACTACCTAAGCAACTGCATATATACTGCAAGTAAGTTTTATAACAAACATTCACAAGGAATCATGTTCATGCAGTCCCTATGAAACTGTTCTTATACTATTGAAGAAGAACTTGTCATTTGCCTTTGAATTAAAAGACTGTTAGGCAAGCAAATTAAAATTTATGTACAGTTCATGTACTGAACTGGGTGGTCATAAGGCCTGAGAAAACCAATGATTTTCTGAGTCCCAATGACTACTCAGTTCAGGGAATCAGTTGTGCATTAAATTTTTGTTTGAGTGGGAACTGAGATTGGGAAATTTGGGGTTAAGAATTGAGAAAAATCGCGCCCAAATGTCATTAGAAAAGGGTCTCATAAATGGCCCTTGGAGATACCCAAAAGAATCCCTGGGTAAATCTTGTCATGACGTACCACACCTATAATTGAACTTACAGCCTTACTGTGCAAATTTGTACTGAATATATGAATGCTCATACGTGACGATGCTGCCTTACACATACTATTTGGATACTTTTAATGAATGTTCAAACACTAAAATATTATATTCATTTCAGCACTGAAAGGAATATGACTAACAATATTATTTATTCCTATATATATGTGAGATTTTTAGTTTATGAAACAATCCTTTGTATAGTTCAATGAGATTTGATGACTTGTAATAATGCTAAAGAGCAGTATGCTGTTCATTGGGAAGTTAAGATTTGTGAAGCCAGTTTTCTGATCCCACTTAGGGAATGTTTAGGAATACAGAGTGTATTTTGCATACCGACTAAGTTGGAGTTCCCCAACATTACCAACATTACAATTTTGCCTGCATACAATTTAGAGATGGGCAATATACCAAAAAACTGAACTGACACTGATATGGAGATACCAAAAAATGGAACCGAACCGATAGTTGAATATCGAAACCATCTGAATTTTCATATTTTCCTACATTCACTGTTTATAAAGCCCTGTTGACACTTGATAACAGTTGAAAGGTTCATTTTCATGAAAGATGGAAGAAGTGATGGACTTTCTTTTCAGTTAACCCTCATTGGTCTGGCAGTTGTCATGAATTCCCACTAGACTACATCCTGTACATGTCCAGTTGCTTAGCAGTTATTTCTAGTCAAGTCTTGTCTTCCTGTTAAGGCAACTGACTTGAAAGACCTGACTAGAAATCACTGTTCAGGTGATTTGTCTGTTGCCAGCAGGATTTCCTAAAGATGGCATGGTCAGGTTACTTGCTCGGAGATCGCAAAAGCATGAAATATGTCTTTAAATGTTAAGGTGCATTTAGAATAAGTCACAAAATTACTGTAGATATGATTTGTGTTCATAAAAGAATGCCACTGTTGAGCTCATTTGCAATGGCATTTATTGCGTTATGGTAAAAGTGATACAACAACAATTTATTGTGTTTTTCCTGATGTGAATTCCCCTTGGGTACTTTCATCAAACTTCAGTCAAGTCAGATACTGAATACTGAACTGATACTGAGGTATACCCCCTAAAAATACCGATACTGAACTTAAAATTCAAATACCACCCATCTTTAATACAATTCTATTCAGTACCATTATTTTTGTGAGATCATCTGTCAGAATACCTCACAAATAACTTGCAGGTTTTTTTGACAGCAGTTTACATCTGTAATTGCTTTGAAATGATGTCAATTGTTGTTTTTAAGGGCTGGGCATTGCCTGTTCACCAAATCCCATTTAACTAGTTTGAAAGTAAAATGTTAAATGCTGTCTTCTCTCAGTTCAGTCCAGGTTATATTCAGAAATGTATTGATGAATGGGTTAATTTTGTTTCATGCCCAAAATTGGTTTCATTCAGAATTAATGACCCTTCAGAGCCTGGAAAGTATAGACGAATTCATACTTGTCAGTCTATTGGCATGACAGTGATTTCTATTGATGTCTTGTCTGCCTGTTTTGGCAGCCAAGACATCACTAGAAACCAGTGCCAAGGGTATGTGATGATTGTCAGGACGGATCTTTCATGATTGAATGTTGAAGCATCTGTTATGGGGACACAAACTTTGTAAATGTCGGAATGAGGCCATTGGAGTATTAATTTGAATGTTCGGATTCAAAAGCTAAGTATTTTAACCAAACTATCACCAGCTTGTTGTGGAGAGATATTTTGTGATACATTTTGTAATTACAAAATCCTAGAAAATAAATGTTGGCGTTCTTGTGAATATTGTGGCATAGGACTGATAAAATAATAGATGTGCTTTTTCCACCCATTGTATATGAAAATGCATTTTGGATTATATTGTTGATACATTTCTTTATAGCTGTTGTTGCAGTGATTGCAAGTATTGAAAATAACTGGGCTTTTCAAGAATAATTGTGTGTAATATTTTACTAAACTATGTTAAAAGAAGCAAATAACTGTCATGTGTTACAAATCTGTTATACTGGTATATAATATTGATATAGTAAATGAGATTATTTTGTATGGGTAAACAATATTGTTGCTTTGTGTATATATATGTACATATGGTCATATATTTTTTTTCCGTTGTTATTGATATGGTTCAAACTGAATTCAATTTTCACACATTCCATTGCCGCTTGGAAACCCCTGAAAGTGGAGCAGAGATTGTTTCCTCTGGTTGAAATGTTCTGCTTTACTGGTGGAATGGGATCCAGTAACTAGGCTTAAGGTGTACATCCACTAAAGTGAATAATTTTACTGTAAATGATGTGCTAAACACAGTCCTTCAATTTTAAAAAATCCAGGTGTGCATTAAAATGTGCTCTATATTTGAGATTGCATCCCTGAAAAAATATTTCTCGGGTTTCAAAGAGTAACATGTTTCTGTTACTAGGCGCAACTAAATTGTTCACAGTTATTTGTCGGAAGCAATCAGGAAAATTGTTTGTTACCAAGCATAAAGGAGTTGTTTGAAGCAGAGTTTTGTATGATGAGGAATTAATGATGGCAATAAGTAATGATTAGGTGGATGAAGAGAAGAGAGTTGTTCAGAAAATTCAGAGTCAGAAGCTGAGATTCGTTGAAGTGGGGAAAGAGATATTTCAGCTATCTGCATGTTACATGTTCCCCAGGGAAGCCGAAATGTTCGGATAGCTGAACTAGAAGAAGAGGAAACTTTGGACTTTGTGAAAAGAATGAGAAACAATAGCGCTGTAACAAAACTGTAGCAGATCTGAAAATTTTTGTAATTATTTGTTTTGGTTTAATAAATAGAGGTTATGACTTTGTCAGTTTCTTATTGACTGCGATATCAGCCCTCAGTAAATTTCACATGAGCCTTTTCGATCTCAGGTTTCAGGCTGATATTTTGGCCAATATGAAACTATCCAAGCAATAACCTCTAATTAGGCCTAAAAAAGTTAAAATCTGTTTCTCAGGCCTCCCACATGGCCCTTTTGGCTGCTGCATAACCAATGCAAACTTAAAAAAAAAAAAAAATTAAATGGTTTATATCTGATATTTTACCCAAGTTAATAGAATTGATAAATTTGTCCCTTGGGTGTAACAGGGCTTGCAGTGCTTTAGCATTGCAAAGTCTCTTGCACTTAAGGGGCAAAATACAACACTACCCGTGCTATTCTGTAGCCTTATTGTATTAGATTGCTTACGTCACTAGTTTCCAGGCCTGTTGTTTTGAAAGCCAGAGGAGAGCAATTAATGCTTTCCAGGAACAAGGTTGAGGACGTCGACTGTATAGCAGAATTTCACTGTAATGTGAAACCCTGTATGACAGGCTTTTGTTTAATACCATCCATTGAGAGCTGTTGCCCATCAGTGGTCGTTATCCAACTTTCACAGACTTTGTGATATGAGAACAGGTGCTTCAATGTACAACCAAGAAAAGCTCTGTGGACAATAGTCAGATTACATTGGCATTGGTTTCCATCTAGCCAAGTCTTGGCTGCCTCTAGAAGCAGCCAAGACTTGGCTAGACATCATTGTTTAGCTACTAGATTTGAAAGGTGTGGTGAAGGAGAAAGTCTAAAGTACCCAGACCTTTTAGGGTTAAAAGACACTCAGAATGTTGCCATCAGATTTATTCATTGTGCACACATGAATTTTTGTAGTCCCTGAGTTTACCAAGATTTTCTAGGTGGGCATTTGCTACTCATTTTCAAATCATATGAGTTATAGAGGGCGGGTGTGATGGCTCATCTCAAAATGACAGGCCCAAGTTTATATAGAGTATCATAATATTTATACTTGTACATTTTTTAGCTCACCTGACTGAAAGTCAGGATGAGCTATCGTGATTACTCACCATCCATCATCCATCGTCCGTGAACATGGTGTTTGCACCTTCTCCTAAACTGCTGAATCAATTTCATTTAAATTTGAGGTGATTGCTTGTTCTGATATCGCATTTGCCCAACCCTATAGGGAGAAGGTGGGGGAAAATGTCCCAAAATTTAAAGGAAAGCTCATGAGCCAGTGGGTACAATGACCTGATATTTGGTATAGCGCTTCCTTTTGAGGTGTAGAATCAAGTTTGTTCAACTGAAGTTCGTGGAGCAATATTTGCCAATGTAAAAGTGAAAGGGGCAAGATTTTTGGCCATGCCTAAAATTTGCATTTTCTGAACCGATGAGCCAATTTGAACCAAATTTGGTATGTGGTATTATTGAGTCATAAGTACTTGACACACACGCAAAATTCCTGTGTTCTCCTGGGAACCCCAGGAGCTAAAAATAGAAATATTTCCAAACGGCCATATTTCCAAAACCTCACAGAACTTTTACTTCTTGGTATGAAGCATCCTTTCCTTAGGACCAGTACGGGGTGGGGGGGGGGGGGGGGGGGGGGGGGGGGGAGGTGGTGTTGAGAGCAAATACATAAGACAACATGGGGGAAAATATTTAAAAATCTTCTTCTTCAGAACCACTTTAATATTTGGTGTACTTCATTGTTATGTGGGTGAGATTCAGGTTTGTTCAAATCAAGTTCCTCAATTAATATTTTGGATTCCGAATTTTGACTTTGTGCAATATGAGGAATAATCTTTAAAAATCTTCTTCAGATCCACCAGTCAGAATCATTTGATTTTTGGTGTACATCATCTATAGGGAGGTTAGATCTAATTTTGTTCAAACCAAGTTCTTAGGTTAATATTTGGGCTCCCTATTGGAGCCCGAATTTTAACTTGGTCCAATATAAGGAATAATCTGTAAAACTCTTCTCCAGAAACTCCGTCAGAATCTTTTGCTATATGGTGTACAGAATCCTTACAGGGGTCCAATTCAAATTTCTTCAAATCAAGTCCATCAGTTAATATTTGGGCTCTCTGTGGAAGCTAAAAAATTTTAACATAGTGCAATATGGGGATTAATCTTTAAAAAATCTTCTTCAGATTCACGTTTGTTGAAACCAAGTCCTTGGAATAATATTTGGACTCCCTATTGGAGCCCAAATTTTTACCTGCTGCGTAATGAGAAATATTCTTTAAAAATCTTCTCACAAACCTGCAATCAGAATCTTTTGATATATGGTAATCACCTATCTTAGGGTAGTCAGATTCAAGTTCGGTAAAATCAAATTCCTGGGTTATTATTCGGGCTCCCCATTGGATCCCAAATGTTAACTTAGTTCAGTATGATGAATAGTCTTTAAAAATCTTCTTCTTGGGAACCACTAGTCAGAATCTTTTGATATATTGTTTACAGCATACTTATGGAGTCTTTTGATTAATATTTGGGCTAACCTATTGAAGCCCAAATTTTTAGCTTAACTTGCCGATCATTCAGCCTTGACAGCTTCCCAAGCCCAAAACCCGAAGACCTTTAGCACAGTCTGCAGGTGGTATGTATGGAATGATTTCATTGTAAATTGGTAGGTTGATTCCATATAATGTCTAGATAAGGACGTCCACTTTTGGTCGCGATTGGTCATCTGTGATGGCTACAGGGGGCTGAAGCCCAAAAACCTTTAGCACAGTCTACAGGTCATATTTTTGAAGGGATTTCAATGTAACTTGGTTGGATGTCTCCAGATAATGCCTAGATGAGAACATCCCTTTTGTTCACGATCATTCAACCATGACAGCTGCCCGAGCCCAAAACCCCAAAAGCTTAAGCGTAGACTACAGGTCATATTTATGAAGGGATTTCATTGTAACTTGGTAGGAAGACTCGGTATAATGTCTAGAAGAGGATGTCCCCTTTTGGTTGCGATCGGTCAACCGTGATGGCTACACAGGCTCGAAGCCCAAAAACCTTTAGTACTGTCTACAGGCCGTATTTATGAAGGAATTTCATTGTAACTTGATAGGATGACTCGTTTTTGAATAATTTCACTGTAAACTGGTAACTTTTGTTGATATACATTAACTATGAGGCCACATACATTAACTGTGAGGGCCACATTAACCCACCCATCAATTCTTTAGTACAGTCTACACCTCATATTATTTTTATTGAAAACATAGCATGCAGGGAAGAGAAATTAACATATTCCCAATTATCACAATTCTTGTCTTATCTCATAATCCTTTCATAAACATTATCCTTTTCATCAAACATAACACACAGACAAGTTAAGCTACTGTGTCATTGACACTTTCATTACTTGGTTCAATATGGGAAACATTCTTCAAAAATCTTCTTTTCACGAGCTCTCAGACAGAATGTTTTGATTCATGGTTTACACCAACCTAAAGGGAGTCAGATTCAAGTTTGTTAAAATCAAGTGTCTGTGTTAATATTTGGACTCCCTATTGGAGCCTGAATTTTAACTTAGTCCAGGGAATAATGAGAAATAATCGTTAAAAATCTGCTTCTTGAAATACAATCAGAATCTTTTGATATTTGTTATACAACATTTTTAGAGGGCTCAGATTCAATTTCTTCTCTCGAACTGCCAGTCAGGAGCTCTAATTTTAACTTAGTGCAAAAGAGGAATATTTTTTAAAATCTTTTTGAGAACTGCCATTCAGAATGTTTTGAAACTTGGTACGTACAACATTCCAGCTGGGCGCAAGATTCAAGTTTGTTCAAATTAAGTCTCTGAATTTATATTTGGGCACTTGGGGATAATCTTTAAAAAATCTCCTAAGTTTGTTCAAGTTAAGTCTCTAGGTTGGTATTTTGACTCCCCAGTTTTCTATTACTGGAAATCTGGGCACTATTTCTGTGGTAGCATCCCAAAACTAGCAAAAAAAATCATCATCATTGGACAACACAGCTATAAGTAATTACTTAACATCATTCCTCTGTAGTGTTAGCTAGCCATAGATGCTAATTAAGTCCTTCTTTAAAAGGTGAATGCCTCTGGCCCCATGAGGTCTTCTGTGTTCATTTCTGATAACATTCCAGATTTGTAGATAAGTATTATTACAGTAGAGCCCACTTAATTGGATATATCTTAATTGTATATCCCTGTTAACTGAATATAATTTTCAAACACAAAACCATTTACCATACATTCAGTACAAATTTGATCTGTTAATTGCATATGGGTTGTAGAGTAAACTCCTGTTAATTGTATATAAATTTTTGTAATATGTCTTTTTTGACCTCACTACATTCAATACAGGCATTTATTCTATTATATCTTGTTTGACAGAACTCTATGAGCTCTGTCAAACAGGATATAATAGAATAAATGCTCAGTTTACCTCCAGAACACAGGAAACTGACAAATCCCTGTTAACTGAATACTCCTGTTAAATGAATAATTTTCACTGGCAAAGTGGATATTCAATTAAGAGGATTCTACTGTACTACCATCTTAAGCTTGTTGTATTGTTACTATCATCTTTTGCATGTTGTTAGAATTGAAACTCAAATGTTGCCAAATGTTCTTCATTTAATTACATTTGTAACTGATATGAAATAAACAAAATAATGAAGTAACATTTTCCTGTGAAATTATTCACTTTAATTTGCAGATTGATAGCAATCTCAAATGTTAGATTAGTACATCTTGCAAAATATTAGTTTTTGTGCTCAAAGAAGTAAAATTATATTTTTATACTGTACCAATGACCCAGACATAGCTGGTGCTAACTCTTAAAATATAGGGCCAAACACAAATTTTGCCCCCCAATCCCCAAAATTTGCATCTAAAACTAAAGAAAACATGTCCTGAAAGGCCCTCCACACTTCGCCCCTACTGCGCATGCGCAGTGTCAAGGACGTTCCGAAATTGGCGCCATTTATCATTCTAAGTTTGGCCCTTCATCAGTTAACATCTGACTGATCTTTGTGCTTTTAAATCTCAGTTTAAATGATGCCAGACACATAAATATTAGTGAAATGGTGATTCTAAGGAGGATAGAAAAGGAGGAGAGGAAAAGAATGTGTGACCGAATATTATCAGGGCTGTAACTTAAAATTTTTTAATGAAATTATGTTAAGTTACCTATTTTCAAGGCAGCAGCCATTTTGTTGTCATTCTGATTATTTAGTTACACTGTTTTTTCAAGTGTTTTCCTCTCTCCCTGTCCTTTAAGTTCCCCCTTGCTATTCTCCCATGCTTTTGGCATAGTTTCTGTAATTATTATTACTAAAATTTCTTGGGAGTTTTAGCTGAATAACAGAATGAATTCTGTTCTTTCCCCATGTTTACGTCTTCACCTACGGGTGGTTAGGCGTTGTGTTCTGCATCTACCATCTGATGTTCTGCAGTTTCTTCCCTGGAAGTCTCTGTTTTACATCAGATGGTGTATTTTTGGTAACTGATTTCGGGCCTGGGTGCCTGGAGTCTTATTTTAGTGTTTTTACACTCATTGTTTACATTTACAACAGCCCTCTGTGTGAGGGGGGGATTTCTAAATAATAATATCTTTATGTTATTTTAATCATAACTAGATACATTATTATTGTTCGTAAGTGTTGAATAAATTGTTTAAAATATTTTTAAAATTTTTGTCCACACTTAGGCTTGGGATCCATTGGGGCTCAACGTTACTTTTCAGAAACTTGGGCTGTTCTAAAAAAATATTTTTTCAAAATATTTTGATTTCAATTATTTTTTCTATATTAATGGATCATATTATTATTATGTATTTTGATTGCCAGGGGTTAGTGCGAGTACCAGGACTTGTTTTCTTTTCACATTGAAAGGATATTGATCAATTGTTTTCAGAGGAAGTCTTCCTCTGACCTTATTATCATTCTATATGTGGTCAGTGTACTCGCATTAACTCCTGTTCTGTATCGTATGATTTCGATGACAATATGGGAAGCGTATGTCACGGTATGTTGTTGGGGATTTGGACACTCCGGTCCTTTCCCCGCAGGGTCACTCTACTTTATCAATTTCTATTTCAGACGATCAAGATTAGGGTGATGTATCTGTGATGTCTTCCAACAGTGTGCCTCCGTCGTCACAATTAATGAAGGGCTAGCGGAAAAGTGCTCATGTAATACACCAATTGCCTAAGAGGACCCTAGTAGGTTCGACGGCCTTTGACGTCCGCTAGCTCGCCCGGTGTAGCGTCCATTCACCGAATGGTTCGGCAGCCGGGTTCGTCCGTTGCGGTCTAGAAAGAATTTTGGGGTGATGCGAGCACTATAAAATTAACTTAATGCACACCCAGTGACGGCGGATCGGAGGGAGAACGGAGGAAGCCTTTTAGTCCGGTTCATAGCTCGTTCCGGTCCATCCGGACGGCAAGCGAGAGAGGCCCCTCTCTCGTTCAACAACATCTGGCCCCAGATGTTGTGGTACAAATGTGTCGCTAGCGGAGCATACGTCCGTCGCTCGGGACGCTCCGTTGTATAGGCAGTCCGCTGAGACTGCTAAGGCTTCCTCTTCTCGTCAGCGCACACGACCGCACCTTGGCTGCGTGACCGCTGATATATTACCAGCTTCGCCGATCAAGGATTCTTCGGCTACCAGGTCACACCATCCGGCAGCCAGGGATTCGAGACCGATGGACTCCGGACGTTCGCATAGGAAAAGTATGCGGGAGCCATCTGATGCGGAGCTGCCCTCGGTGAAGCAGCGATAGACTGCGCCTCCGCAGGTCTCGACGCCGGACATTCTTGTGCACATAGCACAGCTTATCGCAGCATCCCAGCAGCCGACAGATACGGTGTCGGATCGAGAATTATCCGACAGCGCTGGGTCGGTAGCCGGGGACTCGAGGCCTGCAGACTCCGGACGTTCGCATAGGAAGTGTGCGGGAGTCAACGTACACGGAGCTTCCAGCGGCAATGCATCGTAAGTCCGCTACTGCACAGGCCTCGGGAACGGACGTGCTTTCCTTAATAGCACAGTTTATCGCAGCATCCCAGCATCAACTGAATCTGTCGCATATATTTTATCCGACGATGCTGGGTCGGGACGCTCCGCGGAAGCGGGTACGGACGTCCGAAAGTTTCATCCGGTCCGACGGGATACCGAAAGGGATTTGGAGGATTTCAAGCTTTCCCTTTCGGAACAACATATGCTGCGATGCCGGATAAGAAACTGATAGCGTCGGTGGACTTAGAAATTTTTGGTTCGGTTCAGGGACATCGTCCCTCAGTTCCGACATAGTCCAATAATGTCACACAAACTTTCGAATTATTGAACGACGCTATATATATTATTATTTTATGCTTGCTATCCAAGCATTTCTGGTTTCTTGTTCGAAGAGTTATGGAGATGTCTTTCAAAAGTGTGCCTCTGTCGTCATAGTTAATGAAGAGTTAGCGGCAATAAGTGCTCATGGAATATGTCTATCGCTTACGGAGTGACATTCGCTAGCTCACCCGGTGTAGCGTACATTCATCGAATGGTTTGGCTGCCGGGTTCGTCCGTTGCGGTCTAGGAAGGAGATTTGGGTGATGCGAGCACTTTAATTACTTCAGTACTCACCCAGTGACGGCAGGTTGAGGACAGATCGGAGGAAGCCAACAACATAGGGGACCGCATGTTGTGGTTCAGATATTTTACATTCGGAGCATATGTCCGTTGCTCGGGACGCTCCGTTATATTGACAGTCCGAGAGACTGTCTTTAATGCTTCCTCATCCTCACAGCAGGGCACACGACCGCACATTGGCTACGTGACCTCGAGTATCCGATCAGTTTCGGCATTCAGTGATTCCACAGCGAATAGGTCGCGCCATCCGGTAGCCAAGGGACACGAGGCCTATACACTCCGTTCGCTCACATATTGGAAGTCTGCACGGGGGTAACGATCTCGGAGCTTCCTGCGGCAATGCATCGTAAGACCGCTTCTCCTCAGGCCTCAGTGACGGACGTGCTATCCGAGTTAGCACAGTTGTTTCGCAGTATCCCAGCAATTGACAGTTTCTCGGTCGAATCAGGAATTATCCGACGGCGCTGGGTCGGTGCGGTCCGCGGTTGCATCAAGCTACGGACGACCCGAACGCTTTATAGGGTCCGACAGGATGGCGAAAGGGATTCGAAAGATTTCGAGTTTTCCCTTTAGTAGTATCGGAAGATGCCTTTCATATCTTCTGGCATTTCTTCCATTGATTATTTTTCGGACTTCATTGCTGCGATCTTGGATAAGAGACTTATAGCGTCATTGGACTCGGATTTTTCGATCGGTACAGGGACTTTGTCCCTGACTTACCGACGCAGTCCAATATTGTCATTACAACATGTGTTTTATTTTTCGACGCTATATATTTATATATATATACATGCCTACTACTAAGCATGATAGTTTAGTTTCTTGTCCGCGTGGCTCATTTCTGCCATTTTATCTTTTTTACAAATAGTTTATTTTGGCAGAGCAGGGCATACCGAGAGTTCATATGCGTCTAGACGGTGTGATTAAAGACTGCATATATTCTTTTTCGCCGTTTATGTCTTTTCCAATTTCAATGTTGGGAACGACATTATGTATAGTAGACTTAACTTAGACGCTTTATTATACGTAATCCGCCTTACTGAGGCGTTATCATTACGTCTTCAAGAAAAGATTTACGGGATATTATTCTCAATGTAATTTCTTTTGAGGGCAGTAGTTTGTTCATGTATAACTCCGCCCTTCAGTGGCTGATTGGAGTTGGTTAGACGTGATGCAGCCCTAGCTACATCCACGCGTGGATAGTAGGTTAAGAACTCTCTCAGAGTCGCTTCGTTCTTGGAGGAGCTTCTCTTCGACGGCAACTTTCCGGCAATCCATGAATTGCTTGATTTATACATTCTCTTGTCTATCTAGTGTTACAAGAGATTCAGACTGGGGCAAACATTCGGTGGTTGACTCAGAGAGTGCCGCCGCAGTTGCCGGACCCGAGTGTGGCTGTTATGACGGTTGCCAGTCAAACAGATTGGGATATATACTGATCCCTACGGATTCGAAGTGCCAGGGTCTTTGGGTTCCGCAGTCTTTTAGCTATCAGTTTAACCTCCGCGGAATAATGTTTTTTAGGCTTGCTTTATGTCATTGCATGAACATTATTCAGAAACGCATGCCCAAATTCCTGTCCTTTAATTCGACAGTAGTGGCGTATCTCCGGAACCAGGGAGGCACTCTTTCGTTTCCGTTATTCAATTTAATGGAAAGAATCCGTCTGTTGGTTATAGTACACCAAGTTCAGTTTTGGTCCGTCATATTCTGGGTCGTCTGATTGTTTTATCGCACTCCCGTTCTCTTAGGGGTCGCTTGTTGCTGTCAGAATGGACTCTCATCAAACAAGTATTCAATCAGATTTGCTATCTATGGGAGCGCCCAATGATGTTTTATTTATGACACAGCTTGCTAATCAATTGCAGACGTATGTGTTGGCTTGTCCAGATCTCTGAGCTAATACTGTTAACGCTCTATTGATCTATAGGACGGAATGATAGGATACGCGTATCCTCCGGCGCTGTTGTTTTAGCAGGTATTGCTAAGATAAACAACCACAATACATTTCTGTTGATAGCATCTCTATCTTCACAGAGATCATGAGTAATTTACTCTCTTGTCTACTGTGGATCTTAACGTGAAATCTTCCTCTATGTGAGGATCTTTTTTCACTGGGTAAATCGTGTCATCTTTATCACAACCAGCAAGGTCGCAACCTTCATGTATTCCGTTGTGTGGTCCGTATTGCATTGTAAGCACTGTCCTGGATGAGCTTTGGACGCGATTTCTTACTATAGGAGATCCTCTTCTTTGCTATTCTATGCGACTAAAGTGGAGGCTCTTCCGTCGTGGTGTAGGGATCATTATGTTCATATTGTTGATCCCTCCATACTACTCATTGCTATTTTTTAGTATACTTGTTTCACAAGATCTACTGCAGCCTGTTGTTATTTAGGTTATAGGTTTATGTTACCTCATACCTATGCACTCTACGATAGTTTACAATTGAGTCTTTTGTCTCTTTATCTAAGTCAGTTAGTAACTTTTTGATAAATAGACTTAGAATCTTTAGATTAAATTCCTATACGGATTTTAACTTCGGTTCTTATTTAGCTAAGTAATCATTTGAGCCTCTGGAAACAGTAGTTTTCAAATTCTGACCTTTTAGACAGTAATTCTGTTGGTTTCTCTTTTACTGTAGAGTCAGTGAGTTTCATGCACTATCGATGGATGATTTTCACTTTCATAGTTTCGGAATCAATACTTCCGTTACTATTTAGGTTGGATTGTTGCATAAGAGTTAGGCTCCTATTATCCGGAACCTATTATTTTAAGGTCCTTCCGTCTTCGTATGGGCATAGGCCTTTACTCTTTCCGGGTACAGTTTATGTATTTATAAACAGATATCTGTTTATTACAAGGGCGTAAGCTTCTTCTGTCTTTGATGTCTAGTAGAAGGACGTTACGCTCCTTTTTATTGTTAATGGATTCTATTAACTAGCGTACTGCTTATGGTATATCATTGGCTTAGCAGTTGTGCTTAAGATTTCGGCTCATGAAGTAAGAGTTCTTCTACTTCTTGGGCTTACATTAATAGTGTTGCTATTATAGATTTTTGAAGGCTGCTCATTGCGCTCAGCCATCCACATTCATGAATTTTATCTCAGAAATATCGAGTCCATTTCTGGAGGCCTCTATTGTTAGGTCTATTATCTACTGCTCAGAATGTCATTCACTTAACAGTTGCTACTATAGCTAGGTAGGCTGTCTGTTTCGGCAGTGTCTCCGTTCGGCTGCCCTCTTCGCTCTGGGCTATTTGACCCAGGGCAAGAAAAAGGGGGGGGGGGGGGGGGGAGGGTGTTCCCTTGGGTCACCTGTTTTTACTATGAAAACAAGGGAATACCTCCTCCGGAGTTAGTAATTCTGAGCTGTTATGGGGATGGTTGTTTAGTGAGAAGTTTAAGTTTATAAAATTCATTCAAGTCTTAGTTTTTAAAGTATAGCTTTTGAATATTGCATATGTCAACGGACATGATTATGCAATTCTCACACACTTTTAGGAGTATAAGAGTCTCTATTCTCTAGACTTACTTTATTATTGGCTTACTTTAAAAATTATTAGTATAAGGATTATTGGATATTAATAGAGTACATGGATGTATGAAGCTCAATTTTTGGAAGGTGTTGTATCTTTCTAATTTATCATAAATAAGAAAGATACATGTAAGGCCTATTACTTCTTTTCCCTACAGGGGATGACTCTATTTTATTTTATTGAGCGTATTCCATTTTGCTCTATGTCCTTGGCCCTCCAGCCTTTTTACTATTCAGCTATGTCTGGGTCATTGGTACAGTATAAAAATGTTAAAAAATTTATAGTAATTTATATATTTTTTATACTTACCAATGACCCAGACGGGGATGGCCCTCCCAGGAGTTGGGAACTCTTGCCTCCCCGCTGAGTACATAGCGCTTACCAGGCACTGGTTATTAGAATGATAAATGGCGCCAATTTCGGAACGTCCTTGACACTGCGCATGCGCAGTAGGGGCGAAGTGTGGAGGGCCTTTCAGGACATGTTTTCTTTAGTTTTAGATGCAAATTTTGGGGATTGGGGGGCAAAATTTGTGTTTGGCCCTATATTTTAAGAGTTAGCACCAGCTATGTCTGGGTCATTGGTAAGTATAAAAAATATATAAATTACTATAAATTTTTTAACTTTCATATCATTAATCTTTTTTATGTGCACTGTTTTTGCAAATTATTTCTTTGTTTTTCAGTAAAGTGTCTTATTATATTTTATGGTTTGTTGTATTTTGTATTTTCTGTGTGTTTTACGCCACATCAGCAGCTAAGGCTATATCGTGGCGATGAAAAGTATGAATTGGAAAAAGATCACCATTTTCCAAGAAGTAATTAAATGAAAGTCTCAATGACACTGTAGCTCAACTTGTCAAGACATGCACATGTATAGTATGTGACACAGCAATGACAAACATCTAGGTAATGACCTGATAACAAAGGTACATATAAAGTATTGTAACGGTCTGTACATAAATACTGACCGTAGCCTGTAACAAATATACAGGTAAATTATTGTAAAGGTGGGTGACAGTTAGATGCCTCTAGTCAGATCTGTATTGAATTGTGCAGCCATCTTGAATTTTGGACCGCACCCAAAAACACTTGTTCTCATCCCACGGTGATAACAGAGGTACCCAAGAAGTTTTGTGAAGATCAGTTCATAAATACGAGCTGTATAGAAGTTGTGACAAAAAACTGATTGGACCTAATTTGGGTACAAAATGGACATTGGCAGCCAACTTGAATTTTGGACCGCACTCAGAAACAATCGTTCTCGTCCCAATGTGATAACAAAGGTACCCAAGAAGATTTGTGAAGATCGTTTGATAAATACAGCCTCTAGCCCGAGCCGTATTGACATGTGCATATACAGTGTATAAGTAGCACTAAATAAATCAAAATTCTTCAAATTTGCATAATTTCTGCACGAGAAAAAAACCCGTACTGTATGTGATGTATTCCATTTTACTAAACATTCATACAAAAATTTATTCAAATCAGAACTTTCATACAGAAGTTCTGTACAAAAGACTGATTGCACTAATTTTGGTACAAAATGGCTGCTGGTGGCCATATTGAATTTCGGACCACACCCTAAAACACCCTTTCTCATCCCACGGTGATAACAGTAGTAGTAGTAGTAGTAGTATGATCTTTATTTTTGTAACATGTGCGTACATAGTTTATAGTGTTATTACATGGTAACATAATTGCACCCGGCCATATGGACCTATATGTCCCAATATCCCATTTTTTTCTTCTGTGTTGTGCAGGGGGGGGGGGGGGGTCTTGAAAAATTTCCTATACACGAGGCCGGGGTGGGTGGGTGGTCTGCCTGAGAAAAAAGTGACTTTTTTCCTTTGCAATGAAATAATGCTTATTTTGTATTTTAAATCTGATATAAAACAATATTTGACACTTATACTATATGCAGAGGGGCAGCCAGAGCAATAACCTCATAAATGGAAATCAAGGGGAGGGTGGGGTGGCCTAATAACTACCCTATATGTGTTGAAACACAAATATTGTTCAATAATGGCAATTTTCATGAATAAGAACACGAGTCGGCTTGACCAGGATTTTTGTCAGTTTCAACTAAATGTTTTATCATAATGAAATGATAAGTTAGACAACGAGAAGCTCACCCTAGCATACATACTGGATTGCTACATTGAACACAGCAACAACTGTCAATGAAATAATCAGCTCACTCACACTGACATATCAATATTTTGAAGAAACAAATTTCAACAATTTGCTCCATCCAAATATTGAGATGGTTATGTGAACCTCTGGACTATCACGTATGTGCTTAAACAGCCTGACTGCCAGTGTAGTGACACAGGAGTCACAATAGACATAGTAGTTTTGCTGTATTTGTCAGAAAGTGAACTTTAACCACTTTGGTAATGGGTCTCAATAAAATAAATTAATGTTTTTAAAATGATTTATTTTGTAAACAACATGTAATAATAAAACAAAACCATAATAAAATCAGACACTCAGTCTTATCTGTAACAGTAACGCAAAACCCTGTAAATTACTCTAGTTGACACCTACAGCTGATCCTGATTTTTTTACATTTCCTTTTATGTGCAGTTTTGTGTCTCAAAAACATAGCTTATCAGTCCTATTGAAACTAGCTTGTCAAGCTTGTTACAAAGAGGGATCAGAAGCTATCTTTTTAAGACAAAAAATGAATAAATCCTTGGTATTTGAAAGTATCATTTTATTCCTGTCTTGGTTAAAGGGTTTAAAGCTGATTTAAACAAGCAGCTACAGGGAAAGTATCAGGTTAATTAAATGGAAGTATAATTACATGTGAAACCTAGGAAAAAGTTGTGTAAAACGGGGGGTTTTGGTGATACAAGGGGATGGGTCCCCTCTCAGAAAAGGAAAAAAAAATTTTTCCTCCTCAAAATGCGGTGGTGGGTGGTGTTGGGGCGGAAAATTTTTTTTTCAGCCTCATGTATGGGACTTTTTTCCAGACCCCCCCCCCCCCCTGTGTTGTGCACAAAAACTCAGCGTCTTTATTAAAGTTCAATTTTATACCTCCAGCTTTGGACACTCCCATTCAAATAAATGTCCCCCCCCCCCCCACCATTATCCCGTGATGCGCACGTTCACCCTTCCACATGTACAAATACCACAGTTTCATGTATATATGTACACATCCCCACCATTCACCGCCCCCCCCCCCCCCACCT
Source organism: Pictodentalium vernedei (assembly GCA_031216915.1). Lineage (NCBI taxonomy): Eukaryota > Metazoa > Mollusca > Scaphopoda > Dentaliida > Dentaliidae > Pictodentalium > Pictodentalium vernedei. The sequence continues at coordinate 302,165,861 of CM062294.1, forward strand.
CAACCATACCCCGGGCACCTATCAACCACAACCTTACCACTTTCACGTATTTACCAACCAAATTTTGTATCAATATTTAGTGGACAACGTTAACCATGATAAACGGCCTTATCCCCGCCCTCTACCTATCCCCCTCCCCCATCCCATCAAAGTGCCCATGATCAAGGCAAAGTATTCGTTCCATATAGGTCAATAGACTGACGGCTTCCATCATTAACAAACAAGTCATAATTTCCACATAAATTACCAATCATGTCTTTTTCTGATACTTTGTAGGACACAAACAAACAAACAAGCAGACATGACCTGGTAACCAATAACTTGCGTTGTTTACAAGAGATATATTGATGTTACAAAGTTTAGTTCAGATTATCCGGGAGAGCTCCCACTGATCGATCTCATGCATTTTACTGACATTTTTCCACCTATAATAACCAATCATTCACATTGTCTTCGAGGCTTGCATTTAGTTTGACAGTTGAAAACATACAGCAATGTGCTGAACGACAGAGGATACGTGTAGGATACATTTACAAAGCTTCTATCTCGGTTCCACACACTGACTGAAAAAAGGGAGAAAGTTCGAAACTATGTTTAGACTTATCGATATATATATGTATGACGTTTTCTTTTACTAAATGCATCAACTAAAAAGGTTGCACATTGCCTAACATATCCATTAACAAATATTCCTAAATCGTGATAATCGGACAGAATCAACGCGTCCATATCATTCGTTGACAGAGAGTCAAATAGCTTTTTACGGCAGTCTTCGTAAAATTGACGTTTCATCAAAAAGTGGTATTCATCTTCAATTTTGTTATCATTACGCATAAGGCAAATCCTTTCTTCTACCTTTTCATTCCTAAATCTACCGGTTTCTATCTTAATCGGTAGTATTCCACAGCGAAATTGTGCTAATATTGAACGCTGTAGACGGTTTAAATTCATGAGAATATACGGCTCTGTTACATAATCCTGTTTTAGGTTTTTGTAGGTTCTTAATTTCGGAACAAACTGTATACTATTTAACCAGTTTTGAGAAAAATGGGTGGATAACGAATCTTTCATTTCCCTTATATTACAGATCATGAAGTTATCAAATAATTCTTCTTTGTCAACTGTTTTAAAAATTTCCCTCACCTCCATACACCAACCATTATTTAAGTTGTTGTGGTCCCACAGAAATATTTTCCTATTTAGACGTGTTTGGTCCATTTTTATCAGTCTGTTCCAGAGTCTGAGCATATTGACCCACCGACGTTGTAAGCAGTTTTCTAACCCAGCATCTCCATTCAAAGCTAGTGTAGGACAGAACCTGTGGACTCCCAAATAATAACGTATTGCTCTATTCTGGACCGAATCTATACAGTCATATTTCTTAAAACCCCAGACTCCAGATGCATAATCAAGGATAGGGCATATACACTGAACATATAATTTCTCAAATGTTTGAAAGCCCACATCTTGATATTGATGGATCTTGGATATGATAGAGGCAAGTGCTCTACTGGCGGATTTTGAAAGACTGTCTGAAACCTGTACATAGTCCTTATGTTCACTTAACACCACTCTGAGATATTTATACTTATCTATATAATCAATTACAGATTCCCCAATAACAAACTCATATTGACTTCTTTGTTTACGCTTATTGCGAAAATGGATGACATTTGTTTTTGTTTTATTAATAGCCATACGCCATTTAAGGCACCATTGATTCACGATATTCAGTAAAGCTTGCATATTCAGTTCACTGTCAGACAGTAATACAATATCATCAGCATACAATAATATTGAAATATTTTCTTCGTTTAAATCCACACCTTTATTCGAGTTTTTTATGTCATTTGCTAGGTCATTAATAAATATTGCAAAGAGGGTTGGGGATAAACTATCCCCCTGTTTAACCCCACTCGCACAGTTAATTTCAGGTGTCAGCTGACCATTTAAACGAATGCACGCGGTCGTGTTAACATACATGTTTCGTATCGAATGGTACATATTCCCATCTACCCCAATTTTTAACAATTTGTAAAGAAGCATGTCTCGATCCACCATATCAAAGGCTTTTTGAAAATCTATAAACGTTGCAAATACCTCTGATTTCCCACGAATGACCGTATTTAAAGAGTGAATGTGTTCAACACAAGATCGATGTGGTCGGAACCCATTTTGTTCGTCCACCAGAAGTGACTCTTCATCCAGATATTCAATTATTCTATTATTAAGAATACTACTATAAACCTTACTGCACGTACTTAAAAGTGATATACCTCTATAATGTGAGAGTATACGTGGGTCAAGAGATGTGTCTTTGGGCAAAGGGCAGATTATTGCTCTTCTCCATAAAGATGGGATAAGACCTGTTTCAAAGATAAACTGAAATAATACAAACATCAGTTGGCACACTTCTCCCGATTTCATAACCTCATATGGGATATTATCCATTCCAAATGATTTTCCCTTTTTAGTATTTTTTACCACTTTTACTAGCTCAGAATATTCAATAGGTTTATTTAGTTGATAATTAGATTCATATAATGGGTCTAACATTTTATCCTCATAAAACAACTTTTCCTCTTTTATGTTTTTCAAAAACATTGTGTCGTAGAGAGATTGATTTTGTGGTGGATTATATAGATCACTAAATGCTTTTGTCCATCCTTCAAATATTTTATCTTTATCCGATAAAACTGTTCCTTCTTTATTTTCAACTTCTTCTGGAATCTTTTTAACCCTTGTGGGCCCTAACTTATTTATACCCTCCCAAAACTTTTTGGGGTCGCGGTCGCTAAACGTTTCGATATTTATCATTAAATTTCTCTTATATTCGCATTCACATCTCCGTAATTCTTTATTGAATTTTTGACGGGATACTTTAAATGTAAGTAATAATTCTCGCCTGTCTTTATTTCGTTTACTTTTTAAAAACTCTTTTTCTTTTAGGTGCATATCTGTCCAGAGTTTTGTCAGATTTTCATCCCAGTACGGCTTATTATATTTAAATCTCTTCCTTAATTTAGGACTACAGCCATAATTGGGTATCGACATTTTAATTTCGTTTACAATTGTGTCAGTAAAATCTTTGTATATTTTGTCTATTGAAATTTGATTTTCTCTCGCCAGCTCTATACTGGAGATAATTTGTCTTAACTCATGTTTAGCAGCTTCGGAGGACATAAAACGTTCGGGAAGTTGTTTAGTGAGCCTTGTAGGATTGGGTTGCTTGTCACCCTCTTCATTTCTACCCAGATTTACTACATTTTCAAGTTTATATTCAAAAACTAAAAAGCTATGATCTGGAACTTTACCTTTTTCGCTCAACAAATGTTGTAATTTGTGTTGTTCAATAACTAGTGTCTGTGTTATCACCTGAAAGTTTATGCATTTATTGAAAACGTCATATGGAACACAAATGTAATCAACTACTGATTTCCCTTTACTGCTAATACATGTATAATTGTCCCTTTCAGTTTCACCTCTCCCATTCAAGCAACAAAACTTTGTCATTTAGAAATTCTATAAAAGCATGCCCATGCTGATTTAAGGTTGTGTCCAGAGTAACTCGATTTGGGATAGTACTTGTACCAATTTCATCTAGTTCTATAAGTCCACCAATTCTGGCATTAAAGTCACCGCAAATAATAACATCCATGTTACTAAAGTATAAGTATATATCAGTCAATATGTGTGACAAATATGAATTAGCATCCCTTCCCCATGGTGAATTCTCAGGCGGGAGATAACATATTATGAAAATAAAAGTTTCCCCACTGTCTTTCGATGTGAACTGTACCATTAAAATTCCATCATGCGAGCCATCTCTCACACAAATATCAAAATAAGTTTTAATTTTATTCTTTACAAGCAGCCCTACCCCACCCGACCCCTTTGGTGCTCTTTTGTGCAGTTCCTTTCTATTATTCCCAACCCAGTAATAGCCATCTATTTCGATAGTATCGTTACCAACAAGGTGTGTCTCACTCAAACCAAGAACGTCACAGTCAATATTGTTTATAAGTTGAGTTTTTAAACTCAGGTGACCATCCATTCAAATTAAGATGTCCACACTTCAGCGTCTCAACAGAATGTAGACTGTCAGTAAGCTGGCTGGCCTGCCCCGCCTCCTATCTCCACATTTCAGCCTTACGAACTATCCGCCCGCTCCCTGTTACGGTGAAGTCGTTGCCCTGAGGCACTTGATTAAGTAATGTTCTAGCATTCTGTTCCATCACTCTTTCCACGAGTGATTTCCCACTCCGGATGTAACAACGTTTGTAATTGTCATTTTCCCTCAACTTTGTCTTATTTCTGAGAACCGAGAGTTTTTGCTGCAATGATTCGAAGCGAACCTTCACTAAACCTGGTTTATCCCTGTAACGCTTACGTAAGCGATCAGCAGAACAAATTTTAACTGAGTCAGAGACCTCATTGCCCAACGCTTCAATCATATTTGTCATAATTGCTGTCAGATTCTCACCTTCCATTTCATCGACATTTGTTATTATCACAACTGTGTCACTATCCGAATCATCCACCCGTTTCTGACTGCTGTTTATTGTTGACGTATCATCTGAAGTTCCACCACTTTGCAAACTCACCCGTGCATACAAATCACTGACTTTGGTAACAAGCTCATCAATTCTATGTCGTTCAGCTCCAACAAGAATGTCAAGGTCATCCTTGATACACTTCAACTTATCATCTAAAGTGGTCATAATTTCATTTCTAAGTTTATCAGAATTCGAATCAATTGTTTTTCTAATTCCATCTTGGCCCCTTTTTATCTCAGAAACCATCGAAAACAGCTGATCAAACCGCTCACTAAAAGTTCTATTGCCTGCTTCATCACTAACAACTTCGTTGTCCACCATCTTGGCCGATTTTGTCTCCGGCTTGGGTGTAGTTCTGTCTGAGGTTCTTTCCCTCCGTCTGGAATCCATCAACTCAATTTTGGGTCTCAGAAAATACTCCTCGTTTACCACTTTACATATACATTTCACTTAAAGTATTTAAAACACAATATCTTTGCCAAAAATTGTATACATATCCAGAGGAGATTCAAAGTCAACGTCCAGACCTGAGCATGTGCACAACTCAACAAAGGTACCCAAGAAGTTTCGTAAAGATTGGTTCATAAATAAGGCCTCTAGCCCGAGCCGTATAGAAGTTGTGTACAAAAAAACTGATTAGACCTAATTTCGGTACAAAATGGCCACTGGCAGCCGTCCTGAATTTTGGACCTCACTCAGAAACACTTGTTCTCGTCTCAAGGTGATAACAGAGGTACCCAAGAAGTTTCGTGAAGATTGGTTGATAAATACAGCCTCTAGCCCGAGCCTTTTGACGTGTACTTACTATGTGTAAGTAGCACTGAAAAAATCAAAGTTCATCTAATTTGCTTAATTTCTGCACGAGAAAAAAACCCGTATTATATGTGATGTATCCCATGGTACTAAACATTCACACAAAAAAGTTTTCAATTCAGTGCTTTCATATGGAAGTTCTGTGCAAAAATCTGATTGCACCTAATTTTGTACAAAATGGCTGCCATCGGCTATCTTGAATTTCGGACCGCACCCAAAAACACTCGTTCTCGTCCCACGATGATACCAAAGGTACCCAAGAAGTTTCGTAAAGATCAGTTTATAAATACGGCCTCTAGCCCGAGCCGTATTGGCATTTGCACTTAAGTGCTGAAAGTAACACTAAATACATCAAAGTTAGTCTTATTTGCATAATTTACGTACGAGAAAAAAACCCGTATTATATGTGATGTATCCCATGGTACTAAACATTCATACAAAAAAGTTTTCAAATCAGTGCTTTCATATGGAAGTTCTGTGCAAAAATCTGATTGCACCTAATTTTGTACAAAATGGCTGCCATCGGCCATCTTGAATTTCGGATCGGACCCCAAAACACTCGTTCTCGTCCCACGGTCATAACAAAGGTACCCAAGAAGTTTCGTAAAGATTGTTTCATAAATACGGCCCCTAGCCCGAGCCATATTGAATTGTTGACGGACAGACAGACGACTGGCCATGGCATAAGCTCAAATTTGGCTTCGCCAAGGTTGAGCTAAAAACGAGTGGATGAAATATGAAACATGAATAAAACTAAGCAGTAAACATTTATTTGTTAGTTTATTTAATGGTGCTCAAAGCCACATCAGCAGCAAAGGCCACATGGCAAGAAAATGGAAGAAGATAAAATGTTATTGTCAAGTACAAAGTAAAAAATTTGAATGAAAATGAAAAAAAAAAATAACAATTACAGAAAACATGCCAAAGAAAGGAGAAATTTGGACAACAATGAGTAATGAGAATAACCTATAAATCAACCTGATTAATTGAAATGTGAAGATTGTAGATTAAAAGTATAAAAACGATTTTAAAATTTAGTAAAAAGGTTGATTACTTTCAGAAACAACAGAACCTTGTGCAGGCTTGTATGATAAAATAGATCTCTCAGATATCCTAGTGAAATACTGCCCTCTTACATGAACAAAATCTATGGGAGGTCCTCTACAAATGATCTCATTTTGTTCCCATTGGATGAAAAACATGGCTGCCAGGGTCATTGTTTGATTCTTATTGGTGGATTTTCAAAAATCTTCTTTGAAACTACAAGGTCAAATGTTTTAAAACTTCACATGCTTGATTACTGGAACACCCTCTAACAATGATCCTCATTTCATTTAATGTTGATCGGGTTGTAAACATGGCTTCAATTGCAGCTCATAGTTACCATGGAAACCCTCTGGAAAATCACATTTTCATTTTATTCTCTGGAATTACTGAGCTGATGTGAACCAAACTTGGCAGGAATGGTCTGTGGGAGGTCCTCTTCAAATGATCCTCACTTTGTTGCCGTCGGATGAAAAACATGGCCGTCAGAGGCATTATTTGATTCTGATTGGTGGATTTTCAAAAATCTTCTCTGAAACTACAAGGCCAAATGTTTTGAAACTTCACATGAATGATGACACCCTCTATAAACAATCCTCATTTACTGTTAATGGAGTTGCAAACATGGTCGCAATTGCGACTCATAGTTACCATGGAAGGAGGGTTCAGGGGTAATTAGTGAAGCTCTGCATCCGTCTGTTTGTCCATCTGTCTGACCGTACAAACATTTTGCATTGTAATTTCAAAGTCATCACTCGGATTTGGATCTCCCTTGGTATGCCGATGGACCTGCATGGGGAAATGGATATGCACAAGGAACAAGTTCCGTCCAAAAATTTTTCCCAGAGTTTTTGCCCTTTTTCGACTTAGAAAATTTTTCTGTTTTCACTCTTTCCACTTAGAAAATGTTTCTGTCCCACAATACATCAAGGCTACTTTGAACTTGCATACTGGGCGGGGGCAATGGCCCACACTTTGTGTTGCCCTTGTTATCTTCTTATCTGAAACTACTTGCCCAGTGTGAACCAAACTTGGCACAAATAATGTATGGAAAGTCCTTTGAAAACAATCATCATTCTGTTTGAAGGAGCATGGCAGCCAGCTGGATTCTTTGATTTTGATTAGAATAACTGAGGGATATGTAGTTCTGCCAGGTGAGCTATTACAGGCTCTTTAGAGCCTCTTGTCATATTTACATACCTAATGACCCCTCATTGGAGCAAGTCTGTAGAGCTTGTTCAGTGATGTGTCAAAAGCCTTCGAGGCAAAGAATGAAATTATTTTGTTACATGCCTGTCATTTTCAAAATTGAAGGAGGGCCAAAACCACCCTCCTAAATTAGGCCCAGAAGGGCCATTTTTGGCCTGACTTAACTGAGCTAAGGAGGGCTACTAAGGGCTATTCTATTGTATCCTTCACATGTGTATAACTTTCATCTTGAATCATAAAATATTAGGCTATTTGATGTATTCAGACTGGTCCTCCCCTATTTGTGGAAATTCTGGCACCACCCATGCCTGGTATCATAACATGTTCAGCATCAAATTTAAATGTGGGATTATACATGAAAATATTAGTAAAATTGAACTTGCAGGTGTGAAAGGGTTTGCTTGGCATGGGGTTTGACAACTTTCAGTTCCTTGGCCTTCCAACTGCATGGCAAATTTATGTGCTTTGTCTGTCTACATTAGACATTTTTACAAAAGTAGTCCCCAAATAGGCCAAAGTGTATTTGACAATTTCATTTATGGCCTTCCCACAAAGTCTTGGATCATTGGATCAACACGTTGTTTGCCAGAATGCTTTGCATACATCTTACCCCATATTTTAGTTACAAATTCTGTGCACCTTTTGCCAGTTGTTTTGCATCCGGGTGTTCCAAGTCGGAAGTATTTAACTCGATTTCACTTTATAGTAACAACAGCCATTGTTTACATTTTACACGTCGTCTGCACATACAGAGAAATCGGCTGACATAATTGAGTGAAATTAGGAATGTGTTATAGTCTGTATCAAATAAGCATGCATTTACTCTGCTGTACAATATTACTCTGTATTAATGCTTTATAACCACATTTTATCTCTGCTGAAACAATAGTACAACACCATTCTGTCACCCGAGCAATATATGGTGAAGAGGGTGATTACCGCCTGCAGATTTTTCCATTCAGATGAGCGAGGGGGATCATCCTCCTCAGAATGCTGTATAACCCTGCTTATGTGGAGTTAGTATGTTTTGGAGCCTGACAGTTGCTCGGTACTCCAGCTAACCCACCCGTAAAACTGTCCGACACAAGGTGACCCTGGCCATCGATAGTGTCGTAAACACCAGTAAATAAATAAATAGAAGGAAAGCAATCGTCAGAACTCTGTTCACTGAAATCGTCATCTGAAAAACTAAGTTCATCGCCATCTACATCATCACAATAGCAACTGATGGAAGTGGTGGGCAAGCAAACCAAACCAGAACCATTGTCCCATTAACTGAACTCCGGCCAGATTCCAGTAGATTCAGAGCAATAAAATTTCCAAACAATTCATCATCATATGTGTGACATAGAGACACCTTTTGATCACAAATTTTAAGGATTTGCATCAGGAGGGAGACGCTTAAGAGCAAGATGTCTCTTTGGACAACTTTTCTTTGCAAATATCATTGCATAACATGAGTCTCCTGGAGTAATCTCAGACCTGAGCCTATTCTAGACAACGTGCAGGATGAAGTGGAAAACTTTGTCCTCATCAAGAACGGAGGAACCCAGACTGTCTAATAGTTTCAGTAAACTTGGTTTCTTCAGTACTTTTTAAAAAACTGTGGACTTTGATCTGCCATAAAACAGTTGTGTTTTGTCACTGCCAGTTATATCATGGAATGCAGGTAGCAACTGACAGTGTTTAATGAATACTACAGATAATAATGAGAGTAATTGAGTATAGGTTATAGAGTAAACTCCTCTTAATTGAATAAAAAATCTTGTAACCTGTCAAGACATTACCCTGACTCTTCCTAGTTTTCCTTTGTTTATAGACCTCTTTGGCCTCGGTACATCCAATATGGGCATTTAATCTATTATATCTTGTTTGACAGAGCTCATGGAGCTCTGTCAAACAAGATATAATAGAATAAATACCAAGTTTATCACCTGTGGCAACCGCGTTGTGTCCTTGGGCAAGACACTTCATCCCCATTGTCCATGTGGGGGCACAGTGTACTAAAGCGTACTGCACGTCTATAGTGCACTTGTCTTCAACCAATGCTAACCCTGCTTGTGTGGAGTTAATATGTTGGGGAGCTGACAGTTGCTCACCATTGCTCAGTGGTTCTCTCCAGGTGCTCTGGCTTCCTCCACCTATAAAACTGTTGTGGTCATGATTAGTCATTGTGCAGAAATATTTGACCTAAAACAACAATACATAATAAATATATAATAGTATGCAGTGCCCCCACGTGGGCAATCTGGATTAAGTGCCTTGCCCAGGACACAAATGCAGTTTCTCCCAGCTGGGATCGACCCGTGGACCTTTTGGATTGCTGTCCAATGTCGTAATCACTGAGCCACCTCGATCCCTAACATTTGTGAATAGCACTGGCTGTATGGGGCTGTGACACTGGGAAAAGAGCTAAGGGTGAATTAGCATATACACATTGTTGGGCTTAATTGTGAACTCTTAGCCTGATTTGGGTCAAATTACAATAGAGTTCAGTGGAATACCATATGTATAGGTGACATACTTGAGTTCTTTAAAATGCAACAGACTGGAAAAATAATGGACGTTTTTCTTGAACAGCTCCCCATGGGAACCACAGTAGAGTAAACAAGTTCTACTTTACAGGTTAAATAGGACCCAGAGCCAATGCCTGGGCTGGATGTCCTCAATAGTGGACAGCATGGGTATAAACGATTGGCTAAACTTGACTTCATCTCTTTGCGTTGCGGTCATGAGATAGCCAAAAATGTTGAAAGTGACCAATAAATAAATAGTAGTAATATTTGATATGGAACATCATTACAAGTAGAAGCGAAATGATTATAAAAATCCTGATTGTTTGCATCATATGGGGCTACATATGGAACCATGAAAAAATTTCAAGCTGGAAAATGGGGAAACCTAAAAAGTTCTCACAATCCATTGGTTCAAATGATTTCCTTTTTGACATATAACAAGTTGTTCAAATCAAGCTCCTGAGGGTATGTTTCAGAATGTAAGCGTGCCCTTATTTTCATCCTTCACCCAACATAATGGCCATAACCAGCCATTTTGTTGCATTCAAGTAAATTGTGACATAATTATTGACATTTCATTATCTATCTGAAATAAAAAACTTAAAAAGGGTCTAAACTGTGATTACCAATATCCCTGCAATATGCTGCCAATAACCATAACGGGACTCAAAAGACCATTACACACATTTTGAACCTTCAGTGAGTTTAAACTTGATTTGATTTTCAAAGGTTCCAAATTGATAATGTCATGTTATGCTTGAGATATCAGCATGACCGTCTTTCGAACTTCATGGCTCACTTTTTTTCAGCCTCAGATTAAACCATGCCCTAAAAGGTGGGCCGGGCCAAAAATTTGAAAGGTGGGTTACTTTCAAAATTTTTGGCTCTGCCTACTTTTCTGAATGATGAAATGCATGTGAGAACTTCAGGAATGCATTGGAGGGTTACATTATAAATGCAATTTCCATCAATTTGAAAAATGCACTGTTACTCCTGGATAACCCCAGTGACCTTGACCCATTTGATCCTCCTGCACAGCACAACTCATTTAGTGTTGGTCCCAGACCCACAGGTCATAGCATGCTTGAGATATGAGTGTGACCTACTTTCAAAATTATAGGCTCCACACACTTATTGTTTGAGTGTAGAAATTCATGTATGAATTTAGGAAATGCCCTGGAGGGTCAAAAATGCAATTTCCAGCAATTCTGAAAATGCATTCAGAGCTGTGTGACCTCAACCCATATTTTAAACCTCCATTGAGTTTCGTCTCTTTTGGTGTTGGTCCCAGGTCTATATACTTTGTACCTTGCTTGAGATATGGGCGTGACCCACTTTCAAAATGTGTGTCCCACTTTTTGGGGGTGTAAAAATACATGCATGTTCTTTGGTAATGCATTGGAGGGGAGGGGGGGGGGGGGGGGGTTAAAATGCAATTCCAGCAATTCTTAAAAATGCTCTCAATGACCTTGACCCATATTTTGAACCTTTGAGTTTCAACACATTTGGTGTTAGTCCCAGGTCCATACCATGCTTGAGATATGAGCATGACCCATCTTGAAACTTGCTGATTCCACCCACTTTTTTGAGTGTAAAAATACATGTATGAATTTCAAGAATGCATTTGAACTTCAAAAAATACCATTTTCAGCAATTCTGAAAATTGCACTCATTGAGCCATGAGTGACCTTGACCCATATTTCGATCCTCCATTGAGTTTAGTCTAATTTGTTATTAGTCATCATACCATGCTTGTGATACGAGTGTGACCCACTTTCAAAATGGTTGGCCCTGCCAGGGGGGGGGGGGGGGGGGGGGGGGTTGGAACAAATTTGCAAAACACTGATGCCGGGGTGGGTGGGTGGTCAAAGAGGACAAAAAAAACTTTTTTCCGATGCTTGCAAATTTTTTCCTCAGATACTTTTGAGCAAAATTGTATACCTTAATCAGTGAAGTATCATTAAAGAACCAATAAAAAGACACTCAAGTTATCAAGGGGTACCAGCCATGGGTTATATACGATTATAAAGCTGTTATTGATATTCAGCTTATAGTGATACAATGTATGACATATTGAATAATGCAAGTTGAAATGCATCACTAATTGCAATTATCAAACACTGCACACAAAGGATAAGAGGGTGTTCCATTTGATTAAATTTCTAATATGTTCACCCTGGTGAGATCGGCTGGCTTAGATGAGGTGCAAAGACAATTATGTGAAGTCAGGAACAGTTACACATTTCAGCTGCAGGAACAATTCTGTACAACGATGTATCCAGACCTATTACGAAAACACCAATGACTCTTATTGCCATTGTAGGAAGTATGTAACACAAAAACTACTAAACATTGAACCTGATTGAACTGCTAATTTATTTCAAACACATCTGAGAACACAGGTGTCAGCAAAATCATGTACCAGACCTTCTAGGGCTGGACTTAAAATAAGTAATAAATCCCCTCCCCCAACCCAGCCATACCCCATCCAAACCTTCGTCAAAATGAAAGTGTCAATGACACTGTAGCTCAACTTGACAAACTTGAACTTGGTAAGTTATAAATGAAATGGCAAAATTGAAGATCATTGGGACCAATGTCAGTTTTTTTGCCAGTGGCAACATTTTTTGACAGAAACCGAAGAAAATCGATAGCTCCCATCTAGAGGCCTCCCCAAACAAGCATGCCAGGTTTCAAAGCAATCCGATCATAAATGTGCCCTGTAGGGTGTACAAAAGGGAAATATTGTGGTCTGACTAGACTAAATTCTAAGAACGTTGGCCGTGGCAACATTTTTTGACGGAAATGGAAGAAAATCGATAGCTCCCATCTAGAGGTCACCGTATATAAGCATACCAGGCTTCAAAGCAATCTAATCATAAATGAGCCCTGTAGGGTGAGCCAAAGGGAAATATTGTGGTCTGACTAAACTAAGTTCTAAGAATGTTGGCTGCGGCAACATTTTTTGATGGAAATTGAAGAAAATCGATAGCTCCCATCTAGAGGTCACCCCAAACATGCATGAAAGGTTTCAAAGCAATCCGATCATCAATGTGCCCTGTAGGGTGTGCCAAAGGGAAATATCGAGTCTTCTGACTAAACCAAGTTCTAAGAACGTTGGCCGCGGCAACATTTTTTGATAGAAATTGAAGAAAATCAATAGCTCCCATCTAGAGGTCTCCCCAAACAAGCATACCAGGTTTCAAGGCAATCAAATCATAAATGTGCCCTGTAGGGTGTGCCAAAGGGAAATATTGTGGTCTGACTAAACTGAGTTCTAAAAACGTTGGCCACGGCAACATTTTTTGACGGAAATTGAAGAAAATCGATAGCTCCCATCTAGATGTCACCCCAAACAAGCATGCCAGGTTTCAAAGCAATCCGATCATAAATGTACCCTGTCGGGTGTGCCAAAGGGAAATATTGAGTCTTCTGACTAAACTAAGTTCTAAGAACGTTGTCCGCGGCAACATTTTTTGACAGAAATTGAAGAAAATCGATAGCTCCCATCTAGAGGTCTCCCCAAACAAGCATACCAGGTTTCAAAGCAATCTGATCATAAATGGGACCTGTAGGGTGTGCCAAAGGGAAATATTGAGGTCTGACTGAACTAAGTTCTACGAACGTTGGCCGTGGCAACACTTTTTGCCGGAAATTGAAGAAAATCGATAGCTCCCATCTAGAGGTCACCCTAAATAAGCATACCAGGTTTCAAAGCAATCAAATCATAAATGTGCCCTGTAGGGTGTGCCAAAGGGAAATATTGTGGTTTGACTAAACTAAGTTCTAAGAACGTTGACCGCGGCAACATTTTTTGACAGAAATTGAAGAAAATCGATAGCTCCCATCTAGAGGTCACCCCAAACAAGCATGCCAGGTTTCAAAGCAATCCGATCATAAATGTACCCTGTAGGGTGTGCCAAAGGGAAATATTGAGTCTTCTGACTAAACTAAGTTCTAAGAACGTTGGCCGCGGCAACATTTTTTGACAGAAATTGAAGAAAATCGATAGCTCCCATCTAGAGGTCTCCCCAAACAAGCATACCAGGTTTCAAAGCAATCTGATCGTAAGTGTACCCTGTAGGGTGTGCCAAAGGGAAATATTGAGGTCTGACTAAACTAAGTTCTACGAACGTTGGCCGTGGCAACATTTTTTGCCGGAAATTGAAGAAAATCGATAGCTCCCATCTAGAGGTCACCCTAAATAAGCGTATCAGGTTACAAAGCAATCAAATCATAAATGTGCCCTGTAGGGTGTGCCAAAGGGAAATATTGTAGTTTGACTAAACTAAGTTCTAAGAACGTTGGCCGCGGCAACATTTTTTGACGGAAATTGAAGAAAATCGATAGCTCCCATCTAGAGGTCACCCCAAACAAGCATAAGAAGTAATCTGATCATAAAGGCGACCTGTGAGGTGTGCCAAAGGAAATTGTGGACGTACGTACTAACATACTAACGTACGTACGTATGTACGTACGCCGACGGACGAGAAGTGATGGCAATAGCTCCGCTTGACTTTGTCAAGTTGAGCTAAAAATAAACAAATACATAAATGACTAAACTCACTGCTTTTTGCATACACATACCGTGGAACCTCTCTTGAGAGACCAACATTTTTGCCAGACAAAAGGGGCCTTTCAGACAGGTGGTCTGTCAAGACCACCTGTCTTGAAAGACCACTTTTTTCTGGCCGAAATGGTATGTTGTCCACACAAAACACGCTCTAGCACAAAAGAGGTGGTTCCTCAAAAAGGTGGTCTCTCAAGAGAAGTTCCACTGTATATGTGAATGGAGAATGCAATGGGTTCTGATGGGTTGAGTAATTTATGATATTTAACCCTTTACCTAACATTCTTTTCTAAAATCCAAAAAAAATAAATATTCTCATATAACCATTACTATTCAATAAGGTTACTTGAAATAAACACATGTATGGCTAACGTTAGAACTGGCTCGAAGAGTCAGTTCTAATGTTATCCATATTTGTGTGGCTTTATTGTGGGATATATCTGGATACCATATATACTCTATATATTTGATTTGTTATGGGAGACCATCTGCCTTAAGAGACCACTTTGGTCTGATAAAACGGATGTTCTTTCAAGACCTGTCCTTCTGTACAAGGTCAATCACTCAATACTGTATGATAAAATTGGTTATGGTGCAGTATGGTGGGAAAGATGATGCAGAAGCATGTATTTAGTGGGGGTGGGTGGTTCAGACAACCCCGGAAAAAAATTGTAAAACTGGAACAAAATTACATTGGGTGGGTCCTCTGACTGGTCAAAAAATCGGCATCGGTGTCTGCAAATTTTTTCCTACCCCCTCTGGCCCTGCCCACATTTTTTAGTGTAAAAATGTATGTATGAACTTTGGAATGCATGGGAGAGGTGGGGTGGTTGGTATGAAATGCCATTTCCAGCAGTTCTGAAAATTGCATTCGTTGATCCCTGGATGACCTCTGTGACCTTGACACATTGAGTTTTAGCTCAGTTGGTCCCACTCCATGAGCGACTCGGTGACCTTGACCCACATTTCGATTCTTCATTGAGTATAGACTAATTTATTATTGGTCATACCATGCTCGTGATATGAGTGTGACCCACCTTCAAAATGGTTGGCCCTGCCCACATTTTTGAGTGCAAAAATGTATGTATGGACTTTGGAATGTATTGGGGGGGGGGGGGGGGGGTATGAAATGCAGTTCTGAAAATTGCATTCGCTGATGCCTGGATGACCTTTTTGACCTTGACCCATATTTTGAACCTTCATTGAGTTTTGACTCGGTTCGTGTTGGCCCCAGGTTCATAGGTTATACCATTTGGGAGATATGAACATGACTTTTGAAAATGTTTGTCCCTGCCCACTTTTTTGAGGGAAAAACTACATGTATGAATGTTGGGAATGCATTTGGGGTCATAAAATGTTTTTTCCAGTAATTCTGAAAATTGCACTCAATGACCCTGGGTGACCTTGTCCAATATTTTGAACCTCCATCATGTTTCGACTCATTTGGGGTTGGTCATACAATACTTGAGATATTAGCATGACCTACTTTAAAAAAATCTTTGCCTCGCCCACTTTTTTGAATGTAAAAATACATGTATTAACTTTGGGAATCGTAATATAATTTCCAAGAATTCTTATTTATTTATTGGGGTTTAACGGCACTTTTGACAGCCAGGGTCACCTTTATGGATGGAGGAAGCTGGAGTACCCAGAGAGAACTGGTGAGAAACTGTCAGGCTCCCCAACATACTTACTCCACACAAGCAGTGTTTGCATTGGTTGAAGAGAAGTGCACCATCGACGTGCAGAATGCCTCACGCCTTAGTACACAACATCACCGTGCCCCCATGTGGGCAATGGGGGTGAAGTGTCTTGCACAAGGACACAACACGGTTGCTGCAGGTGGGATTCGAACTGAGGACCTCACCGGCTTGCAGCCTGCACCTCTACCAACTGAACCAACCCCCACCCAGGAATTCTTAAACCCAAGTGCATTTTGACTTATTTGAATAGGTAGGCACTGTGACTCTGGCAAAATTGAAGATGAGAAACACTTTATTATGAAATGCAACGAATATGCAGATTTCAGAAAAGAATCATTCTTCAAAACTTATTTAATTATTGGGGTTCAACAACACTTTCGACAGCCAGGGTCACCTCATGTTGGACAGTTTTACAGGTAGGGGAAGGCAGAGTACCCAGAGAGAACCACCAAGCAGTGGCGAGCAACGTCAGACTCCACAACATACCAAGTTAGCATTCTTCAAGATAAGGAACAAGGTTTTATTTCCCACAGATTGCCGAGGATGAAAAATTCTTGGTCCTGTCAAATGATACCCCAGAGTGCCTTGTTGGCACTCTCCAATCAATTGAAACAAAGCAATTTTATACACACTAGAGCAAAGTCGCCTGCAAACCCTTGGATAGCATTACAGAAATGAAACATTTGTTCCTGGGTGACGCTGAAGGATGACAGACTTGTGACTGATTACAGGCCATTGGGGCATTATCATAAGAACTATTAAGTATCACCATAGGGTGACACAAAAAGGTACCCCCGCCTCTTTACCAAATGTGAGAGTGACTTGATTTGATAATTCTGTGAAAAAAAAATTTTTCCCTCAAACTTTATATAATGTTGCGCCAAAATCAGTCCATAAAATGCAATAACTCCAACAACAATAATACACTGCATACCATATGCCTTGTACTGTGGATAGACATCAATAGGATAGATTTGCACACCAAATATGAAGTCATTCCATTGAGTACTCTACAAGTTGTTCATGAATTAATTTCAAGGTGGACAAATTCTAAGTCCATAAAGGGCGATAACTCTGACAATAAAATCTCGCACAACACCTGCATTTCACTATGGGTATACAGCAATAGAATACACTTGCATACCAAATATCAAGTCACTCAACCAAGTACTCTACAAGTTATTCATGATTGGATTTTAGGACGGATGGATGGACAAGAGGAATGCAATATACCCCCGCTGGGGCAGGGGTGTAAACAAATTTCTTATCTATTACAGACAAACTACAAGCCAATGCGTACAGTGTAAAGCCACTAAAGTGGCTTTCAGCACTTTTCAATACAGTCCTGATAGTGGCTTCTAGCACTCTAACAGTTAAATTACTAGTGGGGCAGGTTAAAATTTTTGATAAATTCAAGACTTGTCAAGGGTCTTGACATTTCGTTTTTCAAATTCAAGTCTTTTTAAGACTCTGCAGGAACCCTGAGACGGAGGGCTAACACATGACAATATGATGTTTGTAAATGATAAAAAAATAACTAATTTTATGAAAAATTGCCAACTCTTTTATTCAGTGACATTTTGTATTTATGTGACAAAAAATATTCTACCTGGCCAGATGAGATATGAAAACACTACAACAAGCTACCCTTACAATCAATACGTCCAAAGGCATGTGTCTAATTATGATTAATTACAATAGATAAAATAACTCCTAACCCTTTTCAAAAGGCAGTGTTTGCTCCTCGAAAAAAAGGGGCTAACTTCAAAATTAACTGGATTGGACCAGGACATCATCCTATTTTTGAACTTCACTTGCAAACTCAAAGGAGCATTTTGACACATTGCCCTGTTTATTTGAGTTTAACAATTTCAACTGCCACCGTCACATCATGCCAGACAGTTCAACAAGTGGAGGAATCTGGAGTACCCAGAGATCCACTGCATAGCAGTAAGGAACTGTCAGCCTCACCAATTTACTAACTCTGCATCATCGACATGCATAATGCCTTAGTACACATCAACTCCATGTCCAAACATGGGCAATCAGGATAAAGTGTCTTGCCCAAGGACATAAGGCAGTTAACTGGTTGAGTGCCAAATTATTTTCAAAAGGTGATTTGAAACATGGGTATTTTTTTCAAAAGATACCAAGCTACCAGCAAGAGTACCCTTAGTTTAGGTATATTTGGTTCTTAGGTTATTGATTTGTTACAATTTATTGGAGAGTGCCAATTGGCACTCTCCAATAAATTGCAACCAAACAAGTTTACAGGATTGTTTTTCTTCTACTGCTACGCAAACATCAAGATAATGCAAACAGATTAAAGCCACTAAAGTGGCTTCCAGCACTTTTCAATAGTGCTACAATAGTGGCTTCTATCACTCAACCAGTTAATGCTGGTTTTCCCCTCTGAAGACTCAGAACAGATGTCCCAACATGCAGTCATGAGGAGGTGTTCCAGACTTGAATAAAATCACCCGTAAAATGGTTTATAATCAAGTTTTGGTGGTCTGTACAGGCCCAAAAGTTGTAGTGCTGAGGAAATTCAGGAAACCTGTCCAGACCTTGAAAGTTTAAGCACTTCTCCCATGTCCAATGGCAAAGAGCTGCTGGAAGCCTAAAAACCCTGTGATCTGTTAATTTTGAAGATCATACACAGTTCTGAGTTGAGACAAACTGTCCAAAATAAGAAGTCATATTGCATTAACCCTTTACCTAACATGACTAGGACAACGCTTGAAAAATAATTTTCCTGATTAACTGAATATTTTATTTTTTGCTTATAGACCCCTCGGTGGAATGAACTTGTTAAGCTCATTCCAATGAGCTGTCATGAGATAGGTTGTGGATATAAACATTGAAAAAAATATTAAAATTTGAATAGTGATTTTTGTGCATAGTGCTGACTGGATTTTACTGCTATTAAGTGATGGGTTGAAACATTTCCTGACAACTTGAAGCATGTATAGACATGGTTATATTCACCTGGCAGATGTCAAATTCATTGAATTGTATTAGATTAAGATGCATATGTAAAAAACCTGTTTTCATAAAAACATTTCATAAACATTACAGCATTTCTTTTTAGATGAAAAATTTGTGCATTTTTTTAAGATTTTTTTTTTGCAAGTTTCGGGGTGGATTAACTCTTAACCCGCTGAGTATTTTCAAGATATTTTTCATCATATCTAGTCAGGACTGCTGTGAAGCAGCCTTGGTTAGATTTGATGAAGAATTCATTTAAATTGAATTCCAGAAATCACTGGTGAAAAAATGCATTCAATTTACAGGTAGAAAATTTGATTAAATGTGCCCAAATTATACTTATTTCTGTGGCCAAAAAAATCCTGTTTTGGCGGGAATATCCACCAGCAGCATGCAAGGAGTTATGGGCTGACTCTTAACTATTTTTATGTGTACCCATACTATGTATGGTACACATAATGCCGGCATCTGGGGTGACCATCCGTCGTTCGTCCATCCTTTGTCCATCTGTCCGTCCGGCGTCCGTATCCATTTCTTTGGCATTCGATAACTTGAAAAATATTGCTTGGATTGTCAAGTTACTTTATATTTGTGTTCAGGTTACTGATGTGCCGAGCTGTATAGTTTTTGGTGTAAATCGGATAATTTTATCCTGAGATATTCACCCTTTATCCTTCAAATTGAAAATTCCTCCAATCCCTTTGGCATTCGATAACTTGAAAACTATTGCTTGGATTGTCTAGTTACTTTATATTTGTGTTCAGGTTACTGATGTGCCAAGCTGTATAGTTTTTGGTGTAAATCTGTTATTTTGATCCTGAGATATTAACCCTTTATCCTTCAAATTGAAAATTACTCCAATCCCTTTGGCATTCGATAACTTGAAAAATATTGCTTGGATTGTCAAGTTACTTTATATTTGTGTTCAGGTTACTGATGTGCCGAGCTGTATAGTTTTTGGTGTAAATCTGATAATTTGATCCTGAGATATTAACCCTTTATCCTTCAAATTGAGAATTCTTCCAATCCCTTTGGCATGAGATAACTCAAAAAATATCAGTCCAATTGTCATGTTACTTTATATATATCTTCAGGTTACTGATGTTCCGAGCTGTATAGTTTTGGGAGTAAATCTGTTGTACATAATGTTGGCATCCGTGGTGGCCCTCCGTCATACAGCTTTCTACTAGTTGCGCGTATGGGTACACATCTGATGATTTCATCAGCCTATTTTTTATACGCTCCATAGGTAATCTCTAGCAGAGTGGTTTTCCTTCAGTGATTTCACTGAAAGCACAATTTTCAGTGGAGGGGAAATATAAAACGGTAAAGCTGTTTGTTTGTCATGTAACTCCCACTCACACACTTGGGTTCTTTGAAACTTCAAAATAGTCCCAATGAAAGCAGTGGCACAGAAGCATTCAAGTGGCACTGATTTGGAAATTTCTAAATCCTCAGCATAATTGTCAAAAGTGTCTCCTCTTGATCGTTATAGGAGACCTAATGACAGAATAGTGCCAGGAGGTTCCACTTCTGAAGCAACTTTAATTCCATTTGTGGAATATTCCAGGGATTTTTTGATTGACTTGCCCAAACAGATGAGTATCCGTGGAGACCGACAACACTGTTTGCTATATATATTCCATGGCAAAAATAAGGTGTAATATCAACAACTTGCCTGTGAGATTCAATTTGATTCAAGATTTGATTTGACCTGAAATTAGAGATTCACGGGGCTCTACACTGCACACCCACCTACCCACCCCCAAACACATTTTGTCCCCAAGTTTGAGTATCTCTCTGTCACTTCATCTGCTTTAACACTTTACCTAATGTAATGACCATATCCAATCAGCACTATTAACAAAAATCGCCAATCAAATTTTTCTTAGTTTTTTTTGCCTCCAAAATTTATTTTTAGTCAGGCCGCACAAAGTAGATCAACTGTATTTCTCGGGCCATTTTTTTTTTTGTAAAATTCCATGTGGGCGAACATATTTTTATTTTATTTCTTATTTTTGTAATTATTTCTTTGCCATCGAAAGTTCATGTTGTTTGTTTGTTTTATGATTTAGGTCTCATAATCTAGAGAATATGCACTCAAAGGACAAATTTATCAATTGACTTGGTAAAATATCAGACATAAACTATTTAATTTTTATTTTTTTTTAAAGTTTGCATTGGTTATAAAAAGAGGGCATGTGGCAGCTAAAAGGACCATGCAGGAGGGCCTGAGAAACAGATTTTTTTACTTTTTTAGGCCCCATTCAAGAAATAATTCTTTTAAGTCTCATCTGCTATTGGTGTTAGGTAAAAGTTCAAAAGATTGACATTGGAGCATATGTGAAGTATGCACCATTGAGTAAAGATTGACACTGAGTCATTAGCTAGTTTATTTATACATTTATTCTGGGTCCTATTTTACCAGTAAGGTAGAGTTTGTTTACTACAGTAAACAGGCACTGCTGCATTTCCCAGGAGGCCAGTTAGTTCTATCAGGAGACAATCTTGTTGTACATGTGATGCAAACATTTTGTGCAATGTAATAAAATGAGAATAAACATTCTTTCTTCTTAGTATGGAATTAATACAGTGGGATGCCCCAAATTTTCACCATGCAGTCAGAGATAACAAGAAATTAATCCTTCACCTTCACCAGATATGTAATGGCTAGCCCTATTCACAGAAATTGCGATTCAAATGTTATTATTTTTTCAAATTTTTCAGCCAAGACATAACTTATGATCCCCTCACTGGAGCGAGCTAGTTCCAATGTAGGATCATAAGATATGTTGTGGTGGCAAAAAAAAATGAAAACTATGTTGTTATCAAGAATCTGATTTGCAAGTGTAAAATGGTTGAACTGGATTCAAAGTGAAACAGGAAATCACTTTTTATTATTTTCAAGCTGTGAATCAGAAGAACAAAAATCATCCTTTGGGTGGAAAAAGTGCCATCTGCAATACTGAAGCATTGCAGATGACACCTTATTCTACTCGAGTGACGAAAAATGCTCTCACCACATCCAGTGTATAAAAGCCTTCACTGATCAGTAGTGTCACAGCATAAATTCCATGTACACTTTTGTCTCATGGAAGCAACTAACCAACAGGATTTTGGAGGATGCCAAAAATACATTTGCAGGGCACACAAAGTTTGGAATGGGAGAGGGATGTGGGTAATTTTTATACATTTTATTCCTTCACTTTGACAGTCTTGGGACCATGGATTTGCAGTTCCTTCTCGAGAAGTCTTTGCTACCTGTATAGACAGTCAAGACTTTCCTAGAAACAACTACCATAATGCTTAGAATGTAACTTACAAATGTCCCCAGAACTTGCATGTTGTGGCACCTGTTCTATTGCTATAAAAATAATCAAAGTTGGAATTAGCCTCTAAGGGGTTAAAAACATAAGCACAAGCAAAGTTTACACCAAAGATCTTACGGGGCTGGGAGGGTGTGTATTATTGTGACACACTCTCCATGCACTGTAATGTGTTTTTGAATACTTTACACACCACATAACAAAGTGTAGGGAAATATGAGAACTTCTGTAGTCACTAATTTGAATCTCTGTACAGTGCAGCCCAACTGACTGGATAACTCTTACTTGAATAATCCTGTTTATAGGATATAACTTCCAAACACAAAACCATTTCAGTACAAATTCACCCTGTTCACTGGTAGAGTGCTAGAAGCCACCATCAGGGCTCCAGTGAAAAGTTCTGAAAGCCACTTTAGTGGCTTTACACTGTGTGCATTAGCTTGTTGTTTGTGCAGTAGTAGGTAAAGGAAGGTTCATATAAAATTGTTTTGCTACTATTTATTGGAGAGTGCCTGTTGGAACTCTCAAATAAATTGAAACAAAACAATTATTGTTGAACAAAATCTTGCTAAACTAAGGCTTCTCTTGCTGGCAGTATTGTATCTTGGAAAAAAAATACTCATTTTACAAATCACCTTTGCAAAATAATTTAGCACTCTACCAATTAATTGCATATAAACTCCTGTTAATTGAATAAAATGACTTGTAATATGTCGAGAAATTACCCTGACAATCATCAAATTCCTCTTGTTTATAAACCTATTTGATTTCAGTACATCAAATACAGTACAAGCATTAATCTATTACATCTTGTTTGACAGAGCTCTATGAGCTCTGTCAAACAAGATATAATAGATCAAATGCTCAGTTTATCTCTAGAATACAGGAAAGTGACCAAATCTCTGTTAACTGAATACTCCTGTTAAAGGAATAATTTTTACTTGCAAAGCGTTTTTTCAATTAACAGGGTTACAGTGTACAGGTTTTGCATTTCAAGCAAAACAAATTAGAACAATTTGGTCTGCCAATCCCAATGTTTCACCAAACAAGGCATCATTTCAGCAACAGTTCAGTTCCATAACAAACTCGTACATAATGCTGAACATCCTTCCTCGCTCTATGCAGAAAGGTACATCTTCCCCTTGAAGTGGTGAGAATATCTTTGCTCAGAACCATCTGTAACAAGCTTGATCAGTTCTCTCAGTCTTTGAAACATTCAAGTAACAACCATTTTCTGTGATTCCTGTCGAATTGCATTTATCAGGTCTTGGTTTATCAAAAAAATAAATCTGAGACAAGATATCTGAAAGGGAAAATGAAAATGAGTGTAATATTCAAGCAGAATACCACCAAACAAATAATTCAAAAATGTGAGAAAACGTTGCAGTTCTTTCAACCCAGAAAGTACATTCAACACTTGTAAAAGACGTGCTTTGGGAGCAAGGTATGTCTAACTTTTTACTTTGTGATCCCTGGAAGATGAAAGGGAGAGACAAGAATTGGAGGCTGGTAGGGATGAGAAGGATCAAATTACCCACCTTGTGATGGGTAATTATATCAATGAATGTCAGATTAATTAGAAGAATTCAATGACCTCGTCATTTGGGTCTCTGCATCAGTTCATCCACCAGTGGTGGGCAAGTAACATTGAACCCAAGATGGTGAGAGAAGAACAGTAAAAGGCAGTATGTGCCTAAGTATGCCCTTGTCACATTTTGTTCATGTGTGTACCCTTTTATAGGCTTCAAAGGATGTGGCCTGTTATTGTCAACTGGTAGCGCTAAGAACCCCTCGCTGGAATGGGCTCATCAGGCCCATTCCAATGAGGGATTATGAGCTATGTTTTAAAAGCAGAAGATGAAAAAATAACAAAATCTGAATGGCGATACAGTGTAGCCCACTTAATTGGATATCTCTTAACTGAATAACCCTGTTAATTGAATATAATTTCCCAACACAAAACCATTTACCATACCTCCAGTACAAATTTGACCTGTTAATTGAATATAGGTTACAGAGTTAACCCATGTTAATTGAATAAAAAAATCTTGTAACCTGTAGAGAAATTACCCTGACTCTCCCCAGTTTTCCTGTGTTTATAGACCTTTTGGCCTCTGTACATCCAATACAGATATTTAATTTATTATATCTTGTTTAACAGAGCCCATGGAGCTCTGTCAAACAAGATATAACAGAATAAATGCTAAGTTTATCTAGAATACAGGAAAGTGACAAAATCCCTGTTAATTGAATACTCCTGTTAATTGTATAATTTTCATTGGTAAAGTGGCTATTCAGTTAACAGGGTTCCACTGTATTTGTATAGTGCTGGTCAGATTTAGTTTAGTAAAGGGTCAATAAAATACAATTTGAAATTGAAGTAATCATTGCCATGGGAACTCACGAATTGGTTTATACCTTTACTCAATGCTGATGTTATCAAAATTTATTATTTTAACTATTACTTTTTCAAATTTTTCAAAAAATTTCAAGAAAACCATATCATGTGACCCTTCAATGGAACAGGCTCGACAAGCTCAATGAGGGGTCACATGATGTGGTTTTGTGGAAAGTTTTTTGAATATATTTCTTTTTCTACAGCTGCTTAAATTGTATAAAATGAAGGCCCATATGGCCGATTCATAGGTAAAGGGTTAAAAGTGGT
This sequence comes from Pictodentalium vernedei, assembly GCA_031216915.1. Lineage (NCBI taxonomy): Eukaryota > Metazoa > Mollusca > Scaphopoda > Dentaliida > Dentaliidae > Pictodentalium > Pictodentalium vernedei. The sequence continues at coordinate 302,191,251 of CM062294.1, forward strand.
ATAACTATACAGTACGTGGAGAATGGATTGTAACTAAATCACCCATGGAGTGGAGTTATCACCCAAGCTATAACTTTCAAATTTTGAACATATCGACAAAAAACAGAAGCAATGTTTCAGCCACTGGACCTCCGGGTTTAACCCGGAGGTCCATTGGCTGAAACTTTGCTGGTGCTGTTAATGCTTTGCAACACAGGCCACGAAATTTCAAAAATTTACGAAACCCATTTTTTGTTCGCGTGTTTTGGGCTTCACGTTAATTATTTTTGTGCAACCAATTGGTTACGCAAAAGGTTACATGATTAAAACAAGATATGAGATGAAATATCCAGTGGTTGACATAAGTTGTACAGGTGTACGCTTATACCAATATGGTAAAACCATTAAGAAACAAAATATTTAAAGGGACAAGTATTCATTGTAATAAATTAGAGCAATAATGAATACTGACGTACAAGCCATTCCGCAATAAATGAATATTACATGTGACTCAAGCCTTCCTTTGCTGACATAGACAATACCAGTGGCTGGTGTCGTCAATGTCAGCAAAGGAAGGCTGGAGTCAGTATAAGATTCTTTCGCTGATAAACATCAATGGATGCAAGACCTCGGGACTGGGGCTGAGTCCCAGTCATGTAGTCTTGCATCCATAATGATAAAGCATTGAAAAATAAAAAATAAAACAAACACCAGTGCATGCGTGTTTACCAAAAAATTGAAGTCTATTAGTGAAACAACCATAGGTGTTCCAGGCCCATGCCATTTCGACTCACATAAATGTTTAACGTTAGATCAAGTTTGTCCTTGAATATTTTTCTGCATTTCCATATCAACTCCACGGCAAATACTATTTAAGTCCAAATTCTCAAATTAGGGTCTTCAATCTCAACCTCTACATCCCTTTGTTTGATCCAATTGGTATGAAAAAAAACTGGGCGAATTCGCACGCAACAATAATGAAGGGGAAAACACGCTGAATCTACACCAATATCAAATAGAACACAACCACGGAAAAACCCACAATGGTTGATATGTTTAATGCTTTTGTGCTGTCAGTTACTACACTTACATAATGTCCGTGAAAATTAGTGTTGAAACGATTAGTGATTTTCAGGAATCGACTACTCGCCAGCAGTAATCGATTACTAATCGACTAGTCGAAGCCCCAATGTTATTGTTATCAAACACGTGTACCGCCGTTCTTCGCTGGCTAAAACTAACAGTAATACTTGCAATGAAACAATGGCAAGTGAAGCTTTCAAAGTCCTCAAAACCTCTTTCAGTTTCGAGAGAGAATTAATGTTGGTAGCTTCTGTTTAAAATAATTTTTTCTCAATATAGTCACTGATATTTTAATAAAATAAATCATTATTCAGGTTTTTTTATATTATTCGTTCCATCCCATTGAATGTTAACAAAAGGAAGTGCTCTTTACGCATGCGTGATGTACATCCCCTGTCGAAAATTAAGCACAGTTAACGCCCACAGCAGTCATCAGTCTGTCAACAATTGTACACCGAACACTCCCACACAACTTCTCGTATTATGACTTAACCTCTTATCTGTCCATAATTATGCATACATCGAACACGCCTACTAATTTCCATATTGTCTGCTTTGAAAATCATCACCTGACCTGATTGGGTTTCCTCTTAACTCAGTTGCAGTTCGAGGAAAAGCTAGTTTCACTTTCGGGTCCTACTATTTAACGAACACAAACGAACATAAACGAACATAAACGAACAGAAGAGAAAATAATAGGAAAAACAAGTTAAAACTGATTGAGGGTGCATATGCAGGTATATGTGGGTATATATTATTCGTTTGTAAAATTTTATTCACTTCTGATGAGTATTTTGATGATTAATAAGGTTTATAAAATGTACGACGGCGCGAAATTCTTGTGTTCGTTAAGTAGTAGCCTGCCTGAAGCTGTCAACAAAGGTGTGAAATCAATTAGCTGTCTATCTGAGGAAGAATGTCGCTGAGGAAAACAGCGAAATTTAGGTTTAAGAGGATGGCAAGCACCTATTTTAATCGTGTGTAAAATTGTATCCACGTCTGATGAGTATTTTAGTGATAAATAAAGATTACAGCCATTATTTTGATTGACAAATTTCGCGCCGTCGTACATTTTATAAACCTTATTAATCATCAAAATACTCATCAGAAGTGAATAAAATTTTACAAACGAATAATATATACCCACATATACCTGCATATGCACCCTCAACCATTTTTAACTTGTATTTCCTATTATTTTCTCTTCTGTTCGTTTATGTTCGTTTGTGTTCGTTAAATAGTAGGACCGTCACTTTCAATTTCCTGGAATTTAAGGGGATTGTGTATGGTTTGGGGCAGATGTTCCGACTAATCGACTAGCAGATTTAGGGATCGACTAATTTAATAATCGCGTCGACATCGATTAGTCGGCTAATCGTTTCAACACTAGTGAAAATAAATGTTGAAATGTTGTGTTTAGAATCGCACGTGTAAAATACAGTACTATATAAGTTCAAGCAACAGGACAAACTACCACTTCTACTTCATACTCATTCGTTGTATTTGTTATCTGGCGATCAGGGTACCACGGCACACTGACACATCAATGAACAACAGAAAAATAGGACTCAAAAATTTTGTTCACGTCATATTTTTTGCACGCATGAAACATCGTTCGTGGGTTTTTGGATTTGCGTAACCATCCTGCGAACGAAACGATCGTTCGCGTGAAATTTCGTGGCCTGCAACAAATTTGCAATTATTGCTTGGGTGGAATCTCAACTCTGCGGGTGATTTAGTGATAATACACTCTCCACGTACTGTAAGTCTACACTATAAACATGAATGTGTATTTCTTTATATCTTTGTAAGTCTTTACTTTTGCAACCCTACATTTTCTGAGATATCGAGCTGAAAGTTGGGACCTGGGGGTAATTTGTTATCGGCCATAACATGGGGAAGGTAAATTTAGTGGGGTGACGTCACATTATCCCTTCAACTCAAGCCACAGATGGTACAGTTTAGGCTAGTATAGTGAAACCCTGTTAATTAACAAGAGGTCTCAAGGGGCCTTAATCGCTCACCGACCAAAGTGGTACAAAGAAGTGTTTGGGGGTCACATTCATTTAGACATTGTTCATCAACACTACAAAGGAATGAAGCCATGCAAAGGCAAATTTAATAGAAATGGATCTGAACAAACCTGAACCTAATATGCTCCCCCTGCCACCCCCCCCCCCCCCCCACCCTGCCCATAGAGAGCCCAAATAATAAGCCAGGGACTCAAATTGAACAAAACTTGAATCTGATCCCTCTTGAGATGTTACCAATGTATATACCAAATATGAAAGAATTTTGAGTGGTGGATCTGAACAAGGAGGTTTTTAAAGAAATCTGAAGAAGAAGACTTTTAAAAGAAATTTCCTCATATTGCACTAAGTTAAAATTCGGGCTCCCATAGGAAGCCAAATATCAACCCATAGACCAGATTTGAACAAACTTGAATCGGACCCTCCTAGAGATGTTGTATACCAAATATGAAAACATTCTGACTACAGGGTCTAAAGAAGAGGATTTTTAAAAAAAATTCCCTATATTGCACTAAGTTGATATTTGGGCTCTCATAGGGAGCCCAAAAATTTACCCAGGTAAGCAATTTGAACAAACCTGAAACTGACCCACCTCAAGATGTTGTATACCAAATATGAATGCATTCTGACTGGTGGATCTGAAGAAGAAGATTTTTAAAGAGATTTCCTCATATTTCAATAAGTTAAAATTCAGGCTCTCATAGGGAGCCCAAATATAAACCCAGGGACTCGATTTGAACAAACTTGATTCTGACCCCCCCCCCCCCCCCCCCCCCCCCCCCCCTCCTTAGATGTTGTATACCAAACATGAAAGGATTCTGACTGGTAGAGCTGAAGAAGATTTTTAAAGAAATTTCCTCAAATTGTACGAAGTTAAACTTTGGGCTTCAATAGAGAGCCCAAATACTAACTCAGGGACCTGATTTGTACAAACTTGAATCTGACCCCACTATAGATGTTGTATACCGAATATGAAAGGATTCTGACTGGTGGATCTGAAGAAGATTTTTAAAGAAATTTCCTCAAATTGCACGAAGTTAAACTTTGGGCTCCAATAGAGAGCCCAAATACTCACTCATGGATCCAATTTGTACAAACTTGAATCTGCCCCCCCCCCCCCCCCCCCCCTATAAATGTTGTATACCAAATATGAAAAGCATTTTGACTGGTGGATCTGAAGAAGATTTTTAAAGAAATTTCCTCATATTTCACTAAGTTAAAATTCGGGCTCCTATAGGGAGCCCAATTATTAACCCAGGGATTCGATTTGAACAAACTTGAATCTGACCCCCAATGGAGATGTTATATACCAAATATCAAAAGATTCTAAACGATGGTTCTGGAGAAGATTTTTTTTAATTTAAAAAAAAATTTATGGGTGCTATCAGAGTAATGCCTCTTGTGGTACCCCCTGTGGACGCGGAAAGTTTATTTGTACAAACTTGAATTGACATAGCATAAGGAACATGCACACTAAATTTGGTTCAATTTGGTCCAGTAGTTTGGGAGGAGAAGTCGATAATGTAAAGTTCACGACGGACAACGACGGATGGCAAATGATAAGTTAAGCTCCCTTCGGTGAGCTAAAAAGCCATTTTGCCAGTGAATATTCAAGTAAAACAAAGTATACAATTAATATAAATTGGATCATTTTCCTCTCTTCAAGCATTTCTTCTATTATATTTTGTTTGACAGAGCTCATTGAGCTCTGTCAAATAAGATATAACAGACGAATGCCTCTATTGGATGTAGTGAGGCAAAAAAGTCTGTAGGAATTCAGTGGTTGTCCCGACTAATTCTTCTACAGATTGGATTTTTTTATTCAGTTAACAGGAGTTTACTCTACAACCTGTACGCAATTAACAGGTGAAATTTGTATTGAAGGTATGGTAAATGATTTGTGTTTGAAAGTCATATGCAATTAAGAAGGCTACTGAGTTAAGAGATATCCAATTAAGTGAGCTCCACTGTATTTAATATTCTGTGGATTCAGTTCATATTCAGCCACGATACATTTTGATTTTGGTTTGTTCCAATTCAATAGAAAAATAGGCCGATGAAATCGTCAGAGGTGTACCCATACGCGCAACTAGTAGAAAGCTGTATGATGGAGGGCCACCATGGATGCCGACATTATGTACACAATACATGGTATGGGTACATATAGAAATGGATTGGAGGAGTACCTAATTTGATGGGTAAAGGGTTAATATCTCCGGATCAAATTATTAGATTTACATAAAAAACTATACAGCACAGCACATCAGTAACCTGAATACATATATAAAGTAACCTGATAATCGAATTAATATTTTTTGAGTTATCGCATGCCGAAGAAATGGATTGGGGGCATTCTCAATTTGAAGGATAAAGGGTTAATATCACAGGATCAAATTATCAGATTTACACCCAAAAACTATACAGCTCGGCACATCAGTAACCTGAACACATATATGAAGTAACATGACAATCGGATTGATATTTTTTGAGTTATCTCATGCCAAAGGGATTGGAGGAATTTTCAATTTGAAGGGTCAAGGGTTAATATCTCAGTATTGAATAATCAGATTTATACCAAAAACTATACAGCTTGGCACATCAGTATCCTGAACACATATATGAAGTATATATATGAAGTTGATATTTTTTGAGTTATCTCATGCCAAATGCCAAAGGGATTTGAGGAATTTTCAATTTGAAGGATAAAGGGTTAATATCTCAGGATTAAATTATCAGATTTACACCAAAAACTATACAGCTCGGCACACCAGTAACCTGAACACAAAGAAAAAGTAACTTGACAATCCAAGCAATATTTTTCAAGTTATCGAATGCCAAAGAGATTGGAGGAATTTTCAATTTGAAGAATAAAGGGTTAATATCTAAGGATCAAAATAACAGATTTACACCAAAAATTATACAGCTTGGCACACCAGTAACTTGAACACAAATATAAAGTAACTTGACAATCCAAGCAATATTTTTCAAGTTATTGAATGCTAAAGGGATTGGAGGAATTTACAATTCGAAGGATAAAGGGTTAATATCTCAGGATCAAATTATCAGATTTACACCCAAAACTATACAGCTTGGCACATCAGTAACCTGAACACAAATATAAAGTAACTTGACAATCCAAGCAATATTTTTCAAGTTATCGAATGCCAAAGGGATTGGAGGAATTTTCAATTTGAAGAATAAAGGGTTAATATCTCAGGATCAAATCATCAGATTTACACCAAAAACTAAACAGCTTGGCACATCAGTAACCTGAACACAAATATAAAGTAACTTGACAATCCAAGCAATATTTTTCAAGTTATCAAATGCCAAAGGGATTGGAGGAATTCTCAATTTGAAAGATAAAGGGTTAATATCTCGGGATCAAAATAACAGATTTACACCAAAAACTATACAGCTCGGAACATCAGTAACCTGAAGATATATATAAAGTAACATGACAATTGAATTCATATTTTTTGAGTTATCTCATGCCAAAGGGATTGGAAGAATTCTCAATTTGAAGGATAAAGAGTTAATATCTCAGGATCAAATTATCAGAGGTACACCAAAAACTATACAGCTCGGCACATCAGTAACCTGAACACAAAAATAAAGTAACTTGACAATCCAAGCATATATTTTTCAAGTTATCAAATGCCAAAGAAATGGATACGGAAGCCGGACAGACAGACGGACTGACAAAGGATGGACGAACGACGGATAGCCACCCCGGATGCCGGCATTATGTGTACCATACATAGTATGGGTACACATAACAAGAGGCCCCAATGGGCCTGAGGGCGCTCACCTGACATGGTAGCCTAAATATCAACCCAGAGAATTGATTTCAACAAGTTGCATCTGCTCCTCCTAAGAAAAGCTTATACCAAATATCCAAAGATTCTGACCAGTGGATCCATTGTGCATAAGTATGTGACCTTAATTCACCAATAAATAAATAAATAAATAAATTGACAAAGTGTCAGGATATTTTAGGTCATGTTAGCCCTTTATGTTTAATTTGCTGTTGCTATGTTAGGGTAAGGGTTAAATTGACTCAATTCTTTTTATGCAAATCCAAGCAGAGGTGCAGCAAGAATCTACATGGATTCTCACTGGTTTTGTTGCACAAATTTGTGAATCGATTCTCATCGAACTATAAGCCCTGGGTATTGGCTATCACTTATCAGAAAATCGGTTACTGCGGGTAATTGTTACAGAGAGTGTGATGCTATTATCCTCAAAAACTGTCAAAATAACTGATAACCAGTCATTAACCAGTCAAAGAAAATGGTTAACCAGTAAAAAAACAAGAGGCCCCAGGGGGCCTTGAGGCACTCACCTGACATGGTAGTCTAAATATCAAACCAGGGACTTGTCTTGAATAATCTGCATACGTCCCTCCTAAGAAAAGCATATACCAACTAGACGAAGCTATTGTGCCCACACAATACACAGGATTTTCCTTCTATTTTCAGTTCCAGCACTCACACGTCCCAAAATTGAGATAAACGCATAAAAAACAAATTTTTTTTTATTTTTGTTCAGAAATTTTTGAAGTCCCAAATATCCAAAGATTCTGACCAGTGGATCCATTGTGCATAAGTATGTGACCTTAATTCACCAATAAATAAATAAATAAATAAATTGACAAAGTGTCAGGATATTTTAGGTCATGTTAGCCCTGTATGTTTAATTTGCTGTTGCTATGTTAGGTTAAGGGTTAAATTGACTCAATTCTTTTTATGCAAATCCAAGCAGAGGTGCAGCAAGAATCTACATGGATTCTCACTGGTTTTGTTGCACAAATTTGTGAATCGATTCTCATCGAACTATAAGCCCTGGGTATTGGCTATCACTTATCAGAAAATCGGTTACTGCGGGTAATTGTTACAGAGAGTGTGATGCTATTATCCTCAAAAACTGTCAAAATAACTGATAACCAGTCATTAACCAGTCAAAGAAAATGGTTAACCAGTAAAAAACAAGAGGCCCCAGGGGGCCTTGAGGCACTCACCTGACATGGTAGTCTAAATATCAAACCAGGGACTTGTCTTGAATAATCTGCATACGTCCCTCCTAAGAAAAGCATATACCAACTAGACGAAGCTATTGTGCCCACACAATACACAGGATTTTCCTTCTATTTTCAGTTCCAGCACTCGCACGTCCCAAAATTGAGATAAACGCATAAAAAACAATTTTTTTATTTTTGTTCAGAAATTTTTGAAGTCCCAAACAAAATTTGTTCAGACTAAAATTTGTTTTTCTTCTTCTTAAAATGGACCAAAACGCATAAAAAAACAAAGAACTAATTTCTGGATTTTGGTCCAAAATTTTCTAAGTCGCAACCGGCCAGCAAAGTTTCAGTGTAAAAAAAAAAAATTTTTTGTCTTAAAATTGACTAAAATACATGAAAAACATAAAAAAGTCTCACCAGGCCCCCAAATTTTCAGTGTAAAAAAAAATTATTTTTTTTGTCTTAAAATTGACCAAAATGCATAAAAAAAACAGAACAAGGGGCCTGAGGGTGCTCTCCTGACATGGTAGACAAAATATCAACCCAGAGAATTGATTTCAACAAGTTGCATCTGCTCCTCCTAAGAAAAGCTTATACCAAATATCCAAAGATTCTGACCAGTGGATCAAAAAAAAAAAGAAGATTTTTAAAGAATATTCCTCATATTGAACTAAGTTATAATTCAGGCTCCCACAGGGAGCCCATATATGAACCCAGGGACTTGGCTTTAACAAACTTGAATCTCACCCCCCTAAGGATGCTGCACACCAATATCATAAACATTCCGACTGCTGGATCTGAAGAAGAAGATTTTTAAAGAAAATTCCTCATTTTGAACTAAGTTACAATTCAAGCTCCCACAGTCAGTCCAAATATGGACCTAGGGGCATGGCTTGAACAAACTTGAATCTCACCCCCTAAGGATGCTGCATATCAAATATCAAAACATTCCAACTGCTGGATCTGAAGACGATTTTTAAAGAAAATTCCTCATTTTGAACTAAGTTATAATTCGGGCTACCACAGTGAGCCCAAATATGAACCCAGGGACTTGGCTGGAACAAACTTGAATCTCACCCCCCTAAGCATGGTGCATACCCAATATCAAAAGATTCTGCCTGCTGGATCTTGAGAAGAAGATTTTCAAAGAAATTTGCCCGAAATGCACTAAGTTCGAATTCGAGCTTCTATAGTGAGCCCAAATATGAATCTAGAGAGCCGATTTGAACAAACTTGAATCAGATCCACCCCACAATGTTGCATACCAAATATCAAAAGATTCTGCCTGCTAAATCTGGAGAAGATTTTTTAAGAAATTTGCCTGAAATGCACTAAGTTCGAATTTGGGCTTCTATAGTGAGCCCAAATATGAATCCAGGGGGCCGATTTGAACAAACTTGAATCAGATCCACCCCACAATATTGCATACCAAATATCAAAAGATTCTGGATCTGGAGAAGATTTTTTAAGAAATTTGCCTGAAATGCACTAAGTTTGAATTCGAGCTTCTATAGTGAGCCCAAATATGAATCCAGGGAGCCGATTTGAACAAACTTGAATCAGATTCACCCCTCAATGTTGCATACCAAATATCAAAAGATTCTGCCTGCTGGATCTGGAGAAGAAGATTTTTTAAGAAATTTGCCTGAAATGCACTAATTTCGAATTCGAGCTTCTATACTGAGCCCAAATATAAACCCAGGGGGCTGATTTGAACATACTTCATTCAGATCCACCCCACAATGTTGCATACCAAATATCAAAAGATTCTGCCTGCTGGATCTGGAGAAGATTTTTTAAGAAATTCGCCTGAAATGAACAAAGTTCGAATTCGGGCTTCTATAGTGAGCCCAAATATGAATCCAGGGGGCTGATTTGAACAAACTTGAATCAGATCCACCCCACAATGTTGCATACCAAATATGAAAAGATTCTGCCTGCTGGATCTGGAGAAGAAGATTTTTTAAGAAATTTGTCTGAAATGCACTAAGTTCGAATTCGGGCTTCTATAGTGAGCCCAAATATAAATCCAGGGGGCTGATTTGAACAAACTTGAATCAGATCCACCCCACAATGTTGCATACCAAATATCAAAAGATTCTGCCTGCTGGATCTGAAGAAGATTTTTAAAGAAAATTCCTCATTTTGAACTAAGTTATAATTCGGGCTACCACAGTGAGCCCAAATATGAACCCAGGGACTTGGCTTGAACAAACTTGAATCTCACCCCCCTAAGCATGGTGCATACCCAATATCAAAAAATTCTGCCTGCTGGATCTTGAGAAGAAGATTTTCAAAGAAATTTGACTGAAATGCACAATGTTCGAATTCGAGCTTCTATAGTGAGCCCAAATATGTATCTAGAGAGCCGATTTGAACAAACTTGAATCAGATCCACCCCACAATGTTGCATACCAAATATCAAAAGATTCTGCCTGCTGAATCTGGAGAAGATTTTTTAAGAAATTTGCCTGAAATGCACTAAGTTCGAATTTGGGCTTCTATAGTGAGCCCAAATATGAATCCAGGGGGCCGATTTGAACAAACTTGAATCAGATCCACCCCACAATATTGCATACCAAATATCAAAAGATTCTGGATCTGGAGAAGATTTTTTAAGAAATTTCCCTGAAATGCACTAAGTTCGAATTCGAGCTTCTATAGTGAGCCCAAATATGAATCCAGGGGGCCGATTTGAACAAACTTGAATCAGATCCACCCCTCAATGTTGCATACCAAATATCAAAGGATTCTGCCTGCTGGATCTGGAGAAGAAGATTTTTTAAGAAATTTGTCTGAAATGCACTAAGTTCGAATTCGGGCTTCTATAGTGAGCCCAATATGAATCCAGGGGGCTGATTTGAACAAACTTGAATCAGATCCACCCCACAATGTTGCATACCAAATATCAACAGATTCTGCCTGCTGGATCTGGAGAAGAAGATTTTTTAATCTTTTTCCCATTTGCCTACATTGTTAAAAAGTGCTGACTCAGCACTTTTTCAAAAGTCCTGAAAAAAGTACACTGTGATCCAACCGATAGGGATTTTTTTTAACCATTCTATTCTACTGGATAAAAGTAAGCTTTATACAAAATAAGAATTCTCTGTGCCGTGTAGTTTTGGAGATATGGCAGTTTTAAGGTTTTTCCTATTTTTAGCTCCCGAGGTTCCCACGGGGCAATGAGAAAAATTTTTTTGCATCAATCAACTACTTATGACCCATTATCATCTCATATCAAATTTGGTTCAAATCGACCTGACGGTTCTGAAAACAGAAATTTTAGGCGTGGCCAAAATTTTTGCCCCTCCCATAACGAAGGCAAATAATGCCCGACAAACTTCTCTTGAACAAACTTGATTCTAAACCTCAAAAGGACTCTGTATACCACATATCAAGTCTCTGCTACTGGTGGTTCATTAGAAGAAGATTTTCAAAAAATTTGGCCATTTTTTCCCCACACCTCTGCTCAATATGAGCCGAAACCTATTTTGGATAAAAATCGAAATGCCCCTATATAACCATCACCACTACTTACATGAAATTTAATTAAAATGTTGCCAGTGGTTTTTTGAGAAAGAGGCTCAAACACCACCTTCACGACAGACGACGGACGAAGAGTGATAAGAAAAGCTCACCCTGACTTTCAGTCAGGTGAGCTAAAAACCTTAAAAAAAACTCTTTAATAAAATTGTAACAAAGAAATTACTGATCAAGAATTCACCCTCTTCAAACTAATGTAGCACTGTATCAGTTGGGTTTTTTTTTTGTTGTTTTTTCTTTATTGGGGTTTAAAGGCACTTTTGACAGCCAGGGTCACCTCGTGTCAAATAGTTTTATGGAGGATGTCAGAGTACCGAGAGGGAATGCACTGAACAGTGGTGAGCAGCTGTCAGAGTCCCCAACATGCTAACTCTGCACAAACAGGGTCAGCATTGGTTGAAGACAAGTGCGGCATTGTCGTGCAGTACACCTTAGTACAAATCCCCGACAGGGAGACGACTTCCGAAAGCTTATAGCTTACTGTTGAACCCCTTACATTTATTCTTGGATTCTGTTGTCCTGTTACATCGTATACTATTAATTTCATGAGTTGTTCCTCTTTATCTGTTCGCGTGAAGTATACAGTTGTCACTTTCAGTAATAAATATTGTTTAAACTAAATCCCCTACACGCCCAAGGACACAATGCAGTTACCTCTGGTAGAGATCGAACCCTGGACCTTTCACTTTGAAGTCCAATGATGTAATCACTGAGCCACTATGCTCCCTGACACATTCATTCAGCACTTAGCCAGTATTTATTTATTAGAGCTGGGCGGTATTGAAATTTCAAGTTCGGATTCGGTATCGGTATTTTAGAATGGTTTACCTTGGTATCATTATGGTATTCGTTGTCAACAACATACATGTACCCGCACCGATACAAATATCAAAGGGTATTTTGAAATACTGTCTGGCTGCAGATCCCCGTTTTACAACTCACAAAGCCATCGAATTGTCAAAATGTTGGAGGTAACACAGGCAATAGCTGTCAGTCATTTGATGTAACAAAAATGCTGAGAGAAAACCTGGGTATTTTCTCTCAGCTTTTTGTTACGTCAAATGACTGATGGTGACTGCTTTTAGAAACACACAGTCCATTGGCTCTTCTTGTCATGAATTTTGCATAACATTCTGTTCTTTACCCTTTTATTTTTTAACAAATGTTAGAAATATTTTTCAATACCGAAATTTTGGTATTTTGGGATTCCATCGGTACAGTAAATTGATACTGACTTGATACCGATACCGAAAGGTATTTACGGTATATCACCCATCTTTATTATTTATTGGTGTTTAAGGTCACTTACAACATCTATGACTCTATCATGACTGCAAGACAGGTATAAAGTCAAGTTTAGCCAGTCATTTAAATCTAATCTGCACACCATAGAGGCATTCCATCCCAGGCATTGGTTATCGAGTGCCATTTTATCAGTAAAAACCAATATGTTTACCCAAGTAAACAAACATTGTTTCACTGTCACAGTATGTAATTTTATTCACATAAAAGAATGCCAAGAATAACAAGAGCTGGACTGTCATCCGGTGCATACCCCCACGTGGTGTACCACCTAGTGTGGGCATACCTATGACCAAATATTATAGAAAACAAGTTCCATAATAATTTACTTAAGTTATGAATATTCTCGGACGGACTCACACACGGATGGACGGATGGACACATAGATGCACAGACGGACGGACACATGTAATCCAGTATACCCCCATTTTCTTTTAAAGTGGGGGTATAATTACTGCAATGTCACAAAAGATCATATCACCAAATCTAATTTTAGCATCATAAACAATCAGGAAAAGCCTGTTGGCCATCATTTTGTTAATCAACCTAAACACTTAGTTGATCACTTCTGAATTAATTAAGTTCCTGAAAAAAACAATTTGTTTACTGACAGAAACCCCAATACGCAATACAAATAAGGCCAAAAAAGTTAAAAATCTGTTTCTCAGGCCCTCCACATGGTCCTTTTGGCTGCCGCATGCTCTCCTTTTATAACCAATGGAAAATTTAAAAAAATCAAAATCAAATGGTTTATGTCTGGTATTTTACCCAAGTTAATAAAATTGATAAATTTGCCCCTTGAATGCAACAAAGCTTTGAAATGTACCATCACCCATGCTATTCTGTGGATTATGAGGCCTAAAACATAAAACAAACCAAGAACATCAACTTTTGGTGGCAAAGGAATAATTACAAAAATAAAAAACAAAATAAAAAAATGCCCACCCACATGCAATTTTACAAGAAATGGCCTGAAAAATAGAAGATCTAATTTGTGGAGCCTAAAATCAGCACTGAATATTTTTGATCAATGCCTGACATTCAACCCATATGAGCAAGCTCAACTCCCAACAGGTTGAAAAATGTTAGGAAAGGAGTCACAAGTCATCATTACTAGACCTATATCATGAGAGGCATTGTGTTTCTACTGAAGCAAATGATTAGTAACTCTACCTCTACAACACTGTTATTGTTCAGTTTCTGTTTGTTGCCTGCCAATATTGGCTTCCCATCAACAAATATTGCCCTCTTTCCTTCATTTGCTATGAAGAAATCACCATTGTTTCTCAGTTTAATCACACCCTGTCTTCTTGAGATCTTCCATGCAGGACCTTCCAAAGACAAATCAACATCTATTTGGTTGTCTTCTGTTGCTCTTCCTAGAGTTATCTACAAACATAAACAAAAAATGCATGAAGTTGGGGACAATTTCTTGAAATGGGCTGTGTGTCATCGCAGACTGTCACAAGATGAATCAGGTTGGATTTTGTCAAATTTTTGGCTCTGAGAATCTAAAATTTCCTGTTGAATAGAATCCCGTGTCAAACAAGTGTTTGACTACCGAGGTGGTATTAGTCCCCTACGGCGATTTTGTGTCATAAGGTGTTTTTGTCACAGAAGACACTAGAGTATATAAGCATCTTGGATTTTGAAAAAAATATATTGAGCGTGCATAATCCCCTCACAACCCTTTCTCCATGTACCATATATGAAAGGCGTAGCTTGAACCATGTTGGAGGGAGGGGTGGTAACATAAAATAGAGAAAAAAGCTTAAAAAATACAACAAAAATGGCCGCCATTCTGCCATCTTGGATTTTGAAAAATAAATACTGACTGTGCATCATCCCCTCAGAACCATTTATCCATGTACCAAATATGAAAGGTGTAGCTTGAAGCATATTAGAGGGAGAGGTGGTAACATAAAAACAGACAGACAGACAGACAGACAGACGTTAGATTTTAAAAAAAAAATATTGAGCGTGCATAATCCCCTCACAACCCCTTTATCCATGTACCATATATGAAAAGTGCAGCTTGAACCATGTTGGAGGGAGCAGTGGTAACATAAAATAGAGAAAAAGGCTTAAAAAACACAAAAGAAGTGGTTGCCATGGCGCCATCTTGTATTTTGGAAAAAAAATATTGAACGTGCAACATCCCATTACAACCCTCTATCCATGTGCCAGATATAAAAAGTGTAGCTTGAACCATGTTGGAGTGAGGGGTGGTAATATAAAATAGAGAAAAAAGCTTAAAAAACACAACAAAAATGGCCGCCATGCCGCCATCTTGGATTTTGAAAAAAAAAATATTGAACATGCATCATCCCCTCCCAACCCTCTATCCATGTGCCAAATATGCAAAGTGTAGCTTGAACCATGTTGGTGGGTGGGGTGGTAACATGAAAATAGAGAAAAAAAGCTTAAAAAACACAACAAAAATGGCCGCCATTCCGCCATCTTGGATTTTGAAAAAAACATTTGAGCATGCATCATCCCCTCAGAACCATTTATCCATGTACCAAATATGAAAGGTGTAGCTTAAAGCATGTTGGAGGGAGAGGTGATAACATAAAAAACAGACAGACAGACGGACAGACGCAGACGGACAGACGGACGGACGGACGAATTTTGGAAAAAAAATATTGAACGTGCAACATCCCATTACAACCCTCTATCCATGTGCCAGATATAAAAAGTGTAGCTTGAACCATGTTGGAGTGAGGGGTGGAAACATAAAATAGAGAAAAAAGCTTAAAAAATACAACAAAAATGGCCGCCATGCCGCCATCTTGGATTTTGAAAAAAAAATATTGAACGTGCATCATCCCCTCCCAACCCTCTATCCATGTGCCAAATATGCAAAGTGTAGCTTGAACCATGTTGGTGGAAGGGGTGGTAACATGAAAATAGAGAAAAAAAGAAAGCTTAAAAAACACAACAAAAATGGACGCCATTCCGCCATCTTGGAGTTTGAAAAAATAATTTTGAGCGTGCATCATCCCCTCAGAACCATTTATCCATGTACCAAATATGAAAGGTGTAGCTTAAAGCATGTTGGAGGGAGAGGTGGTAACATAAAAAACAGACAGACAGATGGATGGACGGATGGACAGACAGACGGACGGGGTGCAAGAACGTGCAACATCTGATTACAACCCTCTATCCATGTGCCAGATATAAAAAGTGTAGCTTGAACCATGTTGGAGTGAGGGGTGGTAACATAAAATAGAGAAAAAAGCTTAAAAAATACAACAAAAATGGCCGCCATGCCGAAATCTTGGATTTTGAAAAAAAAAATTGAACGTGCATCATCCCCTCCCAACCCTCTATCCATGTGCCAAATATGCAAAGTGTAGCTTGAACCATGTTGGTGGGAGGGGTGGTAACATGAAAATAGAGAAAAAAAGCTTAAAAAACACAACAAAAATGGCCGCCATTCCGCCATCTTGGATTTTGAAAAAAAAATTTTGAGCATGCATCATCCCCTCAGAACCATTTATCCATGTACCAAATATGAAAGGTGTAGCTTAAAGCATGTTGGAGGGAGAGGTGGTAACATAAAAAACAGACAGACGGATGGATGGACAGACAGACGGACGGAGTGCAATCCTATAGTCCCCTTACGGTTCCCGTAGGGAACTAATAAGCCAAAGGATTTTGAATCAAACCTTGAAGTGAATCTCTTCACTCTTCAAGTTGCTGATATTGCATGTCCTACAACCATAAAATATTGTTAGTCAATTCTTAACTGGTAGCACACTGGAAGCCACTATCATGGCTCTTTTGAAAAGAGCTGAAAGCCACTATAGTGGCTTTACACTGTATGCCTTAGTGTGATGTAGAGCAAAAAATGTTTGGATAAAATTGTTTTGTTAGAATTTATTGGGGAGTGCCATAGCAATAGAATCTTTAGAAAAATACTCATGTTACAAATCACCTTCGAAAAGTTAAAAAATTTATAGTAATTTATATATTTTTTATACTTACCAATGACCCAGACATAGCTGGTGCTAACTCTTAAAATATAGGGCCAAACACAAATTTTGCCCCCCAATCCCCAAAATTTGCATCTAAAACTAAAGAAAACATGTCCTGAAAGGCCCTCCACACTTCGCCCCTACTGCGCATGCGCAGTGTCAAGGACGTTCCGAAATTGGCGCCATTTATCATTCTAATAACCAGTGCCTGGTAAGCGCTATGTACTCAGCGGGGAGGCAAGAGTTCCCAACTCCTGGGAGGGCCATCCCCGTCTGGGTCATTGGTAAGTATAAAAAATATATAAATTACTATAAATTTTTTAACATTTTTATACTGTACCAATGACCCAGACATAGCTGAATAGTAAAAAGGCTGGAGGGCCAAGGACATAGAGCAAAATGGAATACGCTCAATAAAATAAAATAGAGTCATCCCCTGTAGGGGAAAGAAGTAATAGGCCTTACATGTATCTTTCTTATTTATGATAACTTAGAAAGATACAACACCTTCCAAAAATTGAGCTTCATACATCCATGTACTCTATTAATATCCAATAATCCTTATACTAATAATTTTTAAAGTAAGCCAATAATAAAGTAAGTCTAGAGAATAGAGACTCTTATACTCCTAAAAGTGTGTGAGAATTGCATAATCATGTCCGTTGACATATGCAATATACAAAAGCTATACTTTAAAAACTAAGACTTGAATGAATTTTATAACTTAAACTTCTCACTAAACAACCATCCCAATAACAGCTCAGAATTACTAACTCCGGAGGAGGTATCCCCTTGTTTTCGTAGTAAAAAACAGGTGACCCAAGGGAACACCCTCCGCCCCCCCCCCCCCCCCCCCCCTTTTTCTTGCCGTGGGTCAAATAGCCCAGAGCGAAGAGGGCAGCCGAACGGAGACACTGCCGAAACAGACAGCCTACCTAGCTATAGTAGCAACTGTTAAGTGAATGACATTCTGAGCAGTAGAGACTAGACCTAACAATAGAGGCCTCCAGAAATGGACTCGATATTTCTGAGATAAAATTCATGAATGGATGGCTGAGCGCAATGAGCAGCCTTCAAAAATCTATAATAGCAACACTATTAATGTAAGCCCAAGAAGTAGAAGAACTCTTACTTCATGAGCCGAAATCTTAAGCACAACTGCTAAGCCAATGATATACCATAAGCAGTACGCTAGTTAATAGAATCCATTAACAATAAAATGGAGCGTAACGTCCTTCTACTAGACATCAAAGACAGAAGAAGCTTACGCCCTTGTAATAAACAGATATCTGTTTATAAATACATAAACTGTACCCGGAAGAGTAAAGGCCTATGTCCATACGAAGACGGAAGGACCTTAAAATAATAGGTTCCGGATAATAGGAGCCTAACTCTTATGCAACAATCCAACCTAAATAGTAACGGAAGTATTGATTCCGAAACTATGAAAGTGAAAATCATCCATCGATAGTGCATGAAACTCACTGACTCTACAGTAAAAGAGAAACCAACAGGATTACTGTCTAAAAGGTCAGAATTTGAAAACTACTGTTTCCAGAGGCTCAAATGATTACTTAGCTAAATAAGAACCGAAGTTAAAATCCGTATAGGAATTTAATCTAAAGATTCTAAGTCTATTTATCAAAAAGTTACTAACTGACTTAGATAAAGAGACAAAAGACTCAAATGTAAACTATCGTAGAGTGCATAGGTATGAGGTAACATAAACCTATAACCTAAATAACAACAGGCTGCAGTAGATCTTGTGAAACAAGTATACTAAAAAATAGCAATGAGTAGTATGGAGGGATCAACCATATGAACATAATGATCCCTACACCACGACGGAAGAGCCTCCACTTTAGTCGCATAGAATAGCGAAGAAGAGGCTCTCCTATAGTAAGAAATCGCGTCCAAAGCTCGTCCAGTACAGTGCTTACAATGCAATATGGACCACACAACGGAATACATGAAGGTTGCGACCTTGCTGGTTGTGATAAAGATGGCACGATTTACCCAGTGAAAAAAGATCCTCACATAGAGGAAGATTTCACGTTAAGATCCACAGTAGACAAGAGAGTAAATTACTCATGATCTCTGTGAAGATAGAGATGCTATCAACAGAAATGTATTGTGGTTGTTTATCTTAGCAATACCTGCTAAAACAACAGCGCCGGAGGATACGCGTATCCTATCATTCCGTCCTATAGATCAATAGAGCGTTAACAGTATTAGCTCAGAGATCTGGACAAGCCAACACATACGTCTGCAATTGATTAGCAAGCTGTGTCATAAATAAAACATCATTGGGCGCTCCCATAGATAGCAAATCTGATTAAATACTTGTTTGTTGAGAGTCCATTCTGACAGCAACAAGCGACCCGTAAGAGAACGGGAGTGCAATAAAACAATCAGACGACCCAGAATATGACGGACCAAAACTGAACTTGGTGTAGTATAACCAACAGACGGATTCTTTCCATTAAATTGGATAACGGAAACGAAAGAGTGCCTCCCTGGTTCCGGAGATACGCCACTACTGTCGAATTAAAGGACAGGAATTTGGGCATGCGTTTCTGAATAATGTTCATGCAATGACATAAAGCAAGCCTAAAAAACATTATTCCGCGGAAGTTAAACTGATAGTTAAAAGACTGCGGAACCCAAAGACCCTGGCACTTCGAATCCGTAGGGATCAGTATATATCCCAATCTGTTTGACTGGCAACCGTCATAACAGCCACACTCGGGTCCGGCAACTGCGGCGGCACTCTCTGAGTCAACCACCGAATGTTTGCCCCAGTCTGAATCTCTTGTAACACTAGATAGACAAGAGAATGTATAAATCAAGCAATTCATGGATTGCCGGAAAGTTGCCGTCGAAGAGAAGCTCCTCCGAGAACGAAGCGACTCTGAGAGAGTTCTTAACCTACTATCCACGCGTGGATGTAGCTAGGGCTGCATCACGTCTAACCAACTCCAATCAGCCACTGAAGGGCGGAGTTATACGTGAACAAACTACTGCCCTCAAAAGAAATTACATTGAGAATAATATCCCGTAAATCTTTTCTTGAAGACGTAATGATAACGCCTCAGTAAGGCGGATTACGTATAATAAAGCGTCTAAGTTAAGTCTACTATACATAATGTCGTTCCCAACATTGAAATTGGAAAAGACATAACGGCGAAAAGAATATATGCAGTCTTTAATCACACCGTCTAGACGCATATGAACTCTCGGTATGCCCTGCTCTGCCAAAATAAACTATATGTAAAAAAGATAAAATGGCAGAAATGAGCCACGCGGACAAGAAACTAAACTATTATGCTTAGTAGCAGGCTTGTATATATATATAAATATATAGCGTCGAAAAATAAAACACATGTTGTAATGACAATATTGGACTGCGTCGGTAAGTCAGGGACAAAGTCCCTGTACCGATCGAAAAATCCGAGTCCAATGACGCTATAAGTCTCTTATCCAAGATCACAGCAATGAAGTCCGAAAAATAATCACTGGAAAAAATGCCAGAAGATATGAAAGGCATCTTCCGATACTACTAAAGGGAAAACTCGAAATCTTTCGAATCCCTTTCGCCATCCTGTCGGACCCTATAAAGCGTTCGGTCGTCCGTAGCTTGATGCAACCGCGGACCGCACCGACCCAGCGCCGTCGGATAATTCCTGATTCGACCGAGAAACCGTCAATTGCTGGGATGCTGCGAAACAACTGTGCTAACTCGGATAGCACGTCCGTCACTGAGGCCTGAGGAGCAGCGGTCTTACGATGCATTGCCGCAGGAAGCTCCGAGATCGTTACCCCGTGCATACTTCCAATATGCGAGCGAACGGAGTGTATAAGCCTCGTGTCCCTTGGCTACCGGATGGCGCGACCTATTCGCTGTGGAATCACTGAATGCCGAAACTGATCGGATACTCGAGGTCACGTAGCCAATGTGCGGTCGTGTGCCCTGCTGTGAGGATGAGGAAGCATTAAAGACAGTCTCTCGGACTGTCAATATAACGGAGCGTCCCAAGCAACGGACATATGCTCCGAATGTAAAATATCTGAACAACATGCGGTCCCCTATGTTGTTGGCTTCCTCCGATCTGTCCTCAATCTGCCGTCACTGGGTGAGTACTAAAGTAATTAAAGTGCTCGCATCACCCAAATCTCCTTCCTAGACCGCAACGGACGAACCCGGCAGCCGAACCATTCGATGAATGTACGCTACACCGGGTGAGCTAGCGAATGTCACTCCGTAAGCGATAGACATATTCCATGAGCACTTATTGCCGCTAACTCTTCATTAACTATGACGACAGAGGCACACTTTTGAAAGACATCTCCATAACTCTTCGAACAAGAAACCAGAAATGCTTGGATAGCAAGCATAAAATAATAATATATGTAGCGTCGTTCAATAATTCGAAAGTTTGTGTGACATTATTGGACTATGTCGGAACTGAGGGACGATGTCCCTGAACCGAACCAAAAATTTCTAAGTCCACCGACGCTATCAGTTTCTTATCCGGCATCGCAGCATATGTTGTTCCGAAAGGGAAAGCTTGAAATCCACCGAATCCCTTTCGGTATCCCATCGGACCGGATGAAACTTTCGGACGTCCGTACCCGCTTCCGCGGAGCGTCCCGACCCAGCATCGTCGGATAAAATATATGCGACAGATTCAGTTGATGCTGGGATGCTGCGATAAACTGTGCTATTAAGGAAAGCACATCCGTTCCCGAGGCCTGTGCAGTAGCGGACTTACGATGCATTGCCGCTGGAAGCTCCGTGTACGTTGACTCCCGCACACTTCCTATGCGAACGTCCGGAGTCTGCAGGCCTCGAGTCCCCGGCTACCGACCCAGCGCTGTCGGATAATTCTCGATCCGACACCGTTTCTGTCGGCTGCTGGGATGCTGCGATAAGCTGTGCTATGTGCACAAGAATGTCCGGCGTCGAGACCTGCGGAGGCGCAGTCTATCGCTGCTTCGCCGAGGGCAGCTCCGCATCAGATGGCTCCCGCATACTTTTTCTATGCGAACGTCCGGAGTCCATCGGTCTCGAATCCCTGGCTGCCGGATGGTGTGACCTGGTCGCCGAAGAATCCTTGATCGGCGAAGCTGGTAATATATCGGCGGTCACGCAGCCAAGGTGCGGTCATGTGCGCTGACGAGAAGAGGAAGCCTTAGCAGTCTCAGCGGACTGCCTATACAACGGAGCGTCCCGAGCGACGGACGTATGCTCCGCTAACTACACATTAGTACCACAACATCTGGGGCCAGATGTTGTTGAACGAGAGAGGGGCCTCTCTCGCTTGCCGTCCGGATGGACCGGAACGAGCTATGAACCGGACTAAAAGGCTTCCTCCGTTCTCCCTCCGATCCGCCGTCACTGGGTGTGCAT
This sequence comes from Pictodentalium vernedei, assembly GCA_031216915.1. Taxonomy (NCBI): domain Eukaryota; kingdom Metazoa; phylum Mollusca; class Scaphopoda; order Dentaliida; family Dentaliidae; genus Pictodentalium; species Pictodentalium vernedei. The sequence goes on from CM062294.1 coordinate 302,213,601, forward strand.
TAAGTTAATTTTATAGTGCTCGCATCACCCCAAAATTCCTTCTAGACCGCAACGGACGAACCCGGCTGCCGAACCATTCGGTGAATGGACGCTACACCGGACGAGCTAGCGGACGTCAAAGGCCGTCGAACCTACTAGGGTCCTCTTAGGCAATTGGCGTATTACATGAGCACTTTTCCGCTAGCCCTTCATTAATTGTGACGACGGAGGCACACTGTTGGAAGACATCACAGATACATCACCCTAATCTTGATCGTCTGAAATAGAAATTGATAAAGTAGAGTGACCCTGCGGGGAAAGGACCGGAGTGTCCAAATCCCCAACAACATACCGTGACATACGCTTCCCATATTGTCATCGAAATCATACGATACAGAACAGGAGTTAATGCGAGTACACTGACCACATATAGAATGATAATAAGGTCAGAGGAAGACTTCCTCTTAAAGCAATTGATCAATATCCTTTCAATGTGAAAAGAAAACAAGTCCTGGTACTCGCACTAACCCCTGGCAATCAAAATACATAATAATAATATGATCCATTAATATAGAAAAAATAATTGAAATCAAAATATTTTGAAAAAATATTTTTTCAGAACAGCCCAAGTTTCTGAAAAGTAACGTTGAGCCCCAATGGATCCCAAGCCTAAGTGTGGACAAAAATTTTAAAAATATTTTAAACAATTTTTTCAACACTTACGAACAATAATAATGTATCTAGTTATGATTAAAAAAACATAAAGATATTATTATTTAGAAATCCCCCCCTCACACAGAGGGCTGTTGTAAATGTAAACAATGAGTGTAAAAACACTAAAATAAGACTCCAGGCACCCAGGCCCGAAATCAGTTACCAAAAATACACCATCTGATGCAAAACAGAGACTTCCAGGGAAGAAACTGCAGAACATCAGATGGTAGATGCAGAACACAACGCCTAACCACCCGTAGGTGAAGACGTAAATATGGGGAAAGAACAGAATTCATTCTGTTATACAGCCAAAACTCCAAAGAAATTTTAGTAATAATAATTACAGAAACTATGCCAAAAGCATGGGAGAATAGCAAGGGGGAACTTAAAGGACAGGGAGAGAGGAAAAACACTTGAAAAACAGTGTAACTAAATAATCAGAATGACAACAAAATGGCTGCTGCCTTGAAAATAGGTAACTTAACATAATTTCATTAAAAAATTTTAAGTTACAGCCCTGATAAAATTCTGTCACACATTCTTTTCCTCTCCTCCTTTTCTATCCTCCTTAGAATCACCATTTCACTAATATTTATGTGTCTGGCATCATTTAAACTGAGATTTAAAAGCACAAAGATCAGTCAGATGTTAACTGATGAAGGGCCAAACTTAGAATGATAAATGGCGCCAATTTCGGAACGTCCTTGACACTGCGCATGCGCAGTAGGGGCGAAGTGTGGAGGGCCTTTCAGGACATGTTTTCTTTAGTTTTAGATGCAAATTTTGGGGATTGGGGGGCAAAATTTGTGTTTGGCCCTATATTTTAAGAGTTAGCACCAGCTATGTCTGGGTCATTGGTACAGTATAAAAATATAATTTAACATTGACTTGTTTGTTTGGGAAAATCAATCTAAAAAGCAGAATATTCCAAAATGGAACCAAAGAAGTTTGGGAAGCTGAACTCTTGTGAGGTCTGTTGTACAGGAGACCTGATGAACTAGGCATTCAAGAGGAAATAGTTGGTAGGATTTTAACTGCTTGACAATTCAAAATTTCTAAATCACAAAACAACATGTTTCATATTGAATTGAATCCCATCATCAGGGTGATTTCAAATCAAATCAAAATTTCAAGGAACCCTAGTCGAGTAGTGCTAAGGTGGACTTCTACATGAAAGTTTACAAGGATTTTATGTAAAAATCTGTATGCTGTCATAACTCGCATCACATTTTTATTAGATTAGGGAAGCGTTGTGACTTAATTGATCGAGTGCAAAATAAAGTTTCAAAGGTAATTTGTAACAGGGGTATTCTTTCACCGATACCATGCAACCAGCGAGGAAAGACTTAGTTTAGCAGCATGATTTTGTTTGTAATGAATGTGCCAATGACACTCCAGCTTAACTTGACTGTGTGCAGTGTTTGATGAAAAGGATAATGTTCAATGTTTATGAAAGGATTATGAAATAAGACAAGAACTGTGATAATTGAGAATATGTTAAGTTCTGTGCCCTACATGCTATTTTTTCGACAAGAATAATTTGAGGTGTAGACTGTACTAAAGAACTGAGGTCTGGGTTGATGTGGACCTCACAGTTAATGTATGTCAACCAAAGTTACCAAGTTACAGTAAAATCATTCCAAAACGAGTCATCCTACAAGTTACAATGAAATCCCTTCATAAATATGACTCATAGACTTTGCTAAAGGAATCTAGGTCACATGCCCATCTGGTGGTCACAGTAGACCGATCGCAACCAAAATATGACAGTCTCATCTAGATATCATACCAAGTCATCCTACCAAGTTACAATGAAATTCCGTCATAAATACGACCTGCAGACAGTGCTAAAAGAATGTAGATCACATGCCCAAGTGGCGGAAATGGTTGACCAGTCATCCTACCAAGGTACAATGAAATTCCGTCATAAATACGACCTGCAGACAGTGCTAAAAAAATGTAGATCACATGCCCAAGTGGCGGTAATGGTTGACCACGACCAAAATACAACGTTGTCATCTAGACATTATACCGAGTCATCCTACCAAATTACAACTTAGATGTGAGTCTTCCATGGAAGACGTGTGTCGCCTGCACTATATTTTAATATTTCAGACAGAATTCTAAGTGGAAAAGGGGCATAACTCTGGAAAAAATACAGCGGATCAAAAAATAAAATAGGAGGTGCACAATGCCATTATGTGATAAAGAAGCACTGAAAGTTTCATCAAAATCCATTCATAGGTTAAAGAGGAGTGGCGGATAAGAGAAAGTGTGACGCAGATGACGCAAGACGACAAAAGTAATTCCTATATGTCGCTCCCCACTTCGTGGGGCAGGCAACACAATGAAATCCATTCATAAATATGACTTGTAGACTGTGCTAAAGGTTTTTGGGTTTCGAACCAGTGCAGCCATCATGGTTGACCAATCTCGACCACAATGGGACATTCTCATCTAGACATGACCTCGAACATGCACATGAAATTTAGTGAGGATCGGACAAGAACTATGGGGTGTAGCCTGTGCTACAGAAAATGTTCACAGACTCAAAGACTTCCGCATGTGTGATGACAATAGCTTATCTTGACTTTGTCAAGTTAAGCTAAAAATGTTTTGTCACCATTTATTAGAGAGTGTCTACTGCCACGTGTAACAATAGTTTATAACATATTTTTCTACTGCTGAGCAAACAAACTAATGCCAAATTCTTTATGTACTTATTGGGGTTTAATGACTCTTACTTAATAGTCAGCATCATATCGTACTTGACAGGTATATGGGTGGAGGAAGATGAAGCACCCAGAAAGAAACACTGAGCAGGGCTGAGTAACTGTCGGATAGGGTCCTGCAAAGCCTTGAGATTCGATTCAATTTTGATTCTTAAGTAGATATTCTGTTCAATTCAAAATTGGCTAGAAGATTTGTTTCTTCTCAAATCTTTTTCATAGGAATGTTAAAAAATTTATAGTAATTTATATATTTTTTATACTTACCAATGACCCAGACTTAGCTGGTGCTAACTCTAACAAAACCAGGGCCAAACACAAATTTTGCCCCCCAATCCCCAAAATTTGCATCCAAAACAAAAAGAAATCATGTCCTAAAGGACCTCCATACTACGCCTCTACTGCGCATGCGCAGTGACGCAGACGTCCCGAAATTGGCGCCAATTATCATTCTTACTGGCAGTGCCTGGTCAGCGCTATGTACTCAGCGGGGAGACAAGAGTTCCCAACTCCAGGGAGGGCCATCCCCGTCTGGGTCATTGGTAAGTATAAAAAATATATAAATTACTATAAATTTTTTAACATTTTTATACTGTACCAATGACCCAGACTTAGCTGAATAGTAAACAGGCTGGAGGGCCTAGGACATAGAGGAAAATCCAATAAGCTCAACTATATAGTAAAGAGGCAACCCCTTAAGGAGAAAAGGAGTATTAGGCTTTACATGTATCTTTCTTATTTAATATTAAATTAGAAAGATACACTACCCTTAATAATTGAGCACAATAACATTCATGTTCTCTATTAACATCCAGTATAACCCTTATACTAATTATTTTTAAAGCAAGCCAATAAATAAAGTAGTACAGAGAATTGAGACTCTTTATAGTCATTTAAAAGTGTCCGAGTATTGTATATTAAAGCCCGTTTGACACTTGACATATACAAATGCTTCACACCGAGCTACACTTTAAAAATAAGACATGAATGAATTTAAACATTAATATTACACTTTAAAACCATCCCGGAAGCGACTCAGAAATACTGACTTCGAGGAGGCATTCCCTTGCTTTTCACTATAAAGCAGGTGACCTAAGGGAACACCCGCCCCCCCCCCCCCTTCCCCTTCCCCTGGGTCAAATAGCCCAGAGCGAAGAGGGCAGCCGGACGGAGTCACTGCCGGAACAGAAAGCCTGCATAACTATAGTTGCAACTGTTTAGTGGACGACATTCTGAGCAACAGATAACGGACCTAAACAATGCAGGTCTCCAGAAATGGACTCAATATTTCTGAGATAAAAATTCGTAAATGTGGATGGCTGAGACCAATAAGCAGCCTTCATTAAATCTGTAATAGCAACACTATTAGCATAAGCCCAGGAAGTAGAAAGAGCTCTTACTTCATGAGCAGAAATCTTAAGCACAGACTGCTGAGAAGAAGATAAATCTTCATAAGCAGTATGGATAGTTAACTGAATCCATCTAGCAATAGAATGGACTGAAATGTCCTTTCTATTAGGCATCAAAGACAGAAAGAAACGTTTCCGTCCCTTTCTGATAAACTGAGATCTCTGTTTATAGATACGTAATGCTCTAACAGGACAGAGTAAAAGCCTACGCCCGTCTGAAGACGGAAGAGCCTTAATAACAATAGGTTCCGGATATTTATTAGGAGCCTGATTCTTAGCTAAAAATCCACATTAGTAGTGAAGGTGATAGTGTTCCCAACACTACGATAATGAGAATCATCCACCAATAGTGCATGAAGCTCACTGACTCTTCTAGCAGAAGAGAAAGCTAAGAGAAAAGCTGTCTTATAAGATAAGAATTTGAAATCTACTGTCCCAAGAGGTTCAAATGGCTTTTCCTTCAATTTAAGAAGAACCCAAGCTAAATTCCACTTAGGAATTAATCTAAGAGTTCTGGGTCTATTTATCGAAAAGTTTCTAACCAACTTCGATAAAGAGACATTAGATCCAATTTGTAAACTATCATGATGTGCATAGGTATCAGATAACATAGATCTATAACCCTTTATAGTAACAGGCTGCAGTTTGATTTCGTCAAACAAGTATACTAGAAAGTTTGCAATGTCTGGTATAGAGGGATCGAATATATCTACAGAATGATCCCTACACCAACGACGAAAAACCTTCCACTTAGCCGCATAGTTTAGCGAAGAGGAGGTCCTCCTACAGTTAGAAATCGCGTCCACTGCTCGTCCTGTAAAGTGCTTGCCATGCAAGAAGGACCGCACAACGGAAAAACGTGAAGGTTGAGACCTTGCGGGTTGTGATGGAGTTGGCGCGATTTCCCCTGCGAAAGAAGATCCTCCCGTGGAGGAAGCTTCCGCGGTAGGTCCCACAACAGACACCTGAGTAGATTTATCCACGGTCTTTGTGGCGACAGAGATGCTACCAACAGAATCTTGCATTGAGATTGTTTTATCTTTAGCAATACTTGTTGAATTAACGGCGCTGGAGGATACGCATATCCTATCATTCCGTCCCAAGGGATCGACAGAGCGTCTACTGCAAATGCTCTTGGATCCGGACACGGAGACACATACGTCTGCAACTGATTGTTGAGATGTGTCGCAAATAAGTCTATCATTGGCCGTTCCCATTGGTAGCAAATCTGATTGAATACTTGTTTGTTGAGAGTCCACTCCGACGGCAACAAGCGACCCTTTCGTGGAAGGGAGTCTGCTAGCACATTCAGACGACCCGGTATGTGACGGACCGAAAGAAGAACGTGATGTTCTAACGCAAACAGAAGGATTCTTTCCGTTAGATTGAACAACGGAACTGAATGAGTGCCTCCCTGATTCCGTATATACGCCACTACTGTCGTATTGTCGGATAGGATTTGGACATGAGCATCGTGAATAATGTCCATCCAGTGACGTAACACAAGCCAAATTGACATCATTTCCTTGATATTTATGTGCTTGCACAGGAATTGCGGATCCCAAAGACCCTGGCATCTCGAATCCGTTGGGATTAATGATGCACCCCAACCTGTTTGACTGGCATCCGTCATAACGGTAAAACTCGGATCCGGCAACTGCAGCGGAACTCCTTGAGTTAACCACTGAATGTTTGCCCAAGTCTGAATCTCGTTTCACTTGATCTGACAAGAGAACGTCTACATCGAGCGAATGAATTTTCACACTCCAATTCTGAGTCAGGAAAATTTGAAGAGGACGTGTGCGTAACCGCCCCATCGGAATGAGATCCGCAGCGGCTCCGCACAGACCTATCAGTCTCATAAATTCTCTCGCCGTGACTTTGTCTGCGTGCAGACAATAGCGAGCGTAACAACTGACTAATTTCGCTCTGGTTAACGGCAGACGAACGAGATTGTTGTGCGTCTCGAAGCTCATTCCCAGATGACTGAATGATTTGGACGGCACCAGATCCGACTTCTCCTCGTTTACTATAAAACCGAGACGTCGGAGCAATAGAAGAAGATTCTGAACATCGTTCTGAAGCGTTAACTCGTTGCCGTACCTCTGAAGAATGTCGTCCAGGTAGGCCGACGTTACCGCAGACGAATGAGCTCGGAAGTAGATCATTACCGAGTTCATTACCCGAGTGAAAGCCCAGGGTGCTAGATTCAATCCGAAGCACATCGCCCGGAATTGATACACTACTCCTAGGACTGCGAAGCGTAGATACTTTCGGAATGTCGGATGTACCATGACGTGAAAGTACGCATCTTTGAGATCTATGCTCGTTGCATAATTGTTCACCCGAATACTCGCTCTGACCGATCGAATCGTCTCCATATAAAACTTCGGAGCGACGATCAGCTTGTTTATCCAGCTCAAATCTATGACTGGACGGAACGAGCCGTCTGGTTTCGGAACCAGAAATAGATGGCTGTAGAATCCCGGAGATTCCTGGTTTTCTATGACCTCTACCGCGTTCTTCATTAAAAGAGACTGCACCTCTGATAACAGAGCGTCTCTTTTCTGCGGATTTGACGGAAGATGAGTCCGCTTTGGACTTCGAGTTAATGGAGGCTTTCGTTTGAATGATATCTTTAGACCTTCCGAAGTCACTCCTCTCACCCAAGGGTCGTCCGTAATCGACGCCCATTCTTGTGAAAAGCTCGACAACCTTCCGCCAACCGGAACGCGATAGAGGTTTAAGCCATCACCTCCTGGACCTGCGAGGCCTGCGGTAGGAGAAACCACGTCTTCCACGACCCGCACCTCGCCCCGTCGACCTCGGGGCGTCCGACCGATTGTCCCGGCCTGAAGGACGTCCCGAACGAGAGTCGCTATCCTGACGGTCTCTCGAATAAGACCAAGAGGACGCACCGGAACCTCTCTTGGGCGCATAAGACCCAGAAGTGCCTGTCTTATTCGTGTCTGCTGTATCCGACTTCTTAGGAGCAGATTTGAACAACAGAGAATCCTTAGCTTTCTTTGTAATTTTATCATAAATAGCGGAAAGCTTGCCGTCAAAGAGAAGTTCTCCTGAGACCGAAGCGACTCTAAGAGAGTTCTTCACCTTAGAATCCACTAGTGTGGATGTAGCTAGGGCTGCATCACGTCTAACCAACTCCAGATTTGCCACTGAAAGGGGGGAGTTACACGTGGAATAAGCTACTGCCCTTGAAAGAAGTCTTAAAGAGGATTGTATATCCTGAAACTCTTTCCCCTGAAGGCGCAGTGATAACGCCTTAGTAAGGTGATCTGCGTAAGATAAGGCATCTAAATTGGCTCTGTTAGACGCAATAGCTGTTTCCAACACCGCGGTTGGAATAGAAGCTGACGACGGTAATGATAGCTCTAAGTTTTCCGCCTCGTCGTCCATACGCAGAGGAACTCTCGGTATACCCTGTCCTGCCGTATCGAATTTATTCCTTGCATTAATGAAAGGCAGGTTGAGAGTATTAGCGGACAAGAAACCTGCTTTCCCCGTCCTGGAAGCAAGTTTAAATATAGCGTCGTTCAATAATTCAAATGTTCTTGCAACATTATTGGACTGCGACAGAAACTCGGGAGCGATGTCCCTGAACCGCTCAAAAAATTCAGAGTCCAATGACGCTATAATTCTCTTGTCCGGAAGCGCAGCAGTCTGGCCCGACGGAACAACTTGAGGGAGAAAGTGCCAGATGAAGTCCACGGCAGCTTTATGTTGTTCCGAAAGGGATAGCTCCAAGTCATCCGTATCCCTTTCACCATCCGGTCGGACCTCATGATGTTCCCGGTCGTCCGCCCCCGATGCTTCGGCGGAGCGTAGCGACCCAGCGCCGTCGGATAATTCTCGATCTGACACCGTTTCTGTCGACTGCTGGGATGCTGCGATAAGCTGTGCTATCTGCACAAGAATGTCCGGCGTCGAGACCAGCGGAGGCGCAGTCTTTCGCTGCTTCGCCGAGGGCAGCTCCGCATCAGATGGCTCCCGCATACTTTTCCTATGCGAACGTCCGGAGTCCATCGGTCTCGAATCCCTGGCTGCCGGATGGTGTGACCTGGTCGCCGAAGAATCCTTGATCGGCGAAGCTGGTAATATATCGGCGGTCACGCAGCCAAGGTGCGGTCGTGTGCGCTGACGAGAAGAGGAAGCCTTAACAGTCTCTGCGGACTGCTTATACAACGGAGCGTCCCGAGCGACGGACGTATGCTCCGCTAAAGACACATTTTGTACCACAACATCTGGTCCCAGATGTTGTTGTACGAGAGAGGGGCCTCTCTCGCTCGCGGCCCGGCTGGACCTGGACGAGCTAGGAACCAGACTCAAAGGCTTCCTCCGTTCTCGCTTACTATCCGCCGTCACTGGGTGTGCATCTATTATGTTTATAGTGCTCGCATCACCCAAAATTTCCTCTTGGACCGCATCGGACGAACCCGGCTGCCGAACCATTCGGTGAATGGACGCTACACCGGGCGAGCTAGCGGACGACATTTGTCTAATCTCCACGAGCACTTTTGCCGCTAGCTCTGAATTCATTTGTGACGACGGACGCACACTTGAAGAAGATAACATGGAAACATCACCCTGTTCTGGTTCCTCTGAAATAGAAACTGAGAGAGTAGAGTAGAGAGTAGAGCCGGTATCGCTCTTTCTCCAGAAACAACATATCGTGACACATGTTTCCAATGTTTCTCATCCCAATGTTCACATATAGGACAGGGATTAATGCGAGAACACTGACTACAATTAATACAATGATCATGAAAGTCAGAGGAAGATTTCTTCCTATTACAATTTGAACAACGTCCCTTCATTGTGAAAGAACAACAACAAGTCCTAGTTACTCGCAAAAACCCCTGACCCAAAGATACATAATAACATGATCCATTAATAAATGAAAAAACAATTGCAAAACAAAATAATTTTGAAAAAATATTTTTTCAGCGAAGCCCAAGTTGCTGAAAAGTATCGTTGAGCCCCGATGGATCCGATGGCAAAGTGTGGTCAAAAATTTCAAATTTATATTAAATAATTAATGAGACACTTTCGGATAATATAAATGTATCTTATAGTGAGATAAACTACAGCAAAGGCAAACAGCCCCCCTCAAAAAAGGCTGTTGCCAATGAAAACAAACAGTGTAAAAACACCAGAAAACATGACTCCAGGCACTGAAAAAACTGGCCCGGAATCAGTCATCAATTACACTCTATCTGATGCAAAACAGAGACTCCCAGGGGAGAATCTGCAGAACATCAGATGGAAGATGCAGAACACAAACGTTATACACCCATGGGTGAAAACGTAACTATGGGGAAAATAACAGAAAACATTCTGTAACCAAGCAACTCTCCCAGGAAATTTTAGAAATGAAATTTCTCAAAAATATGCCAAAAGCATGGGAGAATTGCAAGGGGGACTTTAGAAGGCTAGGGGAGAGGAAACACTGAATAAGCAGTGCAACAATTAGCAAGAATGACAACAAGAGGCCCATGCCTCGAAAATAGGCAACTTAACATAATTTGGGGATTGGGGGGCAAAATTTGTGTTTGGCCCTGGTTTTGTTAGAGTTAGCACCAGCTAAGTCTGGGTCATTGGTACAGTATAAAAATATTGCGGATCCCAAAGACCCTGGCATCTCGAATCCGTTGGGATCAATGATGCACCCCAACCCGTTTGACTGGCATCCGTCATAATGGTAAAACTCGGATCCGGCAACTGCAGCGGAACTCCCTGAGTTAACCACTGAATGTTTGCCCAAGTCTGAATCTCTTGTTTCACTTGATCTGACAAGAGAACGTCTACGTCGAGCGAATGAATTTTCACACTCCAATTCTGAGTCAAGAAAATTTGGAGAGGACGCGTGCGTAACCGCCCCATCGGAATGAGATCCGCAGCGGCTCTGCACAGACCTATCAGTCTCATAAATTCTCTCGCTGTGACTTTGTCTGCATGCAGACAATAGCGAGCGTAACAACTGACTAATTTCGCTCTGGTTAACGGCAGACGAACGAGATTGTTGTGCGTCTCGAAGCTCATTCCCAGATGTGTGAATGACTTGGACGGCACCAGATCCGACTTCTCCTCGTTTACTATAAAACCGAGACGTCGGAGCAATAGAAGTAGATTCTGAACATCGTTCTGAAGCGTTAACTCGTTGCCGTACCTCTGAAGAATGTCGTCCAGGTAGGCCAACGTTACCGCAGACGAATGAGCTCGGAAATAGATCATTACCGAGTTCATTACCCAAGTGAAAGCCCAGGGTGCTAGATTCAGTCCGAAGCACATCGCCCGGAATTGATACACCACTCCTAGGACTGCGAAGCGTAGATACTTTCTGAATGTCGAATGTACCATGACGTGAAAGTACGCATCTTTGAGATCTATGCTTGTTGCATAATCGTTCACCCGAATACTCGCTCTGACCGACCGAATCGTCTCCATATAAAACTTCGGAGCGACGATCAGCTTGTTTATCCAGCTCAAATCTATGACTGGACGGAACGAGCCGTCTGGTTTCGGAACCAGAAACAGATGGCTGTAGAATCCCGGAGTCTCCTGGTTTTCTACGACCTCTACCGCGTTCTTCATTAAAAGAGACTGCACCTCTGATAATAGAGCGTCTCTTTTCTGCGGATTTGACGGAAGTTGAGTCCACTTTGGACTTCAAGTTAATGGAGGCTTTCGTTTGAAGGATATCTTTAGACCTTCCGAAGTCACTCCTCTCACCCAAGGGTCGTCCGTAATCGACGCCCATTCTTGTGAAAAGCTCGACAACCTTCCGCCAACCAGTACGCGATAGAGGTTTAAGCCATCACCTCCTGGACCTGCGAGGCCTGCGGTAGGAGAAACCACGTCCTCCACGACCCGCACCTCGTCCCGTCGACCTCGGGGCATCCGACCGGTTGTCCCGGCCCGAAGGACGTCCCGAACGTGAGTCGCTACCCTGACGGTCTCTCGAATAAGACCAAGAGGACGCACCGGAACCTCTATAGGAACCTCTCTTGGGCGCATTAGACCCAGAAGTGCCTGTCTTATTCTTGTCTGCCGTATCTGACTTCTTAGAAGCAGATTTGAACAACAGAGAATCCGAAGCTTTCTTTGTAATTTTATCATAAATAGCAGAAAGCTTGCCGTCAAAGAGAAGTTCTCCGGAGACCGAAGCGACTCTGAGAGAGTTCTTCACCTTAGTATCCACGAGTGTGGATGTAGCTAGGGCTGCGTCACGTCTAACCAACTCCAGGTTTGCCACTGAAAGGGCAGAGTTACACGTGGAATAAGCTACTACCCTTGAAAGAAGTCTTAAAGAGGGCAGCTCCACATCAGATGGCTCCCGCATACTTTTTCTATGCGAACGTCCGGAGTCCATCGGCCTCGTGTCCCTGGCTGCCGGATGGTGTGACCTGGTCGCCGAAGAATCCCTGATCGGCGAAGCTGGTAAGATATCGGCGGTCACGCAGCCAAGGTGCGGTCGTGTGCGCTGACGAGAAGAAGAAGCCTGAGCAGTCTCCGCGGACTGCCTATACAACGGAGCGTCCCGAGCGACGGACGTATGCTCCGCTTGCGACACATTTTGTACCACAACATCTGGTCCCAGATGTTGTTGTACGAGAGAGGGGCCTCTCTCGCTCGCGGCCCAGCTGGACCTGGACGAGCTAGGAACCGGACTCAAAGGCTTCCTCCGATATTGCCTACTATCCGCCGTCACTGGGTGTGCATAATGAATGTTTATAGTGCTCGCATCACCCAACATTTCCTCCTGGACCGCATCGGACGAACCCGGCTGCCAAACCATTCGGTGAATGGACGCTACACCGGGCGAGCTAGCGGACGACATTTGTTTAATCTCCACGAGCACTTTTGCCGCTAGCTCTGTATTCATTTGTGACGACGGAAGCGCACTTGCAGAAGATAACATGGAAACATCACCCTGTTCTTGTTCCTCTGAAATAGAAACTGAGAGAGTAGAGTGACCTTGCGGAGAAAGAGCCGGCATAGCCCTTTCACCAGAAACAACATACCGTGACACACGTTTCCAATGTTTGTCATCCCAATATTGACATATAGAACAGGGATTAGTGCGAGAACACTGACTACAATTAATACAATGATCATGAAAGTCAGAGGAAGATTTCTTCCTATTACAATTTGAACAATATCCTTTCATTGTGAAAAGTCAAAAACAAGTCCTAGTTACTCGCACAAACCCCTGACACAAAGATACATAATAACATGATCCATTAATAATGAAAAAACAATTGTAAATCAAAATAATTTTGAAAAAATATTTTTTCAGCGAAGCCCAAGTTTCTGAAAAGTAACGTTGAGCCCCGATGGATCCGATGGCTAAGTGTGGTCAAAAATTTTAAATTTATATTAAATAATTAATGCGACACTTACGGATAATAGAAATGTATCTTATAGTGAGATAAACTACACCAAAGGCAAACAGCCCCCCTCAAAAAAGGCTGTTGCCAATGTAAACAAACAGTGTAAAACACCAGAAAACATGACTCCAGGCACTGAAAAAACTGGCCCGAAATCAGTCATCAAAATTACACTCTATCTGATGCAAGACAGAGACTCCCAGGGGAGAATCTGCAGAACAGCAGATGGAAGATGCAGAACACAACGTTTATCCACCCATGGGTGAAAACGTAACTATGGGGAAAATAACAGAAAACATTCTGTAACCAAGCAACTCTCCCAAGAGAATTTTAGAAATGAACTTTCTCAAAAATATGCCAAAAGCATGGGAGAATTGCAAGGGGGGACTTAGAAGGCCAGGGGAGAGGAAACACTGAATAAGCAGTGCAACTTTTTAGCAAGAATGACAACAAGAGGCCCATGCCTCGAAAGTTAAAAAATTTATAGTAATTTATATATTTTTTATACTTACCAATGACCCAGACATAGCTGGTGCTAACTCTTAAAATATAGGGCCAAACACAAATTTTGCCCCCCAATCCCCAAAATTTGCATCTAAAACTAAAGAAAACATGTCCTGAAAGGCCCTCCACACCTCACCCCTACTGCGCATGCGCAGTGTCAAGGACGTTCCGAAATTGGCACCATTTATCATTCTAATAACCAGTGCCTGGTAAGCGCTATGTACTCAGCGGGGAGGCAAGAGTTCCCAACTCCTGGGAGGGCCATCCCCGTCTGGGTCATTGGTAAGTATAAAAAATATATAAATTACTATAAATTTTTTAACATTTTTATACTGTACCAATGACCCAGACATAGCTGAATAGTAAAAAGGCTGGAGGGCCAAGGACATAGAGCAAAATGGAATACGCTCAATAAAATAAAATAGAGTCATCCCCTGTAGGGAAAAGAAGTAATAGGCCTTACATGTATCTTTCTTATTTATGATAAATTAGAAAGATACAACACCTTCCAAAAATTGAGCTTCATACATCCATGTACTCTATTAATATCCAATAATCCTTATACTAATAATTTTTAAAGTAAGCCAATAATAAAGTAAGTCTAGAGAATAGAGACTCTTATACTCCTAAAAGTGCCTGAGAATTGCATAATCATGTCCGTTGACATATGCAATATTCAAAAGCTATACTTTAAAAACTAAGACTTGAATGAATTTTATAAACTTAAACTTCTCACTAAACAACCATCCCAATAACAGCTCAGAATTACTAACTCCGGAGGAGGTATCCCCTTGTTTTCATAGTAAAAACAGGTGACCCAAGGGAACACCCTCCCCCCCCCCCCCCCTTTTTCTTGCCCTGGGTCAAATAGCCCAGAGCGAAGAGGGCAGCCGAACGGAGACACTGCCGAAACAGACAGCCTACCTAGCTATAGTAGCAACTGTTAAGTGAATGACATTCTGAGCAGTAGATAATAGACCTAACAATAGAGGCCTCCAGAAATGGACTCGATATTTCTGAGATAAAATTCATGAATGTGGATGGCTGAGCGCAATGAGCAGCCTTCAAAAATCTATAATAGCAACACTATTAATGTAAGCCCAAGAAGTAGAAGAACTCTTACTTCATGAGCCGAAATCTTAAGCAGAACTGCTAAGTCAATGATATACCATAAGCAGTACGCTAGTTAATAGAATCCATTAACAATAAAATGGAGCGTAACGTCCTTCTACTAGACATCAAAGACAGAAGAAGCTTACGCCCTTGTAATAAACAGATATCTGTTTATAAATACATAAACTGTACCCGGAAAGAGTAAAGGCCTATGCCCATACGAAGACGGAAGGACCTTAAAATAATAGGTTCCGGATAATAGGAGCCTAACTCTTATGCAACAATCCAACCTAAATAGTAACGGAAGTATTGATTCCGAAACTATGAAAGTGAAAATCATCCATCGATAGTGCATGAAACTCACTGACTCTACAGTAAAAGAGAAACCAACAGAATTACTGTCTAAAAGGTCAGAATTTGAAAACTACTGTTTCCAGAGGCTCAAATGATTACTTAGCTAAATAAGAACCGAAGTTAAAATCCGTATAGGAATTTAATCTAAAGATTCTAAGTCTATTTATCAAAAAGTTACTAACTGACTTAGATAAAGAGACAAAAGACTCAATTGTAAACTATCGTAGAGTGCATAGGTATGAGGTAACATAAACCTATAACCTAAATAATAACAGGCTGCAGTAGATCTTGTGAAACAAGTATACTAAAAAATAGCAATGAGTAGTATAGAGGGATCAACAATATGAACATAATGATCCCTACACCACGACGGAAGAGCCTCCACTTTAGTCGCATAGAATAGCGAAGAAGAGGATCTCCTATAGTAAGAAATCGCATCCAAAGCTCGTCCAGTACAGTGCTTACAATGCAATACGGACCACACAACGGAATACATGAAGGTTGCGACCTTGCTGGTTGTGATAAAGATGACACGATTTACCCAGTGAAAAAAGATCCTCACATAGAGGAAAATTTCACGTTAAGATCCACAGTAGACAAGAGAGTAAATTACTCATGATCTCTGTGAAGATAGAGATGCTATCAACAGAAATGTATTGTGGTTGTTTATCTTAGCAATACCTGCTAAAACAACAGCGCCGGAGGATACGCGTATCCTATCATTCCGTCCTATAGATCAATAGAGCGTTAACAGTATTAGCTCAGAGATCTGGACAAGCCAACACATACGTCTGCAATTGATTAGCAAGCTGTGTCATAAATAAAACATCTTTGGGCGCTCCCATAGATAGCAAATCTGATTGAATACTTGTTTGTTGAGAGTCCATTCTGACAGCAACAAGCGACCCGTAAGAGAACGGGAGTCCGATAAAACAATCAGACGACCCAGAATATGACGGACCAAAACTGAACTTGGTGTACTATAACCAACAGACGGATTCTTTCCATTAAATTGAATAACGGAAACGAAAGAGTGCCTCCCTGGTTCCGGAGATACGCCACTACTGTCGAATTAAAGGACAGGAATTTGGGCATGCGTTTCTGAATAATGTTCATGCAATGACATAAAGCAAGCCTAAAAAACATTATTCCGCGGAAGTTAAACTGATAGCTAAAAGACTGCGGAACCCAAAGACCCTGGCACTTCGAATCCGTAGGGATCAGTATATATCCCAATCTGTTTGACTGGCAACCGTCATAACAGCCACACTCGGGTCCGGCAACTGCGGCGGCACTCTCTGAGTCAACCACCGAATGTTTGCCCCAGTCTGAATCTCTTGTAACACTAGATAGACAAGAGAATGTATAAATCGAGCAATTCATGGATTGCCGGAAAGTTGCCGTCGAAGAGAAGCTCCTCCGAGAACGAAGCGATTCTGAGAGAGTTCTTAACCTTACTATCCACGCGTGGATGTAGCTAGGGCTGCGTCACGTCTAACCAACTCCAATCAGCCACTGAAGGGCGGAGTTATACGTGAACAAACTACTGCCCTCAAAAGAAATTACATTGAGAATAATATCCCGTAAATCTTTTCTTGAAGACGTAATGATAACGCCTCAGTAAGGCGGATTACGTATAATAAAGCGTCTAAGTTAAGTCTACTATACATAATGTCGTTCCCAACATTGAAATTGGAAAAGACATAAACGGCGAAAAAGAATATATGCAGTCTTTAATCACACCGTCTAGACGCATATGAACTCTCGGTATGCCCTGCTCTGCCAAAATAAACTATTTGTAAAAATGATAAAATGGCAGAAATGAGCCACGCGGACAAGAAACTAAACTATCATGCTTAGTAGCAGGCTTGTATATATATATAAATATATAGCGTCGAAAAATAAAACACATGTTGTAATGACAATATTGGACTGCGTCGGTAAGTCAGGGACAATGTCCCTGTACCGATCGAAAAATCCGAGTCCAATGACGCTATAAGTCTCTTATCCAAGATCGCAGCAATGAAGTCCGAAAAATAATCACTGGAAGAAATGCCAGAAGATATGAAGGCATCTTCCGATACTACTAAAGGGAAAACTCGAAATCTTTCGAATCCCTTTCGCCATCCTGTCGGACCCTATAAAGCGTTCGGTCGTCCGTAGCTGATGCAACCGCGGACCGCACCGACCCAGCGCCGTCGGATAATTCCTGATTCGACCGAGAAACTGTCAATTGCTGGGATGCTGCGAAACAACTGTGCTAACTCGGATAGCACGTCCGTCACTGAGGCCTGAGGAGAAGCGGTCTTACGATGCATTGCCGCAGGAAGCTCCGAGATCGTTACCCCGTGCATACTTCCAATATGCGAGCGAACGGAGTGTATAGGCCTCGTGTCCCTTGGCTACCGGATGGCGCGACCTATTCGCCGTGGAATCACTGAATGCCGAAACTGATCGGATACTCGAGGTCACGTAGCCAATGTGCGGTCGTGTGCCCTGCTGTAAGGATGAGGAAGCATTAAAGACAGTCTCTCGGACTGTCAATATAACGGAGCGTCCCGAGCAACGGACATATGCTCCGAATGTAAAATATCTGAACCACAACATGCGGTCCCCTATGTTGTTGGCTTCCTCCGATCTGTCCTCAATCTGCCGTCACTGGGTGAGTACTAAAGTAATTAAAGTGCTCGCATCACCCAAATCTCCTTCCTAGACCGCAACGGACGAACCCGGCAGCCGAACCATTCGATGAATGTACGCTACACCGGGTGAGCTAGCGAATGTCACTCCGTAAGCGATAGACATATTCCATGAGCACTTATTGCCGCTAACTCTTCATTAACTATGATGACAGAGGCACACTTTTGAAAGACATCTCCATAACTCTTCGAACAAGAAACCAGAAATGCTTGGATAGCAAGCATAAAATAATAATATATATAGCGTCGTTCAATAATTCGAAAGTTTGTGTGACATTATTGGACTATGTCGGAACTGAGGGACGATGTCCCTGAACCGAACCAAAAATTTCTAAGTCCACCGACGCTATCAGTTTCTTATCCGGCATCGCAGCATATGTTGTTCCGAAAGGGAAAGCTTGAAATCCTCCGAATCCCTTTCGGTATCCCGTCGGACCGGATGAAACTTTCGGACGTCCGTACCCGCTTCCGCGGAGCGTCCCGACCCAGCATCGTCGGATAAAATATATGCGACAGATTCAGTTGATGCTGGGATGCTGCGATAAACTGTGCTATTAAGGAAAGCACGTCCGTTCCCGAGGCCTGTGCAGTAGCGGACTTACGATGCATTGCCGCTGGAAGCTCCGTGTACGTTGACTCCCGCACACTTCCTATGCGAACGTCCGGAGTCTGCAGGCCTCGAGTCCCCGGCTACCGACCCAGCGCTGTCGGATAATTCTCGATCCGACACCGTTTCTGTCGGCTGCTGGGATGCTGCGATAAGCTGTGCTATGTGCACAAGAATGTCCGGCGTCGAGACCTGCGGAGGCGCAGTCTATCGCTGCTTCGCCGAGGGCAGCTCCGCATCAGATGGCTCCCGCATACTTTTCCTATGCGAACGTTCGGAGTCCATCGGTCTCGAATCCCTGGCTGCCGGATGGTGTGACCTGGTCGCCGAAGAATCCTTGATCGGCGAAGCTGGTAATATATCGGCAGTCACGCAGCCAAGGTGCGGTCGTGTGCGCTGACGAGAAGAGGAAGCCTTAGCCGTCTCAGCGGACTGCCTATACAACGGAGCGTCCCGAGCGACGGACGTATGCTCCGCTAGCGACACATTTGTACCACAACATCTGGGGCCAGATGTTGTTGAACGAGAGAGGGGCCTCTCTCGCTTGCCGTCCGGATGGACCGGAACGAGCTATGAACCGGACTGAAAGGCTTCCTCCGTTCTCCCTCCGATCCGCCGTCACTGGGTGTGCATTAAGTTAATTTTATAGTGCTCGCATCACCCCAAAATTCCTTCTAGACCGCAACGGACGAACCCGGCTGCCGAACCATTCGGTGAATGGACGCTACACCGGGCGAGCTAGCGGACGTCAAAGGCCGTCGAACCTACTAGGGTCCTCTTAGGCAATTGGCGTATTACATGAGCACTTTTCCGCTAGCCCTTCATTAATTGTGAGACGGAGGCACACTGTTGGAAGACATCACAGATACATCACCCTAATCTTGATCGTCTGAAATAGAAATTGATAAAGTAGAGTGACCCTGCGGGGAAAGGACCGGAGTGTCCAAATCCCCAACAACATACCGTGACATACGCTTCCCATATTGTCATCGAAATCATACGATACAGAACAGGAGTTAATGCGAGTACACTGACCACATATAGAATGATAATAAGGTCAGAGGAAGACTTCCTCTTAAAACAATTGATCAATATCCTTTCAATGTGAAAAGAAAACAAGTCCTGGTACTCGCACTAACCCCTGGCAATCAAAATACATAATAATAATATGATCCATTAATATAGAAAAAATAATTGAAATCAAAATATTTTGAAAAAATATTTTTTCAGAACAGCCCAAGTTTCTGAAAAGTAACGTTGAGCCCCAATGGATCCCAAGCCTAAGTGTGGACAAAAATTTAAAAAAATATTTTAAACAATTTATTCAACACTTACGAACAATAATAATGTATCTAGTTATGATTAAAATAACATAAAGATATTATTATTTAGAAATCCCCCCCTCACACAGAGGGCTGTTGTAAATGTAAACAATGAGTGTAAAAACACTAAAATAAGACTCCAGGCACCCAGGCCCGAAATCAGTTACCAAAAATACACTATCTGATGCAAAACAGAGACTTCCAGGGAAGAAACTGCAGAACATCAGATGGTAGATGCAGAACACAACGCCTAACCACCCGTAGGTGAAGACGTAAACATGGGGAAAGAACAGAATTCATTCTGTTATTCAGCTAAAACTCCCAAGAAATTTTAGTAATAATAATTACAGAAACTATGCCAAAAGCATGGGAGAATAGCAAGGGGGAACTTAAAGGACAGGGAGAGAGGAAAACACTTGAAAAAACAGTGTAACTAAATAATCAGAATGACAACAAAATGGCTGCTGCCTTGAAAATAGGTAACTTAACATAACTTCATTAAAAAATTTTAAGTTACAGATGCACCCCAACCTGTTTGACTGGCATCCGTCATAACGGTAAAACTCGGATCCGGCAACTGCAGCGGAACTCCTTGAGTTAACCACTGAATGTTTGCCCAAGTCTGAATCTCTTGTTTCACTTGATCTGACAAGAGAACCTCTACATCGAGCGAATGAATTTTCACACTCCAATTCTGAGTCAGGAAAATTTGAAGAGGACGTGTGCGTAACCACCCCATCGGAATGAGATCCGCGGCGGCTCCGCACAGACCTATCAGTCTCATAAATTCTCTCGCCGTGACTTTGTCTGCGTGCAGACAATAGCGAGCGTAACAACTGACTAATTTCGCTCTGGTTAACGGCAGACGAACGAGATTGTTGTGCGTCTCGAAGCTCATTCCCAGATGAGTGAATGACTTGGACGGCACCAGATCCGACTTCTCCTCGTTTACTATAAAACCGAGACGTCGGAGCAATAGAAGAAGATTCTGAACATCGTTCTGAAGCGTTAACTCGTTGCCGTACCTCTGAAGAATGTCGTCCAGGTAGGCCGACGTTACCGCAGACGAATGAGCTCGGAAGTAGATCATTACCGAGTTCATTACCCGAGTGAAAGCCCAGGGTGCTAGATTCAATCCAAAGCACATCGCCCGGAATTGATACACCACTCCAAGGACTGCGAAGCGTAGATACTTTCGGAATGTCGGATGTACCATGACGTGAAAGTACGCATCTTTGAGATCTATGCTCATTGCATAATCGTTCACCCGAATACTCGCTCTGACCGATCGAATCGTCTCCATATAAAACTTCGGAGCGACGATCAGCTTGTTTATCCAGCTCAAATCTATGACTGGACGGAACGAGCCGTCTGGTTTCGGAACCAGAAACAGATGGCTGTAGAATCCCAGAGATTCCTGGTTTTCTACGACCTCTACCGCGTTCTTCATTAAAAGAGACTGCACCTCTGATAACAGAGCGTCTCTTTTCTGTGGATTTGACGGAAGATGAGTCCACTTTGGACTTCGAGTTAATGGAGGCTTTCGTTTGAAGGATATCTTCAGACCTTCCGAAGTCACTCCTCTCACCCAAGGGTCGTCCGTAATCGACGCCCACTCTTGTGAAAAACTCGACAACCTTCCGCCAACCGGAACGCGATAGAGGTTTAAGCCATCACCTCCTGGACCTGCGAGGCCTGCGGTAGGAGAAACCACGTCTTCCACGACCCGCACCTCGCCTCGTCGACCTCGGGGCATCCGACCAATTGTCCCAGCCTGAAGGACGTCCCGAACGAGAGTCGCTATCCTGACGGTCTCTCGAATAAGACCAAGAGGACGCACCGGAACCTCTATAGGAACCTCTCTTGGGCGCATTAGACCCAGAAGTACCTGTCTTATTCGTGTCTTATTCGTGTCTGCTGTATCCGACTTCTTAGGAGCAGATCTGAACAACAGAGAATCATTAGCTTTCTTTTTAATTTTATCATAAATAGCGGAAAGCTTGCCGTCAAAGAGAAGTTCTCCTGAGACCGAAGCGACTCTAAGAGAGTTCTTCACCTTAGAATCCACTAGTGTGGATGTAGCTAGGGCTGCGTCACGTCTAACCAACTCCAGATTTGCCACTGAAAGGGCGGAGTTACACGTGGAATAAGCTACTGCCCTTGAAAGAAGTCTTAAAGAGGATTGTATATCCTGAAACTCTTCCCCTTGAAGGCGCAGTGATAACGCCTTAGTAAGGTGATCTGCGTAAGATAAGGCATCTAAATTGGCTCTGTTAGACGCAATAGTTGTTTCCAACACCGCGGTTGGAATAGAAGCTGACGACGGTAATGATAGCTCTAAGTCTTCCGCCTCGTCGTCCATACGCAGAGGAACTCTCGGTATACCCTGTCCTGCCGTATCGAATTTATTCCTTGCATTAATGAAAGGCAGGTTGAGAGTATTAGCGGACAAGAAACCTGCTTTCCCCGTCCTGGAAGCAAGTTTAAATATAGCGTCGTTCAATAATTCAAATGTTCTAGCAACATTATTGGACTGCGACGGAAACTCGGGAGCGATGTCCCTGAACCGCTCAAAAAATTCAGAGTCCAATGACGCTATAATTCTCTTGTCCGGAAGCGCAGCAGTCTGGCCCGACGGAACAACTTGAGGGAGAAAGTGCCGGATGAAGTCCACGGCAGCTTTATGTTGTTCCGAAAGGGATAGCTCCAAGTCATCCGTATCCCTTTCACCATCCGGTCGGACCTCATGATGTTCCCGGTCGTCCGCCCCCGATGCTTCGGCGGAGCGTACCGACCCAGCGCCGTCGGATAATTCTCTATCCGACACCGTTTCTGTCGGCTGCTGGGATGCTGCGATAAGCTGTGCTATCTGCACAAGAATGTCCGGCGTCGAGACCAGCGGAGGCGCAGTCTTTCGCTGCTTCGCCGAGGGCAGCTCCGCATCAGATGGCTCCCGCATACTTTTCCTATGCGAACGTCCAGAGTCCATCGGTCTCGAATCCCTGGCTGCCGGATGGTGTGACCTGGTCGCCGAAGAATCCTTTATCGGCGAAGCTGGTAATATATCGGCGGTCACGCAGCCAAGGTGCGGTCGTGTGCGCTGACGAGAAGAGGAAGCCTTAACAGTCTCTGCAGACTGCTTATACAACGGAGCGTCCCGAGCGACGGACGTATGCTCCGCTAAAGACACATTTTGTACCACAACATCTGGTCCCAGATGTTGTTGTACGAGAGAGGGACCTCTCTCGCTCGCGGCCCGGCTGGACCTGGACGAGCTAGGAACCGGACTAAAAGGCTTCCTCCGTTCTCGCTTACTATCCGCCGTCACTGGGTGTGCATCTATTATGTTTATAGTGCTCGCATCACCCAAAATTTCCTCTTGGACCGCATCGGACGAACCCGGCTGCCGAACCATTCGGTGAATGGACGCTACACCGGGCGAGCTAGCGGACGACATTTGTCTAATCTCCATGAGCACTTTTGCCGCTAGCTCTGAATTCATTTGTGACGACGGACGCACACTTGAAGAAGATAACATGGAAACATCACCCTGTTCTGGTTCCTCTGAAATAGAAACTGAGAGAGTAGAGTAGAGAGTAGAGCCGGTATCGCTCTTTCTCCAGAAACAACATATCGTGACACACGTTTCCAATGTTTCTCATCCCAATGTTCACATATAGGACAGGGATTAATGCGAGAACACTGACTACAATTAATACAATGATCATGAAAGTCAGAGGAAGATTTCTTCCTATTACAATTTGAACAACGTCCCTTCATTGTGAAAGAACAACAATAAGTCCTAGTTACTCGCAAAAACCCCTGACCCAAAGATACATAATAACATGATCCATTAATAAATGAAAAAACAATTGCAAAACAAAATAATTTTGAAAAAATATTTTTTCAGCGAAGCCCAAGTTGCTGAAAAGTAACGTTGAGCCCCGATGGATCCGATGGCAAAGTGTGGTCAAAAATTTTAAATTTATATAAAATAATTAATGAGACACTTTCGGATAATATAAATGTATCCTATAGTGAGATAAACTACAGCAAAGGCAAACAGCCCCCCTCAAAAAAGGCTGTTGCCAATGAAAACAAACAGTGTAAAAACACCAGAAAACATGACTCCAGGCACTGAAAAAACTGGCCTGGAATCAGTCATCAATTACACTCTATCTGATGCAAAACAGAGACTCCCAGGGGAGAATCTGTAGAACATCAGATGGAAGATGCAGAACACAACGTTATACACCCATGGGTGAAAACGTAACTATGGGGAAAATAACAGAAAACATTCTGTGACCAAGCAACTCTCCCAGGAATTTTTTAGAAATGAAATTTCTCAAAAATATGCCAAAAGCATGGGAGAATTGCAAGGGGGGACTTTAGAAGGCTAGGGGAGAGGAAACACTGAATAAGCAGTGCAACAATTAGCAAGAATGACAACAAGAGGCCCATGCCTCGAAAATAGGCAACTTAACATAATTTCATCAAAAAATTTTAAGTACAGCCCTGATTATTTTTTGTCACTTCTTTTTCCTCTCCTCCTTCTATCCTCCTTAGAATCACATTTTCTCCAAAAATTACGTGTCTGGCATCCTTTAAACTGAGATTTACAAGCACAAAGATCAGTGAGATGTTGACTGATGAAGGGCCAAACAGAGAATGATAATTGGCGCCAATTTCGGGACGACTGCGTCACTGCGCATGCGCAGTAGAGGCGTAGTATGGAGGTCCTTTAGGACATGATTTCTTTTTGTTTTGGATGCAAATTTTGGGGATTGGGGGGCAAAATTTGTGTTTGGCCCTGGTTTTGTTAGAGTTAGCACCAGCTAAGTCTGGGTCATTGGTACAGTATAAAAATATCGGGCCGTGTCAGTTTTCGAACTTGCTTCAGATATTATTGCAAAAGACCTGTATGGCAACTATTAGTCAAATCGGAGAATGTTATTGTGCTAATAGTGTGAGGATGCCCGGACACCCACCTGGACACACACCGATCGTCGCCAAACCATAGGTCTCAGTTGTTAACACAACTCGACCAAAAATATGCATCTCTATGGGGTTATTATAGACCATATTCATAAAATGCAGTACTTGGGGATTATGTAATATAAGCCTGTGTGCTCAATACTTTTGCAAAGGACATTTTCACCTCATACTAAAAGTGGATGAGGGAAGTGGACTGGCTCGCTCCTCCTCACTCAACAATACTAACACTACATGGTAGTGATATTTAGGAGCACTGAAGGGTCTTAATGCCGTCAGTACCACCACTGATACCAATTACAATTTTTTCCCAGAACACTGCTAATTAGTAAAATACTGGATATCGGTAACAGGATATCCCTGTTAAATGAATAGTTCTCATTTCTCTTTTACACAATTCTTTAAAATATCTATAATACTTTATCAAAATCTGTTAAGAGAATCACTGTCATCAAAATGTAGACCACATTTGTATGATTTATTTCAGAAATTCTACAACTGAAAATTGTTTATGATGATACATGATAATAATATCCTGGTTCCAAAATAATAAAAGCATGGCTGGAAAAAACAAGTGCAATGTGAAGCATGAGCAATATATCCATGATGAAATGTTTACACCTCAACTGGAATTTTCTTCAATGAACACTGTATTGTCAGTGGATTCTCAGGTGAGGTTTTCCCATGAATATCAGTTGATCATGTGATTTATCCCATAAATACCAGTTGATCATGTGACATTTGAACATTGTGCATTGATATTACGCACTGCATTCGATTTTCCAGAATCTATATTTACATTCTGTAATTTCTGTTTATATTCTATAAATAGACAGTTTCCCCAACTCGAATGGGAGGTGTATTTTAGGCACTATATTGACAGCCGACAGGAACTATTTTGTATCAGAAAACTGTGTTGTTTTGTTTCTGTTTTTAAGAACAGAACTTGACCGAATTATGGTTAGTCAAGGTAGTGTCTTGTAGATAAGCCAAGACAAAACATCCTGTCCGGACATAAAAAAAATTATGTTTTAGGAAGGGAATAAACATAAGAATTGAATCATGATTATTCAACATCCACGAGCTGATGAAACAACTTGATCACACGCAAATTTATCATGAACTGCTTTGTGGTTCATGGAATTTGCATGTGATCATTATGTTTCATCACCTTGTGGATTTCAAACAGTCATGATTCAATTCTTAAATATCACTACTTTCTAAATTCAACAAGGGCAAATCATTGTCAATAAAGTAAGGACAAAACCTTTCCTATGTGGAGATTCTTCTCCCCATACTGGTCTATCAGCATATGAAAGGACTACTACCAATTTGATTATAGCTAAAAGGTAAAATATTTGAACAGATGGATGAAATTCCTATTTTCCAGATCAAATTAGGGCAATAACTCTGGTAAGAAAGTGCAGATGGAATCTGTCCTATGTGGATCCTTCCCCCATGCTGGTCTACCAACATACCATATGACAACCAAATTCAATTGTACACACCCGCACTAAAAGGTGAAATGTTCTTATGGATGGATGGAATCTTCTAAGACCTAGAAGGGCCCCAAATCTGGCAAGAAAGTTCAGATTAAATCCATCCTGATTGAAGATCTTTAACCCCCCGCTGGTCTATAAGCATACCAAATTTAGCATACCTACACTGGAGTTAGAGCTAGAAGGATAACTTTTTGTACATACAGATGCATTTTTTAAGTCCAAAAAGGTCAACAATTCAGGCAACAAAGTGCAGACAGAATCCATCCTATGTGGAGATCATTTCCCCTATGTTCGTCTATCAGCATAACATGAGTCAATAAAATTAGATTATCCAGACTGGAGCTACAAAGTGAAATGTCTGTATGGCCGGATGAACACACAGTAGGATGCCTGTTCAAAGAAGTCCAAACAGGCCACAACTCTGGCACGACAGTGCGGACAGAACCTGTCTATCAGCAAATCAAAAACAACCCAATTTGAGTACACATACCTGAGCTACAAAGCAATATGTTTGTATGGATGGATGCAAAGGTGAAGAAAAAAAATTGCAAACACACACAGGGGGATGGAAGTCTCCACTTGTTACCTCCAAATCCTCCGTTGGAGGTCGGGAGTATAATAAGGGTGAAAGCATCTCACCTCTCTTGATCTCATCAAGTATCTAACTAAACGTCCTCTCAGAACTGCCAATGTTTGATTATCAAAATCTGCTGGACTAATACCTGAAAATAAACAACATCATGTAGGCAACCAAAAAAAGTTATTTCTCAACTCAACTCCAAAGATATTTTTAATGAATACACTGTGTCTTTCTCTCAGCATATTATAAAACTTCAACCTGACAAAATGTTTTGGTGTACCAAAAAAGCAATATATTACAATTTGTAATACATACATTACACATATTTCTCATCACTATGAACTACCAGTGTGTATTGGATCACCAGAAAATAATTCAATTTTTAGGCATTAGGTAACTTGTAAATGTGAAAACTATTAGAACAAGAGATTGTTACTTGAAAAGTGACTATGCCCCCGCTGTGGCAATGATCTTGATCAGTGATGTTGACCTCCATCGAACAAAAAAAAATAAAACTTTTGCGCGACACTTCATCTCCCCATAAGCAATATGTATGCCAAGTTTCAACAAAATCCAACTGGAAAAATTGTGAGCACTGCTCACTAAGTGATACCACCCACTCCCACCAAGAAACGTTTAACTGGTAGAGTGCTGGAAGCCCATATTTGGGCTTTATTCTGAAGTGCCTGTACCACAATTTAAAGGCATCATGTTCTGTGGATGTGTTTCATATTATCTTTGAAGTGATGTTATTTTATCTGTTAGGATTCGCCTTGTTACAATTCATGGGAAAGTGCCTACTGGCACTCTCCCATAAATTGTAACAAGGCAAAGCTGCACAAAGAAATTGTAATGACCAAAAATAATTTAGCACTCTACAAGTTAACAACAGTAAAAGTGTGTTTAATTAGAGAGCACAAACACTGACACCAATGTTTGAAGGTTTCATTGAAATCCATTTGCTAGTTTGAAAGACGTTGTGGATAGTAAATGTCAACCCCCCCCCCCCCCCCCCCCCCCCCCCCCCCCCCCCCCCAGCAAGCTTGAATTGACAAAGCCCATTTTTAAATATGGGAAACCCTAAAAATGGAAATATCTGAAAATAAAACAGGAGGTGCACATCTTCAATATATGTAAAAGGTCTGAAAGTTTCAATGAATCTGTTCAATGGTTTAAGAGGAGTTGCGGATAGCAGATCTGTACACATTGAATTTGACAAAGTTCATTTTTCAATATGGGAAACTGTTAAAAAGAAAATATCTGAAAACAAAATAGGAGGTGCACATCTTCAATGTATGTAAAAGAATGTCTGAGAGTTTCAATGAAATCTGTTCACTGGTTTAAGAAGAGTTGCGGATAGCATATGTGTACCCTCCCCCCCCCCCCAAAAAAAACCGTAACACCACTATAGCATAACGGACGGATGGACGTGTGTCTGAATATGAAAATATCTGAAAGAAAAGTTAAAAAATTTATAGTAATTTATATATTTTTTATACTTACCAATGACCCAGACTTAGCTGGTGCTAACTCTAACAAAACCAGGGCCAAACACAAATTTTGCCCCCCAATCCCCAAAATTTGCATCCAAAACCAAAAGAAATCATGTCCTATAGGACCTCCATTCTTTGCCCCCACTGCGCATGCGCAGTGTCAAGGACGTTCCGAAATTGGCGCCAATTATCATTCTTACTGGCAGTGCCTGGTCAGCGCTATGTACTCAGCGGGGAGGTAAGAGTTCCCAACTCCTGGGAGGGCCATCCCCGTCTGGGTCATTGGTAAGTATAAAAAATATATAAATTACTATAAATTTTTTAACATTTTTACACTGTACCAATGACCCAGACTTAGCTGAATAGTAAAAAGGCTGGAGGGCCTAGGACATAGAGGAAAATCCAATAAGCTCAACTATATAAAATAGAGGCAACCCCTCAAGGAGAAAAGGAGTATTAGGCTTTACATGTATCTTTCTTATTTTATGTTAAATTAGAAAGATACAATACCCTTCATAATTGAGCACAATAACATTCATGTTCTCTATTAACATCCAGTATAACCCTTTATACTAATTATTTTTAAAGTAAGCCAATAAATAAAGTTAGTCCAGAGAATTGAGACTCTTTATATTCTTTTAAAAGTGTCCGAGGATTGTATATTAACGCCCGTTTGACACTTGACATATACGAATGCTTCACACCGAGCTACACTTTAAAAATATGACATGAATGAATTTTAACATTAATATTACACTTTAAAACCATTCCAGAAGCGACTCAGAAATACTGACTTCGGAGGAGGCATTCCCTTGCTTTTCACTATAAAGCAGGTGACCTAAGGGAACACCCTCCCCCCCCCCCTTCCCCTGGGTCAAATAGCCCAGAGTGAAGAGGGCAGCCAGACGGAGTCACTGCCGGAACAGAAAGCCTGCATAACTATAGTTGCAACTGTTTACTGAACGACATTCTGAGCAACAGATAACGGACCTAAACAATGCAGGTCTCCAGAAATGGACTAAGTATTTCTGAGATAAAAATTCGTGAATGTGGATGGCTGAGACCAATAAGCAGCCTTCATTAAATCTGTAATAGCAATACTATTAGCGCAAGCCCAAGAAGTAGCAAGAGCTCTTACTTCATGAGCGGAAATCTTAAGCACAGACTGCTGAGAAGAAGATAAACTCTCATAAGCAGTACGGATAGTTAATTGAATCCATCTAGCAATAGAATGGACCGAAATGTCCCTTCTATTAGGCATCAAAGACAGAAAGAAACGTTTTCGTCCCTTTCTGATAAACTGAGATCTCTGTTTATAGATACGTAACGCTCTAACAGGACAGAGTAAAGGCCTATGCCCGTCTGAAGACGGAAGAGCCTTAATGACAATAGGTTCCGGATATTTATTAGGAGCCTGATTCTTAGCTAAAAAACCCACATTAGTAGTGAAGGTGATAGTGTTCCCGACACTACGATAGTGAGAATCATCCACCGACAGTGCATGAAGCTCACTGACTCTTCTAGCAGAAGAGAAAGCTAAGAGAAAAGCTGTCTTATAAGATAAGAATTTGAAATCTACTGTCCCAAGAGGTTCAAATAGCTTTTCCTTCAGTTTAAGAAGAACCCAAGGTAAATTCCATTTAGGAATTAACCTAAGAGTTCAGGGTCTATTTATCGAGAAGTTTCTAACCAACTTAGATAAAGAGACATTAGATCCAATTTGTAAACTATCATGATGTGCATAGGTATCAGATAACATAGACCTATAACCCTTAATAGTAACAGGCTGCAGTTTGATTTCGTCAAACAAGTATACTAGAAAGTTTGCAATGTCTGGTATAGAGGGATCGAAAATATCTACAGAATGATCCCTACACCAACGACGAAAAACCTTCCACTTAGCCGCATAGTTTAGCGAAGAGGAGGTCCTCCTACAGTTAGAAATCGCGTCCACTGCTCGTCCTGTAAAGTGCTTGCCATGCAAGAAGGACCGCACAACGGAAAAACGTGAAGGTTGAGACCTTGCAGGTTGTGATGGAGTTGACGCGATTTCCCCTGCGAAAGAAGATCCTCCCGTGGAGGAAGCTTTCGCGGTAGGTCCCACAACAGACACCTGAGTAGATTTATCCATGGTCTCTGTGGAGACAGAGATGCTACCAACAGAATCTTGCATTGAGATTGTTTTATCTTTAGCAATACTTGCTGAATTAACGGCGCTGGAGGATACGCATATCCTATCATTCCGTCCCAAGGGATCGACAGAGCATCTACTGCAAATGCTCTTGGATCCGGACACGGAGACACATACGTCTGCAACTGATTGTTGAGATGTGTCGCAAATAAATCTATCATTGGCCGTTCCCATTGGTAGCAAATCTGATTGAATACTTGTTTGTTGAGAGTCCACTCCGACGGCAACAAGCGACCCTTTCGTGAAAGGGAGTCTGCTAGTACATTCAGACGACCTGGTATGTGACGGACCGAAAGAAGAACCTGATGTTCTAGCGCAAACAGAAGGATTCTTTCCGTTAGATTGAACAACGGAACTGAATGAGTGCCTCCCTGATTCCGTATATACGCCACTACTGTCGTATTGTCGGATAGGATTTGGACATGAGCGTTGTGAATAATGTCCATCCAATGACGTAACGCAAGCCAAATTGACATCATTTCCTTGATGTTTATGTGCTTGCCCAGGAATTGCGGATCCCAAAGACCCTGGCATCTCGAATCCGTTGGGATCAATGATGCACCCCAACCTGTTTGACTGGCATCCGTCATAATGGTAAAACTCGGATCCGGCAACTGCAGCGGAACTCCCTGAGTTAACCACTGAATGTTTGCCCAAGTCTGAATCTCTTGTTTCACTTGATCTGACAAGAGAATGTCTATGTCGAGCGAATGAATTTTCACACTCCAATTTTGAGTCAAGAAAATTTGGAGAGGACGCGTGCGTAACTGCCCCATCGGAATGAGATCCGCAGCGGCTCCGCACAGACCTATCAGTCTCATAAATTCTCTCGCTGTGACTTTGTCTGCGTGCAGACAATAGCGAGCGTAACAACTGACTAATTTCGCTCTGGTTAACGGCAGACGAACGAGATTGTTGTACGTCTCGAAGCTCATTCCCAGATGTGTGAATGACTTGGACGGCACCAGATCCGACTTCTCCTCGTTTACTATAAAACCGAGACGTCGGAGCAATAGAAGTAGATTCTGAACATCGTTCTGAAGCGTTAACTCATTGCCGTACCTCTGAAGAATGTCGTCCAGGTAGGCCGACGTTACCACAGACGAATGAGCTCGGAAATAGATCATTACCGAGTTCATTACCCGAGTGAAAGCCCAGGGTGCTAGATTCAGTCCGAAGCACATAGCCCGGAATTGATACACCACTCCTAGGACTGCGAAGCGTAGATACTTTCTGAATGTCGGATGTACCATGACGTGAAAGTACGCATCTTTGAGATCTATGCTCGTTGCATAATCGTTCATCCGAATACTCGCTCTGACTGACCGAATCGTCTCCATATAAAACTTCGGAGCGACGATCAGCTTGTTTATCCAGCTCAAATCTATGACTGGACGGAACGAGCCGTCTGGTTTCGGAACCAGAAACAGATGGCTGTAGAATCCCGGAGTCTCCTGGTTTTCTACGACCTCTACCGCGTTCTTCATTAAAAGAGACTGCACCTCTGATAATAGAGCGTCTCTTTTCTGCGGATTTGACGGAAGTTGAGTCCATTTTGGACTTCGAGTTAATGGAGGCTTTTGTTTGAAGGATATCTTTAGACCTTCCGAAGTCACTCCTCTCACCCAAGGGTCGTCCGTAATCGACGCCCACTCTTGTGAAAAGCTCGACAACCTTCCGCCAACTGGTACGCGATAGAGGTTTAAGCCATCACCTCCTGGACCTGCGAGGCCTGCGGTAGGAGAAACCACGTCCTCCACGACCCGCACCTCATCCCGTCGACCTCGGGGCGTCCGACCGGTTGTCCCGGCCCGAAGGACGTCCCGAACGTGAGTCGCTACCTTGACGGTCTCTTGAATAAGACCAAGAGGACGCACCGGAACCTCTATAGGAACCTCTCTTGGGCGCATTAGACCCAGAAGTGCCTGTCTTATTCTTGTCTGCCGTATCCGACTTCTTAGAAGCAGATTTGAACAA
Organism: Pictodentalium vernedei; assembly: GCA_031216915.1. Taxonomy (NCBI): domain Eukaryota; kingdom Metazoa; phylum Mollusca; class Scaphopoda; order Dentaliida; family Dentaliidae; genus Pictodentalium; species Pictodentalium vernedei. The sequence continues at coordinate 302,246,174 of CM062294.1, forward strand.
CAGAGAATCTGAAGCTTTCTTTGTAATTTTATCATAAATTGCAGAAAGCTTGCCGTCAAAAAGAAGTTCTCCGGAGACCGAAGCGACTCTGAGAGAGTTCTTCACCTTAGTATCCACGAGTGTGGATGTAGCTAGGGCTGCGTCACGTCTAACCAACTCCAGGTTTGCCATTGAAAGGGCGGAGTTACACGTGGAATAAGCTACTGCCCTTGAAAGAAGTCTTAAAAAGGATTGTATATCCTGAAATTCTTTCCCTTGAAGGCGCAGTGATAACGCCTTAGTAAGGTGATCTGCATAAGATAAGGCATCTAAACTGGCTCTGTTAGACGAAATAGTTGTTTCCAACACCGCGGTTGAAATAAACGCCGACGACGGTAATGATAGCTCTAAGTCTTCCGCTTCATCATCCATACGCAGAGGAACTCTCGGAATACCCTGTCCTGCCGTGTCGAATTTATTCCTTGCATTAATGAAAGGCAGGTTGAGAGTATTGGCGGACAAGAAACCTGCTTTCCCCGTTTTGGAAGCAAGTTTGAATATAGCGTCGTTCAATAATTCAAATGTTCTTGCAACATTATTGGACTGAGACGGAAACTCGGGAGCGATGTCCCTGAACCGCTCAAAAAAATCAGAGTCCAATGACGCTATAATCCTCTTGTCCGGAACCGCAGCAGTCTGGCCCGACGGAACAACTTGAGGGAGAAAGTGCCGGATGAAGTCCACGGCAGCTTTATGTTGTTCCGAAAGGGATAGCTCCAAGTCATCCGCATCCCTTTCACCATCCGGTCGGACCTCATGATGCTCCCGGTCGTCCGCCTCCGATGCTTCGGCGGAGCGTACCGACCCAGCGTCGTCGGATAATTCCCGATCCGACACCGTTTCTGTCGGCTGCTGGGATGCTGCGATAAGTTGTGCTATCTGCACAAGTACGTCCGGCATCGAGGCCTGCAGAGGCGCAGTCTTTCGCTGCTTCGCTGAGGGCAGCTCCGCATCTGATGATTCCCGCATACTTTTCCTATGCGAACGTCCGGAGTCCATCGGCCTCGTGTCCCTGGCTACCAGATGGTGTGACCTGGTCGCCGAAGAATCCCTGATCGGCGAAGCTGGTAAAATATCGGCGGTCACGTAGCCAAGGTGCGGTCGTGTGCGCTGACGAGAGGAAGAAGCCTGAGCAGTCTCCGCGGACTGCCTATACAACGGAGCGTCCCGAGCGACAGACGTATGCTCTGCCTGCGACACATTTTGTACCACAACATCTGGTCCCAGATGTTGTTGTACGAGAGAGGGGCCTCTCTCGCTCGCGGCCCAGCTGGACCTGGACGAGCTAGGAACCGGACTCAAAGGCTTCCTCCAATCTCGCCTACTATCCGCCGTCACTGGGTGTGCACGTTGAATGTTTATAGTGCTCGCATCACCCAACATTTCCTCCTGGACCGCATCGGAAGAACCCGGCTGCCGAACCATTCGGTGAATGGACGCTACACCAGGCGAGCTAGCGGACGACATTTGTTTAATCTCCATGAGCACTTTTGCCGCTAGCTCTGTATTCATTTGTTACGACGGAAGCGCACTTGCGGAAGATAACATGGAAACATCACCCTGTTCTTGTTCCTCTGAAATAGAAACTGAGAGAGTAGAGTGACCTTGCAGAGAAAGAGCCGGCATAGCCCTTTCTCCACTAACAACATATCGTGACACACGTTTCCAATGTTTGTCATCCCAATATTGACATATAGAACAGGGATTAGTGCGAGAACACTGACTACAATTAATACAATGATCATGAAAGTCAGAGGAAGATTTCTTCCTATTATAATTTGAACAATATCCTTTCATTGTGAAAAGTCAACAACAAGTCCTAGTTACTCGCACAAACCCCTGACACAAAGATACATAATAACATGATCCATTAATAATGAAAAAACAATTGCAAATCAAAATAATTTTTGAAAAATATTTTTTCAGCGAAGCCCAAGTTTCTGAAAAGTAACGCTGAGCCCCGATGGATCCGATGGCTAAGTGTGGTCAAAAATTTTAAATTTATATTAAATAATTAATGCAACACTTACGGATAATAAAAATGTATCTTATAGTGAGATAAACTACACCAAAGGCAAACAGCCCCCCTCAAAAGAGACTGTTGCCAATGTAAACAAACAGTGTAAAACACCAGAAAACATGACTCCAGGCACTGAATAAACTGGCCCGAAATCAGTCATCAAAATTACACTCTATCTGATGCAAGACAGAGACTCCCAGAGGAGAATCTGCAGAACATCAGATGGAAGATGCAGAACACAACGTTTATACACCCATGGGTGAAAACGTAACTATGGGGAAAATAACAGAAAACATTCTGTAACCAAGCAACTCTCCCAAGAGAATTTAGAAATGATCTTTCTCAAAAATATGCCAAAAGCATGGGAGAATTGCAAGGGGGGACTTAGAAGACCAGGGGAGAGGAAACACTGAATAAGCAGTGCAACTTTTTAGCAAGAATGACAACAAGAGGCCCATGCCTCGAAAATAGGCAACTTAACATAATTTCATAAAAAAATTTTAAGTACAGCCCTGATTATTTTTTGTCACTCCTTTTTCCTCTCCTCCTTCTATATCCTCCTTAGAATCACCATTTCTCCAATAATTACGTGTCTGGCATCCTTTAAACTGAGATTTACAAGCACAAAGATCAGTGAGATGTTGACTGATGAAGGGCCAAACAGAGAATGATAATTGGCGCCAATTTCGGAACGTCCTTGACACTGCGCATGCGCAGTGAGGGCGAAGTATGGAGGTCCTATAGGACATGATTTCTTTTGGTTTTGGATGCAAATTTTGGGGATTGGGGGGCAAAATTTGTGTTTGGCCCTGGTTCTGTTAGAGTTAGCACCAGCTAAGTCTGGGTCATTGGTACAGTATAAAAATCCAGGAGGTGCACATCTTCAATGTATGTAAAAGAATGTCTGAGAGTTCCAATGGTGTTTGTTCAAGGTTTAAGAGGAGTAGTGGATAGCAGATCTATACCCCTCCCTACTAAAACCTGAATTGACAAAGACAATTTTTGAATATGGGGAACTGTAAATATGAAAATATCTGAAAAGAAAATAGGAGGTGCACATCTGCAACGTATGTAAAAGAAGGTCTGAAATTTTCAATGAAATCTGTTCAATGGTTTAAAAGGAGTTGTGGATAGCAGATCTGTACAGAATGTCAATTAAATTTGACAAAGTTCATTTTTCAATATGGGAAACTGTAAAAAAGAAAATATCTGAAAACAAAATAGGAGGTGAACATCTTCAATGTATGTAAAAGAATGTCTGAGAGTTTCAATGCGATCCGTTCACTAGTTTAAGAGGAGTTGAGGATAGAAGATGTGTACATCCCTAAAGCATAACGGATGGATGGACATCGAAATATGAAAACATCTGAAAGAAAAATAGGAGGTGCACATCTTCAATGTATGAAAAAGAAGGTCTGTGAGTTCCAATGGAGTTTGTTCAATGGTTTAAAAGGAGTACCGGATAGCAGATCTATACCCCTCCCTACTAAAACCTGAATTGACAACGACCATTTTTGAATTTGGGAACTGTAAATATGAAAATATCTGAAAAGAAAACAGGAGGTGCACATCTGCAATGTATGTAAAAGAAGGTCTGAAAGTTTCAATGAAATCTGTTCAATGGTTTAACAGGAGTTGCGGAGAGAAGATCTGTACAGAATGTCAATTGAATTTGACAAAGTTCATTTGCCAATATGGGAAACTGTAAAAATGAAAATATCTGAAAAGAAAATAGGAGATGCACATCTTCAATGTATGTAAAAGAAGGTCTGAGAGTTTCAATGAAATCTGTTCACTGGTTAAAGAGGAGTTGCGGATAGCAGAACTGTCCAGAATGTCAATTGAATTTGACAAAGTTAATTTTTCAATATGGGAAACTGTAAAAATGAAAATATCTGAAAAGAAAATAGGAGGTGCACATCTTCAATGTATGTAAAAGAAGGTCTGAGAGTTTCAAAGAAATCTGTTCACTGGTTTAGGAGTTGCAGAAAGCAGGTGTGTACCCCCCACATCGCACTGGATGGACAGACGGAAGGACGGATGGACGTACAGACGGACCAAGTGATCACTATTTACCTCCCACTTTTCAAGTGGGTGGTATAACTAGCATCTCAGAGTTATGGAGCAGACTCGAAAATCTTCCTGACAGACAGTTGACCTTGATATGTGACCTTGACCTCCATCAAACAAAAATAATTTGGTGTGCAACACATCATCTCATCATAAGCAACATGTATACCAAGTTTCAACAAAATCCTATGGAGCTATTCAGAGTTATGGAGCGGACATGAAAATCCTTCTGACAGATGGACAGACAGAAATGACAAACACTATGTGCCCCTTAAAAAGATTTTTCGGGGGCATAAAAATTTAAATGTAAACAAAACACATCAGGAAACATGTGGATTATTGACGATATTCTGCAGTACAGGTTATGTGGGTAGCTTTTTGGAACAACCTTCCATCCACCATCCTCAGGTTAGTATTGATTTAATAATGAGAGATGAAAGGACAATATTGATCTGGAAAAGAGGGATGATGGATCATAATTCTTCTGAAGACAGGGGTTGAAAGATCAGTATTGATCTGAAGATGAGTGATCAAGGGCGGCCAGTTAACAATTAACAATTTGGTTATGCAGGGCTTATATTTCATCTAAATTGGGGAGAATCCATTTGGATTCTCGCAAAAATGGTTGCGAAAACCTAAACTGAATTCGATAATATTAAAAAAAATAAACAATATTTACCAATAAAACCTTACAAATATGGATGTCATTGGAACAGGCTCATTCGGCCGGTTCCAATGACAGCCATATTTGTAGAATTTTATTGACAAAGTGTCTCAGTGGTAGACTGTTGGACTTCTAAGCTAGAGGTCCCGAGTTCAATCCCCATCTGGGACAACCCAGGTTGTGTCCTTGGGCAAGGCACTTTATTCTGGTTGCTTATGGTGCACATGTCTTCAACCGCTGTAACCCTGCTTGAGCGGAGCTTGAACAGAGTTAGAATGTTGAGGAGCTGACAGTTGCCCGTCGATGCTCAGTGGTTCTCTCCGGGTACTCCGGCTTCCTCCGCCCGTAAAACTGTCACTGTCACGATTAGCCATTGTGCATAAGTATGTGACCTTAATCACCAATAAATAAATAAATAAATAAATAAATTGACAAAGTGTCAGGATATTTTAGGTCATGTTAGCCCTGTATGTTTAATTTGCTGTTGCTATGTTAGGTTATGGGTTAAATTGACTCAATTCTTTTTATGCAAATCCAAGCAGAGGGGCAGCAAGAATCTACATGGATTCTCACTGGTTTTGTTGCACAAATTTGTGAATCGATTCTCATCGAACTATAAGCCCTGGGTATCGGCTATCACTTATCAGAAAATTGGTTACTGCGGGTAACTGTTACAGAGAGTGTGATGCTATTATCCTCAAAAACTGTCAAAATAACTGATAACCAGTCATTAACCAGTCAAAGAAAATGGTTAACCAGCAAAAAACAAGAGGCCCCAGAGGGGCTTGAGGCACTCACCTGACATGGTAGTCTAAATATCAAACCAGGGACTTGTCTTGAATAAGCTGCATACGTCCCTCCTAAGAAAAGCATATACCAACTAGACGAAGCTATTGTGCCCACACAATACACAGGATTTTCCTTCTATTTTCAGTTCCTGCACTCACACATCCCAAAATTGAGATAAACGCATAAAAAACAATTTTTTTTTATTTTTGTTCAGAAATTTTCGAAGTCCCAAACAAAATTTGTTCAGACTAAAATTTGTTTTTCTTCTTCTTAAAATGGACCAAAACTCATAAAAAAACAAAGAACTAATTTCTAAAGAACTAAAGTCCCACCAGGCCCCCAAATTTTCAGTGTAAAAAAAAATTATTTTTTTTGTCTTAAAATTGACCAAAATGCATAAAAAACAGAACAAGGGGCCTGAGGGCGCTCACCTGACATGGTAGCCTAAATATCAACCCAGAGAATTGATTTCAACAAGTTGCATCTGCTCCTCCTAAGAAAAGCTTATACCAAATATCCAAAGATTCTGACAAGTGGATCAAAAAAAAAAAGATTTTTAAAGAATATTCCTCATATTGAACTAAGTTATAATTCAGGCTCCCACAGGGAGCCCATATATGAACCCAGGGACTTGGCTTTAACAAACTTGAATCTCACCCCCCTAAGGATGCTGCACACCAAATATCAAAATATTCCGACTGCTGGATCTGAAGAAGATTTTTAAAGAAAATTCCTCATTTTGAACTAAGTTACAATTCGAGCTCCCACAGTGAGTCCAAATATGGACCTAGGGACATGGCTTGAACAAACTTGAATCTCACCCCCTAAGGATGCTGCATACCAAATATCAAAACATTCCGACTGATGGATCTGAAGAAAATTTTTAAAGAAAATTCCTCATTTTGAACTAAGTTATCATTCGGGCTCCCACAGTGAGTCCAAATATGGAGCTAGGGACATGGCTTGAACAAACTTAAATCTCACCCCCCTAAGGATGCTGCATACCAAATATCAAAACATTCTGACTGCTAGATCTGAAGAAGATTTTTAAAGAAAGTTAAAAAATTTATAGTAATTTATATATTTTTTATACTTACCAATGACCCAGACATAGCTGGTGCTAACTCTTAAAATTCTAGGGCCAAACATAAATTTTGCCCCCCAATCCCCAAAATTTGCATCTAAAACCAAAAGAAATCATGTCCTGAAGGTCCTCCATACTTTGCCCTCACTGCGTATGCGCAGTGTCAAGGACATCCCGAAATTGGCGCCAATTATCATTCTTACAAGCAGTGCCTGGTAAGCGCTATGTACTCAGCAGGGAGGTATGAGTTCCCAACTCCTGGGAGGGCCATCCCCGTCTGGGTCATTGGTAAGTATAAAAAATATATAAATTACTATAAATTTTTTAACATTTTTATACTGTACCAATGACCCAGACATAGCTGAATAGTAAAAAGGCTGTAGGGCCTAGGACATAGAGGAAAATCCAATAAGCTCAACTATATAAATAGAGTCAACCCCTCGAGGAGAAAAGGAGTATTAGGCTTTACATGTATCTTTCTTATTTTATGATAAATTAGAAAGACACAACACGCTTCATAATTGAGCATAATAACATTCATGTTCTCTATTAACATCCAGTATAACCCCTTATACTAATTATTTTTAAAGTAAGCCAATAAATAAAGTTAGTCCAGAGAATTGAGACTCTTTATATTCTCTTAAAAGTGTCTGAGGATTGTATATTAACGCCCGTTTGACACAAGACATATACAAATGCTTCACACCGAGCTACACTTCAAAAATATGACATGAATGAATTTTTAACATTAATATTACACTTTAAAACCATCCCGGTAACGACTCAGAAATACTGACTCCGGAGGAGGAATCCCCTTGCTTTTCACTATAAAGCAGGTGACCTAAGGGAACACCCTCCCCCCCACCTTCTCCTTGCCCTGGGTCAAATAGCCCAGAGCGAAGAGGGCAGCAGGACGGAGTCACTGCCGGAACAGAAAGCCTGCATAACTATAGTTGCAACCGTTTAGTGGACGACATTCTGAGCAACAGATAACGGACCTAAACAATGCAGATCTCCAGAAATGGACTCAATATTTCTGAGATAAAAATTTGTGAATGCGGATGGTTGAGACCAATATGCAGCCTTCATTAAATCTGTAATAGCAACACTATTTGCGTAAGCCCAAGATGTAGAAAGAGCTCTTACTTCATGAGCTGAAATCTTAAGCACAGACTGCTGAGATGAAGATAGATTATCATAAGCAGTACGGATAGTTAATTGAATCCATCTAGCAATAGAATGGACTGAAATGTCCTTTCTATTAGGCATCAGAGACAGAAAGAAGCGTTTTCGTCCCTTTCTGATAAACTGAGACCTTTGTTTATAAATACGTAAGGCTCTAACAGGACAGAGTAAAGGCCTACACCCGTCTGAAAACGGAAGGGCCTTAATAACAATAGGTTCCGGATATTTATTAGGAGCCTGATTCTTAGCTAAAAATCCAACATTAGTGGTAAAGGTAATAGTGTTCCCGACACTACGATAGTGAGAATCATCCACCGATAATGCATGAAGCTCACTGACTCTTCTAGCAGAAGAGAAAGCTAAGAGAAATGCAGTCTTATAAGACAAGAATTTGAAATCTACTGTCCCAAGAGGCTTAAATGGCTTTTCTTTCAGTTTAAGAAGAACCCAAGCTAAATTCCATTTAGGAATTAATCTAAGAGTTCTGGGTCTATTTATAGAGAAGTTTCTAACTAATTTAGATAAAGAGACATTAGATCCAATTTGTAAACTATCATGGTGTGCATAGGTATCAGATAACATAGACCTATAACCTTTAATAGTAACAGGCTGCAGTTTGATCTCGTCAAACAAGTATACTAGAAAGTTTGCAATGTCTGGTATGGAGAGATCAAAAATATCAACAGAATGATCCCTACACCAACGACGAAAGACCTTCCACTTAGCCGCATAGTTTAGCGAAGAGGAGGTCCTCCTACAGTTAGAAATCGCGTCCACTGCTCGTCCTGTAAAATGCTTGCCGTGCAAGAAGGACCGCACAACGGAAATACATGAAGGTTGAGACCTTGCAGGTTGTGATGAAGTTGACGCGATTTCCCCTGCAAAAGAAGATCATCTTGTGGAGGAAGTTTTCACGGTAAGTCCCACAGCAGACACCTGAGTAGATTTACCCACGGTCTCTGTGGAGACAGAGATGCTACCAACAGAATTTTGCATTGAGATTGATTGTCTTTAGCAATATTTGCTGAATTAACGGCGCTGGAGGATACGCATATCCTATCATTCCGTCCCACGAGATCGATAGAGCGTCTACTGCATATGCTCGGGGATCTGGACATGGTGACACATATGTCTGCAACTGATTGTTGAGATGTGTCGCAAATAAGTCTATCATTGGCTGTTCCCATTGGTAGCAAATGTGATTGAATACCTGTTTGTTGAGAGTCCATTCTGACGGTAACAAGCGACCCTTCCGTGAAAGGGAGTCTGCTAAAACATTCAGACGACCCGGAATATGACGGACCGAAAGTAGAACTTGGTGTTCTAGAACAAACAGAAGGATTCTTTCCGTTAAATTGAATAACGGAACGGAATGAGTGCCTCCCTGGTTCCGGATTTTCGCCACTACTGTCGTATTGTCGGACAGGATTTGGACATGTGCTTTCTGAATAATGTTCATCCAATGACGTAATGCAAGCCAAATTGACATCATTTCCTTGATGTTTATGTGCTTGCTTAGAAATTGCGAATCCCAAAGACCCTGGCACCTCGAATCCATTGGGATCAATGTTGCACCCCAACCTGTTTGACTGGCATCCGTCATAATCGTAAAACCCGGATCCGGCAACTGCAGTGGAACTCCCTGAGTCAATCACTGAATGTTTGCCCAAGTCTGAATCTCTTGTTTCACTTGATTTGACAAGAGAACGTCTATATCGAGCGAATGAATCTTTACACTCCAATTCTGAGTCAAGAAAATTTGGAGAGGACGAGTGCGTAACCGCCCCATCAGAATGAGATCCGCAGCGGCTCCGCACAGACCTATCAGTCTCATGAACTCCCTTGCTGTGACTTTGTCTGAGTAAAGACGATAGCGAGCGTAACAACTGATTAACTTCGCTCTGGTTAACGGCAGACAAATGAGATTGTTGTGCGTCTCGAAGCTCATTCCCAGATGAGTGAATGACTTGGGACGGCACCAGATCCGACTTCTCCTCGTTTATAATAAAACCGAGACGTCGGAGTAATAGAAGCAGATTCTGCACATCGTTCTGAAGCGTTAACTCGTTGCCGTACCTCTGAAGAATGTCGTCCAGGTAGGCCGACGTTACCGCAGACGAATGAGCTCGGAAATGTATCATTACCGAGTTCATTATTCGAGTGAAAGCCCAGGGTGCTAGGTTCAATCCGAAGCACATCGCCCGGAATTGATATACAACTCCTAGGACTGCGAAGCGTAGATACCTTCTGAATGTCGGATGTATCATGACGTGAAAGTATGCATCTTTGAGATCTATGCTTGTAGCATAGTCATTCACCCGAATACTCGCTCTGACCGATCGAATCGTCTCCATATAGAACTTTGGAGCAATGATCAGCTTGTTTATCCAGCTCAGATCTATGACTGGACGGAACGAGCCGTCTGGTTTCGTAAACCAGAAACAGATGGCTGTAGAAACCCGGTGATTCCTGGTCTTCTACGACCTCTACCACGTTCTTCACCAGAAGAGACTGTACTTCCGATAAAAGAGCATCTCTTTTCTGCGGATTTGACGGAAGCTGAGTCCATTTTGGACTTCGAGTTAATGGAGGCTTTCGTTTGAAGGATATTCTTAGTCCTTCCGAAATTACCCCTCAGACCCAGGGGTCGTCCGTAATCGACGCCCACTCGTCTGTAAAACTCGATAACCTTCCGCCCACCGGAACACGATAGAGGTTCAAACCATCACCTCCTGGACCTGCGAGGCCTGCGGAAGGAGAAACTACGTCCTCCACGACCCGCACCTCGTCCCGTCGACCTCGGGACGTCAGACCGGTTGTTCGGCCCGAATAACGTCCCGTACGTGAGTCGCTGCCTTGACGGTCTCTAGAATAAGACCTAGAGGACGAATAAGAACCTCTATAGGAACTTCTCTTGGGCGTACTTGTCCCAGAAGTGCCTGTCTTACTCTTATCTGCTGTATCCGAATTTTTACAAGCAGATTTAAAAAGCAGAGAATCCGAAGCTTTCTTAGTTATCTTCTCATAGATTGCTGAAAGCTTGCCGTCGAAGAGAAGCTCTCCGGAGACTGAAGCGACTCTGAGAGAGTTCTTCACCTTACTATCCACATGCGTGGATGTAGCTAGGGCTGCGTCACGTCTAACCAACTCCAGGTTTGCCACTGAAAGGGCGGAGTTATACGTGGAATAAGCTACTGCCATTGAAAGAAGTCTTAATGAGGATTGTATATCCTGGAATTCTTTCCCTTGAAGACGCAATGATAACGACTTAGTAAGGTGGTCTGCGTATGATAAAGCGTCTAAGCTTGCTCTGTTAGACATTATTGCCGTTTCCAACGTCGCGGTTGGAACAGACATAGACGACGGTAACGACAATTCCAAGTCTTCCGCCTCGTCGTCTAGACGCAGAGGAACTCTCGGTATGCCCTGTCCTGCCGTTTCGAATTTATTCCTTGAATTGATGAAAGGCAGATTGAGAGCATTAGCGGACAAGAAACCAGCTTTGCCTGTTTTGGAAGCAAGCTTATAGATAGCGTCGTTCAATAATTCGAATGTTCTTGTGACATAATTGGACTGTGTCGGAAACTCAGGGACGATGTCTCTGAACCGCTCAAAGAATTCTGTGTCCAATGATGCTATCAGTCTCTTATCCGGCATCGCAGCAGTCTGGCCCGAAGGAACAACTTGTGGCAGGTAATGCCTGATGAAATCTACGGCGGCTTTATGTTGTTCCGAAAGGGATAGCTCCAAATCCTCGGTATCCCTTTCGCCATCCTGTCGGACCTCGTGATGTTCTCGGTCGTCCGTACCCGATGCTTCGGCGGAACGTACCGACCCAGCGTCGTCGGATAATTCTTGATCCGACATAGGTTCCGTCGTTTGCTGGGATGCTGCGATAATTTGTGCTATTTGGGATAGCGCGTACGTCACTGAGGCCTGTGGAGTAGCGGTCTTACGCTGCTTAGCCGCTGGAAGCTCCATGTAAACTGACTCCTGCATACTTCTCTTTTGCGAACGTCTGGAGTCTACAGGCCTCTTATCCCTGGCTACCGGATGGCGTGACCTGGTCGCCGTGGAATCCGTGATTGGTGAAGCTGGCTGGATATCCACGGTCATGTAGCCAAGGTGCGGTCGTGTGCGCTGCTGAGAGGATGAGGAAGCCTTTTGGACAGTCCTCTCCGGACTGTCTAAATAACGGAGCATCCCGAGCGGCGGACGTATGCTCCGAATGCGACACATTTTGTACCACAACATCTGGTCCCAGATGTTGTTGTACGAGAGAGAGGCCTCTCTCGCTCGCAGCACGGATGGACCTGGACGAGCTAGGAACCGGACTACTAGGCTTCCTCCGTTCTCTCCTCTTATCTGCCATCACTGGGTGTGCACCTTGAATATTTATAGTGCTCGCATCACCCAAATCTCCTTCCTGGATCGCAACGGACGAACCCGGCTGCCGAACCATTCGATGAATGGACGCTACACCGGGCAAGCTAGCGGACGTCAACACCGTCGATCCTACTAGGGACCTCTTAGGCAATTGGCGTATCTCCATGAGCACTTTTGCCACTAGCTCTTCATTTAATTGTGACGACGGAGGCACACTATTGGAAGACATCACGGAAACATCACCCTGTTCTTGTTCCTCTGAAATAGAGATTGATAAACTAGAGTGACCCTGCGGAGAAAGGACCGGCATGGCCCTTTCCCCACTAACAACATACCGTGACACACGTTTCCAATGTTTGTCATCCCAATATTCACATACTGAACAGGAGTTAGTGCGAGTACACTGACTACAATTAATACAATGATCATGAAAGTCAGAGGAAGATTTCCTCTTATTACAATTTGAACAATATCCATTCATAGTGAAAAGAATACAAAAAGTCCTAGTACTCGCACGAACCCCTGAAAACAAAGATACATAATAACATGATCCATTAACATAGAAAAAATAATTGAAATCAAAAAGAAATTTTGAAAAAATATTTTTTCAGCAAAGCCCAAGTTTCTGAAAAGTAACGTTGAGCCCCAATGGATCCCAAGCCTAAGTGTGGACAAAAATTTCAAACATATATTAAAAAATTAATGCAACACTTACGAATAATAATAATGTATCTTGTAATGAATTAAACTAGTACAAAGACAAAAAATCCCCCTCACACAGAGACTGTTGCCAATGTAAACAAGAAGTGTATAAACACCAGAAACATGACTCCAGGCACTGATAACCCTGGCCCGAAATCAGTTACCAATAATAAACTATCTGATGCAAAACAGAGACTTCCAGGGAAGAAACTGCAGAACATCAGATGGTAGATGCAGAACACTACGCCTAAACACCCATGGGTGAGAACGTAAACATGGGGAAAAGAACAGAAACATTCTGTTACCTAGCTAAATCTCCCAAGAAATTTTAGTAATAATATTACTAAAAAATATGCCAAAAGCATGGGAGAATAGCAAGGGGGGACTTAAAGGAAAAGGAGAGAGGAAACACTGAACAAGCAGTGAAACTTAATAGCAAGAATGACAACAACAGGCCCATGCCTCGAAAATAGGCAACTTAACATAATTTCATTAAAAAATTTTAAGTTACAGCCCTGAATATTTTCTGTGACTCATTTTTCCTCTCCTCCTTCTATATCCACTTTAGATCCACCATTTCTCTAATATTTATGTGTCTGGCATCATTTAAACTGAGATTTACAAGCACAAATATCAGTCAGATGTGAACTGATGAAGGGCCAAACAAAGAATGATAATTGGCGCCAGTTTCGGGACGTCCTTGACACTGCGCATGCGCAGTGAGGGCAAAGTATGGAGGACCTCCAGGACATGATTTCTTTTGGTTTTAGATGCAAATTTTAGGGATTGGGGGGCAAAATTTGTGTTTGGCCCTAGAATTTTAAGAGTTAGCACCAGCTATGTCTGGGTCATTGGTACAGTATAAAAATATTCCTCATTTTGAACTAAGTTATAATTCGGGCTACCAAATATGAACCCAGGGACTTGGCTTGAACAAACCTGAATCTCACCCCCTAAGCATGGTGCATACCCAATATCACCCCACAATGTTGCATACCAAATATGAAAAGATTCTGCCAGCTGGATCTGGAGAAGAAGATTTTTTAAGAAATTTGCCTGAAATGCACTAAGTTCGAATTCGAGCTTCTATAGTGAACCCAAATATGAATCTAGGGAGCTGATTTGAACAAATTTGCATCAGATTCATCCCACAATGTTGCATACCAAATATCAAAAGATTCTGCCTGATGGATCTGGAGAAGAAGATTTTTTACGAAATTTGACTGAAATGCACTAAGTTCAAATTTGGGCTCCTATACTGAGCCCAAATATAAACCCAGGGGGCCAATTTGAACAAACTTGCATCAGATCCACCCCATAATGTTGCTTACCAAATATGAAAAGATTCTGCCTGCTGGATCTGGAGAAGAAGATTTTTTAAGAAATTTGTCTGAAATGTACTAAGTTCGAATTCGAGCTTCTATAGTGAGCCGAAATATGAATCTAGGAAGCCGATTTGAACAAATTTGAATCAGATCCACCCCACAATGTTGCATTCCTGTCTTTGAAAAGAATTTTTGTTACACTGATGCCAAACCGAGTTGATATATATATTTTTTTTTATGGGAATGGCAGGAAGACAGCCTTTTAGGCTATGCCATTTCCATGCTGTATACTAGGTTATGTTCTTGTAGTTTGTAATGTTATCTCGTTGTTAATGTACTAGTATACTGCAGAATAAAGATACATTATTATTATTATTACCAAATATCAAAAGATTCTGCCTGCTGGATCTGGAGAAGAAGATTTTTTAAGAAATTTGAACAAATTTGAATCAGATCCACCCCACAATGTTGCATACCAAATATCAAAAGATTCTGCCTGCTGGATCTGGAGAAGAAGATTTTTTAAGAAATTTGTCTGAAATGCACTAAGTTCGAATTCGAGCTTCTACAGTGAGCCTAAATATGAATCTAGGAAGCCGATTTGAACAAATTTGAATCAGATCCACCCCACAATGTTGCATACCAAATATCAAAAGATTCTGCCTGCTGGATCTGGAGAAGAAGATTTTTTAAGAAATTTGCCTGAAATGCACTAAGTTCGAAATCGGGCTCCTATACTGAGCCCAAATATGAACCCAGGGGGCCGATTTGAACATACTTGAATCAGATCCACCCTACAATGTTGCATACCAAATATCAAAAGATTCTGCCTGCTGGATCTGGAGAAGAAGATTTTTTAAGAAATTTGACTGAAATGCACTAAGTTCAAATTTGGGCTCATATACTGAGCCCAAATATAAACCCAGGGGACCAATTTGAACAAACTTGAATCAGATCCACCCTACAATGTTGCATACCAAATATCAAAAGATTCTGCCTGCTGGATCTGGAGAAGAAGATTTTTTAAGAAATTTGTCTGAAATGCACTAAGTTCGAATTCGAGCTTCTATAGTGAGCCGAAATATGCATCTAGGAAGCCGATTTGAACAAATTTGAATCAGATCCACCCCACAATGTTGCATACCAAATATCAAAAGATTCTGCCTGCTGTATCTGGAGAAGAAGATTTTTTAAGAAATTTGTCTGAAATGCACTAAGTTCGAAATCAGGCTCCTATACTGAGCCCAAATATGAACCCAGGGGGCCGATTTGAACAAACTTGAATCAGATCCACCCTACAATGTTGCATACCAAATATCAAAAGATTCTGCCTGCTGGATCTGGAGAAGAAGATTTTTTAAGAAATTTGTCTGAAATGCACTAAGTTCGAATTCGAGCTTCTATAGTGAGCCGAAATATGCATCTAGGAAGCCGATTTGAACAAATTTGAATCAGATCCACCCCATAATGTTGCATACCAAATATCAAAAGATTCTGCCTGCTGTATCTGGAGAAGAAGATTTTTTAAGAAATTTGTCTGAAATGCACTAAGTTCGAATTCGAGCTTCTATAGTGAGCCCAAATATGAATCTAGGAAGCCATTGTGAACAAATTTGAATCAGATCCACCCCACAATGTTGCATACCAAATATTAAAAGATTCTGCCTGCTGGATCTGGAGAAGAAGATTTTTTAAGAAATTTGCCTGAAATGCACTAAGTTCGAAATCGGGCTCCTATACTGAGCCCAAATATGAACCCAGGGGGCCGATTTGAACAAACTTGAATCAGATCCACCCTACAATGTTGCATACCAAATATCAAAAGATTCTGCCTGCTGGATCTGGAGAAGAAGATTTTTTAATGTTTTTCCCATTGCCTGCAGTGTTAAAAAGTGCTGACTCAGCACTTTTTCAAAGTCCTGAAAAAAGTACCTTGTGATCAAACCGATAGGGATTTTTTTAACCATTCTATTCTACTGGATAAAAGTAAGCTTTATACAAAATAAGAATTCTCTGTGCCGTGCAGTTTTGGAGATATGGCAGTTTTAAGGTTTTTCCTATTTTTAGCTCCCGAGGCAATGAGAAAATTTTTTTTTGCATCAAACAACTACTTATGACCCATTATCATCTCATATCAAATTTGGTTCAAATCAACCTCACGGTTCAGAAAATAGAAATTTTAGGCATGGCCAAAATTTTTGCCCCTCCCATAACGAAGGCAAATAATGCCCAACAAACTTCTCTTGAACAAACTTGATTCTAAACCTCAAAAGGACTCTGTATACCACATATCAAGTCTCTGCTACTGATGGTTCATTAGAATAAGATTCTCAAAAAATTTGGCCATTTTTTCCCCACACCTCTGCTCAATATGAGCTGAAACCTAATTTTTGAAACCTAATAGCTGAAACCTATGAGCTGAAACCTAATTGGATAAAAATCAAAATGCCCCTATATAACCACCACTTACATGAAATTTAATTAAAATGTGGCCAGTGGTTTAGGACAAAGAGGCTCAAACACCACCTTCACGCAGGACGACGGACGACGGATGACGGATGACGGACGAAGTGTGATAAGAAAAGTTCACCCTGACTTTCAGTCAGGTGAGCTAAAAACTCATTTCCGGACTTTTGTCCAAAATTTTCTATGTCCCACCTGGGCTCCAAATTTTCAGTGTAAAAAAAAAAATTTTTTTTTTTGTCTTAAAATTGACCAAAACGCATAAAAAACCCAAAAACCCATTTCCGGATTTTGGTCTAAAATTTCTGAGTCCGGACCAGGACCCCAAATTTTCAGCCCAAATATAAACCCAGGGATTTGACTTGAACAAACTTGAATCTCACCTCCCTAAGCATGCTGCATACCAAATATCAAAAGATTCCTATGTGTAGATCTGAAGAAGATTTTTAAAGAATATTCCTCATACTGCACTAACTTAAACATTTGGGCGCCCATAGAGAGCCCAAATGTGGACCCAGGGAATCGATTTCAATAAACATGTGAAACAATCTTCCAGTGATGTTACATGTGAAATTTGAAAGCTTTTGGAGCAGTGGTTTGGGAGAAAAGTAGTGTTAAATGTTTTTCCCATTTCCCACAGTGTTAAAAAATGCTGACTCAGCACTTTTTTCAAAAGTCTCAAAAAAGTACGCCATGATGAAACCGATAGCAATTTTTTTTACCATTCCATTCTGTTGGTCCTAAGGAAGCTTCACATGAAATAAGAATTCTCAGTGCCGTGTAGTTCTGGAGATATGGGTGTTTTAATTTTTTTCTACTCTTAGCTCCTGCGGTTCCCATGGGGTGACGGGGAAAAAATGTAGGCATAAATTAAGTACTTATGACCCAATAAGCCCTCATATCAAATTTGGTTCACATCTGCATCTCGGTTTGGAAAATAGAAATTTGGGGGGGGGGGGGGGGGGAGGAGGCGAAAATTCTTGCCCCTCCCATAATGAAGGCAAATATAGCTCCTTGAACTTCTCTTGAACAAATCTGAGTCTACACCTCAAAGGGAAGCTGCACACCAAATATCAAGTCTCTGCTACAGCTGGTTCATGAGAAGACGATTTTTTAAGATTTAAGCACACTTTTTAAGAGTGCCCGACAGAGGGGCGGGGCAACTTGATTTGAACAAACTTGAATTGAAATATGATAGGGTAGATGCACAGCAAATTTTGTTGAATTTGGTCCAGTAGTTTGTTAGAAGTCGATAATGTAAAGTTAACGCCAGACGGACGACGGACAATGGACGATGGACAGAAAGTGATTAGTAAAGCTCCCCTTGAGCTGTGCTCAGGTGAGCTAACAAGAGGGGGGCAACACCCTGGGGCATACCCCCATGGTGCATACCACCAAACAATGAGAAGAGAAGAAATGAACCATGATGTACTGTGAAAGATATTTCCATAAACAATCTTCATTCCAAATTTCACTGAGAGCCAATAACCCCAAAACCAGATATACGAGGCGAACAGGCCAAAAATAGGCTATTTTACGAGGCAAACAGAAAAATTATTGTCTTTGTTCTACAGCAAGGCAATTGTGAAGGCCAGAAATACCTGTTACTGAAGTCCAGTGACCACATAAGAGATGTAGAATAAAGACATAATGCAACATGTGGGGAGGTGATTTGCATGTATTTTCTTTGTTTTACTGCAGGGACATGACTCATTTGAAAGTCTTTCCCATAAACAATCTTCATTCCATATTTCATTAAAATCTGATAACCCAAACCTGAAATATGAGGCATACAGACAAAAAATTGGCTAATTTACAAGACAAGGCCATAAAAAAAAGAACCTCTGTTTCTCAGGCCCATGCGCATGGTCATTTTTGGTGCGCATGCAACCTTTTTATGACACCAAAAAATCTTCAAAAAAAAATTGAGATATTGTGCTCATTTCGGTAACTCGATATCGATGCGTTCGCAAATTTTAAATTAACACACTTCAAGCTTTTTCTACATCATACCTTAATAAAGTGGGTGGGTTTTAGCAATATTCACAACAGAAAGTGTTTTATTCTGTAAAAGGTAAGTCATAATGACAGCAAGAAAGAAGGTGTCTTTCAGTCTAACAACAAACAGTCACAAAGGGGATTTTGATTTGCACCAACCCTCAGAAAGTCTGCAAAGTCAGGTGCTATGTTGAATGGAACACAGTCTCCTGGCATTTATTTTTAGCAACATTTGTATTGTAAATGGCCGTCATTGGGAATTTGTGTACTGTTATTTGAAACCGTTACGAGTTTCCCAGTTAATTTAAATAAATGCATTTGAGATGCAGGATAATTGGATAACTAATAGTAACCGTTACTTGATATAAAAGTAACAGTCATAGTTGAAAATAAATCGCATATAGGCAGGTATGTGCGCTCGAATTGGTTAATAAAAACACGCAAACATTCGTTTTGTATTTCATTTTCAGATTTCAAAAAAATATGATTATGGATGAACTGCCCGTTCAAATGGGTTGTGATAATTTTGAATATAATGGGGAAAAATTGCGATTCACGATTTTATTAGGCAGGTTGTGAAAGGATTTTTAGCTCAACTTTGGCGAAGCCAAACTTGAGCTTTTGTCATGGCCAGTTGTCCATCGTCCGTATGTCCGTACGTCAACAATTGGATACGGATCGGGCTAGAGGCCGTATTTATAAACTGATCTTTACGAAACTTCTTGGGTACCTTTGTTATGACCGTGGGACGAGAAAGAGTGTTTTTGGGTGCGGTCCAAAATTCAAGATGGCTGCCAGCCGCCATTTTGTACCGACGATGCAGAAATCTGTTTTTTGTATAGAACTTCCATATGAAAGCTCTGATTTGAATAATTTTTTGTATGAATGTTTAGTACCATGGGATACATCACATATAATACAGGGTTTTTTCTCGTGCGCAAATTGTGCAAATTAGACTAATTTTGATGTTTTTTGGTGTTACTTTCAGCACTGTAAGTGCAAATGCCAATACGGCTCGGGCTAGAGGCCGTATTTATGAACCGATCTTTACGAAACTTTTTGGGTACCTTTGGTATCACCGTGGGACGAGAACGAGTGTTTCTGGGTCCGGTCCGAAATTCAAGATGGCTGATGGCAGCCATTTTGTACAAAATTAGGTGCAATCAGATTTTTGCACAGAACTTTCATATGAAAGCGCTGATTTGAATAATTTTTGTGTGAATGTTTAGTACCATGGGATACATCACATATAATACAGGTTTTTTTCTCGTGCAGAAATTATGCAAATTAGATGAACTTTGATTTTTTCAGTGCGACTTACACACAGTAAGTACACATGTCAATACGGCTCAGACTAGAGTCTGTATTTATGAACTGATCTTCACGAAATGTCTTGGGTGCCTTTGTTATCACCTTGTGATGAGAACGAGTGTTTCTGGGTGCGGTCTAAAATTCAAGATGGCTGCCAGTGGCCATTTTGTACCGAAATTAGGTCAAATCAGTTTTTTGTACACAACTTCTATACAGCTCAGACTACAGGCCATATTTATGAACCAATCTTTACGAAACTTCTTGGGTACCTTTGATATCACCTTGGGATGAGAGCGAGTGTTTTTGAGTGTGGTCCAAAATTCAAGATGGCCACCAGCAGCCATTTTGTACCAAAATTAGTGCAATCAGTCTTTTGTACAGAACTTCTGTATGAAAGTTCTGATTTGAATAAATTTTTGTATGAATGTTTAGTAACATGGAATACATCACATATTGTGAGGGGTTTTTTTTTCGTGCAGAAATTATGCAAATTAGATGAACTTTGATTTATTCAGTGCTACTTACACATTGTAAGCACACATGTCAATACGGCTCAGGGTAGAGGCTGTATTTATGAACCGATCTTCACAAAACTTCTTGGGTACCTTTGTTATCACCTTGGGACGAGAATGAGTGTTTCTGGGTATGGTCCAAAAATCAAGATGGCTGCCAGTGGCCATTTTGTACCGAAATTAGGTCCAATCAGTTTTTTGTCACAAGTTCTATACAGCTCGTATTTATGATCTGATCTTCACAAAACTTCTTGGGTACCTTTGTTTTCACCTTGGGACAGGAACGAGTGTGTTTTGGGGTGCCTTTGTTATCACTGTGCTATGAGAACAAATATTTTGGGGTTCAGTCAGACCCACTCTGGGACTCAAAGATTTTTTTCTAGTTTAGCATCTGACTGTCACCCACCTTTACAATACTTTACCTATACATTTGTTACAGGCAACGGTCAGTATTTATGTACAGACCATTACAATACTTTATATGTACCTTTGTTATCAGGTCATTACCTAGATGTTTGTCATTGCTGTGTCACATACTATACATGTACATGTCTTTG
This sequence comes from Pictodentalium vernedei, assembly GCA_031216915.1. NCBI lineage: Eukaryota > Metazoa > Mollusca > Scaphopoda > Dentaliida > Dentaliidae > Pictodentalium > Pictodentalium vernedei. The sequence continues at coordinate 302,267,279 of CM062294.1, forward strand.
TCTTGACAAGTTGAGCTACAGTGTCATTGACACTTTCATTTTTAGCTCAACTTTGGCGAAGCCAAATTTGAGCTTATGCCATGGCCCGTCGTCCGTCTGTCCGTCAACAATTGGATACGGCTCGGGCTCGAGGCCGTATTTATGAACCGATCTTTACGAAACTTCTTGGGTACCTTTGTTATGACCGTGGGACAAGAACGAGTGTTTTGAGGTTTGGTCCAAAATTCAAGATGGCTGCCAGCCGCCATTTTGTACTGACGATGCAGAAATCTGTTTTTTGTACAGAACTTCCATATGAAAGCTCTGATTTGAATAATTTTTTGTATGAATGTTTAGTACCATGGGATACATCACATATAATACGGGTTTTTTTCTCGTGCGTAAATTATGCAAATTAGACTAACTTTGATGTTTTTTGGTGTTACTTTCAGCACTGTAAGTGCAAATGCCAATATGGCTCGGGCTAGAGGCCGTATTTATGAACCGATCTTTACAAAATTCCTTGGGTACCTTTGTTATCACCGTGGGACAAGAACAAGTGTTTTTGGGTCCGGTCCGAAATTCAAGATGGCCGATGGCAGCCATTTTGTACAAAATTTGGTGCAATCAGATTTTTGCACAGAACTTCCATATGCAAGCGCTGATTTGAATAATTTTTTGTGTGAATGTTTAGTACCATGGGATACATCACATATAATACGGGTTTTTTTCTCGTGCAGAAATTATGCAAATTAGATGAACTTTGATTTTTTCAGTGCTACTTACACACAGTAAGTACACATGTCAATACGGCTCGGGCTAGAGTCTGTATTTATGAACCGATCTTCACGAAACGTCTTGGGTACCTTTGTTATCACCTTGGGACGAGAACGAGTGTTTCTGGGTGCGGTCCAAAATTCAAGATGGCTGCCAGTGGCCATTTTGTACCAAAATTAGGTCTAATCAGTTTTTTGTACACAACTTCTATATACGGCTCAGGCTAGAGGCCGTATTTATGAACCGATCTTTACGAAACTTCTTGGGTACCTTTGTTATCACCGTGGGATGAGAACGAGTGTTTTTGGGTGTGGTCCAAAATTCAAGATGGCCAACAGCAGCCATTTTGTACCAAAATTAGTGCAATCAGTCTTTTGTGCAGAACTTCTGTATGAAAGTTCTGATTTGAATATATTTTTGTATGAATGTTTAGTAACATGGAATACATCACATATAGTACGGGTTTTTTTCTCGTGCAGAAATTATGCAAATTAGATGAACTTTGATTTATTCAGTGCTTCTTATACACTGTAAGTGCACATGTCAATACGGCTCGGGCTAGAGGCTGTATTTATGAACCGATCTTCACAAAAATTCTTGGGTACCTTTGTTATCTCCTTGGGACGAGAACGAGTGTTTCTGGGTGCAGTCCAGAATTCAGATGGCTGCCAGTGGCCATTTTGTACCGAAATTAGGTCCAATCAGTTTTTTGTCACAACTTCTACACAGCTCATATTTGTGAACTGATCTTCACGAAACTTCTTGGGTACCTTTGTTTTCACCTTGGGACAGGAATGAATGTGTTTTGGGGTGCCTTTGTTATCACTGTGCTATGAGAACAAATATTTTGGGGTTCAGTCAGACCCACTCTGGGACTCAAAGATTTTTTTTCTAGTTTAGCATCTGACTGTCACCCACCTTTACAATACTTTACCTATACATTTTGTTACAGGCAACGGTCAGTATTTATGTACAGACCGTTACAATACTTTATATGTACCTTTGTTATCAGGTCATTACCTAGATGTTTGTCATTGCTGTGTCACATACTATACATGTACATGTCTTTGTCTTGACAAGTTGAGCTACAGTGTAATTGACACTTTCATTTTTGGTAAAATAAATCTCTGAAAGTTGGCACTTCGACATTTGATTTGTCCCAGAGACGTTTCAACCCGAGACGTTTCACCCACGAGGCGTTTCGTGACTTTCGTCCTGTGTCATAATTTTCACGTTTCACTGAAAAAACAAACATTCAAACCCCACTTCATTTACGACCCAACACCCCTATGGTGAATAACCAATATATTTGCGAATTTTGCGTGGTCCACCAGGCGTTTGGGTGGGGGTCAAATTACCACAAACAACCTCTCGGGGAGAAAATAAAAAGAAAAAAAAAAAACGCCTGCATGCTTTTTTGGAAAAAATGGCCTGAGAAACAGACAATCAACTTTGTATGGCCCAAACAGTAAATTTTCAAAGTTAAAAAGGGGAGGGGGAGGGGGGGCACAAGTCCAAATAGTGAAATATAAGAAATATTATTCGAGACTCATTTGAATGCCTTTCCCATAAACAATCTTCATTCCAAATTTTATTGAGATCCAATAACCCAAACCTGAGATACGAGGTGAAAAGACAAAAAAAGCCCATTTTTGTATATTCAAAGGGCCGTAATTCACAGAAAAAATATTTCAACAGCAAAACGGCTGATGCTCCTTAAAGAACCCATGATAGTGAACATCTGTATGAAATTTTATCGAATTCTGAGCATTAATGTTGAAGTTATAATGTGAACAGGCATCTGAGTGCAGACAGACATATGGACAGATGCACGGTATGACACACAGACAGATGTATGCACAGTCACAATCCAGTATACCCCACTTTTTGAAAAAAGTGGGGGTATAAAAATCTCTAACCATGTCATCTCTAGATTGAAGATTAGTCCTGAAAGATCAATACTGATCTGAAGACAAGGTATGGAAGATCAATATTAATCTGAAAATGAGGGATGAAAGATCAGCATTAATATGAAAATGAGGGATGAAAGATCAGTATTAATCTGAAAATGAGGGATGAAAGATCAGTATTGATCTGAAATGAGGGATGAAAGATCAATATTAATCTGAAAATGAGGGATGAAAGATCATTATTGATCTGAAAATGAGGGATGAAAGATCAGTATTTATCAGAAAATGAGGGATGAAAGATCAGTATTAATCTGAAATTGAGGGATGAAAAGTCAGTATTAATCTGAAGTTGAGGCAGGAAGGTCAGTCTTCAAACATCAATACTTATCTCAAGATGAGGTATGAAAGATCATTACTGATCTTAAGACGAGGGATGGAAGAAAAGGGATGCAGGAGAGTTATCACACATGAGCAAAAATAAAATTTACAGAGTTTTCAAGGGATTTTCAAAGAGTTTCTAAAAAGATTTCAAAATATTTACTTAATATCTAAAATAACATTAGCTTAGATAAAAAAAAATATAATATTAGGACAAATAAACAAATACACTTGGTTCTTGCACGATTAATTTTTCAAATCAATGAGGCAGGCTTTTATTTTCATTTTAAATTTTTTTGGGGGGGGGGGGGTTAAATGGTTGTCTGCGGGAAGCCCATATTTGTGCTCCATTCTTACATGATGGCACCACAACTTCAAGGTTTCATATTCTGAGGATGCAGTACGTATTATCTTTGAAGAGAATTTATTTCATTTGTGTGTCATGTGTATGACTCTGTCTATAGGACACTTTCCCACAAATGTAACAGGCAAAGACATGTGCACAAATTTTGCCAAAAAAAAAACCCAAAACTTTAGTACATAGCCAGTTAATCATGAAATATTCTTGCCAATAAAAAACATTGAATGAGGGGGTTCAATTTCAATGAAGGATTGCCTGGGAACTAATACCACTTTTTTTTTACCCTTTCAATCCCTCGAATAATTACTAAAGCATATGTGATGAAACAATGATGAGATCATAGAAATATATTAATATACTGGGTGGCAAGCAAAATATCAGAAAACTTTGCTGAAATGAATTGGCCACTGATATTCTGTTAACTATTGTTGATCATTCACTGCTTGCAAACACAACTAAATTCTCCACAGTGTTAACTCCAATGAACAAGAGGCCCCATGGGGCCTGAAGCGCTCATCTTGAACAGAACACAATATAAACAGAGTCCAAGAATGAGTACATTAAGCAAGCCATCTACATAGGCTACACTGTCAATTTTTGAGTCCCTCAGGAGTGACAAAAATAATCTGGGCATCATGCCTTTTCTTCAGTTGATCATAAAGTAAAATGTAGAGCTCCCCTATGAAGCCCCTTGATATAACCTATGTGGATTAATCTTAGTTACAACACCTCTAGAGGGTACTGAATACAAAATTTTTAATTCTTCAGCAAAATGGCCAATTCCGGCTCCCATAGGGACCCCAAATATTAACCCAGGCTCTCGATTTGAACACAGTTGAATCTGACTTCCCCAGGGATGTTGTGTACCAAATATGAAAGCATTGTGACTGTTGGATCTGAAGAAAAGAAATCTTAAAATAAATTTCTTCATATTGCACTAAGTTAAAATTTGGGCTACCATAGCGAGCCCAAATATTAACCTATGGATCTGATTTGAACAAACTTGAATCTGACCCCCCCTAGAGATGTTGTATACCAAATATGAAAGCATTCTGACTAGTGGATCTGAAGAAGAAGATTTTTGAAGAAATTTCCTCATATTGTACTAAGTTAAATTTCAGGTTCCCATATGGAGCCCAAATATTAACTCAGGCACTCGAATTGAACAAACTTGAATCTCGACTACCCCCCTCCCCTTTTTTGCATGGGTCAAGTACTTATGACCCAATAATACCACATACCAAATTTGGTTCATAACCGGACCATCGGTTCAGAAAATATAAATTTTGGGATGGGCCAAAAATCTTACCCCCTCCCATTACAAAGCCAAATATTGCTTCAACATCGAACTTCGTTTGAACAAATTTGATTCTACACCTCAAAAGGAAGCTCCATAGCAAATATCAAGTCATTGTAGACACTGGTTCTTGAGAAGAAGATTTTAAAAATATTTTGGAGCATTTTCCCCCACCCTCCCTCCCTATGAGGCTGGACATGTTGAGTTGAACAAAAATGCAATGCCCCCTTTGGGACCATCACTCACACAAACTTTCACTTGAATTGGCCCAGTGGCTTTGGAAGAGAAGACCAAAACATGGTGTTGACCGACGACGGATGGAGAGCGATGAGATTAGCTCAGCTTGATTTTGTCAAATGAGCTAATAAAGATACAATTCAAAGAAATTTCCTGGAGGGTTAGACACTACCCACCAACATTCAAGGAGTTTCAAAGGCCCTGGAATTTTTTTTTTTTTTAAATTGAAGAAGTATCCCGAAATTCCAGGAGGTGTACTGAAGCCTGGAAAGATCACTTAAAATGGGTTTTCAAATAAGGCTAATCCAGAATCTTTAATGCAAAAAAGAACAGTGAAGCTATGTATTAATACATCTTTACATTGCTTCATAATTTTCTTTTTCATATCGTTATTATTGAGTGAAATATTGTTTACTTCAAAAGGAATATGAACAGCACCCTGATAATTGTTTCCACATTGAACCAGTTAAATATGAGCATAGTATGTTACAAACCTGTCACACTATCCACTAGGGACTTGCCATTTTGGAATCTCATTTTCTAAATGACGAATTTCTTTTTTATTTCTTCTATCAGCAACACTAAGTTCTGAAAAAAAATATAAAATTAAACCTGCCATGAATCATATATGTAGAGTACAATAAGTTTCCTCAAATGGATAGTTTCTAAATTTCAATGAGTAAAAAACATTCAAAACATTTATTTATTGGTGTTTAAGGTCACATATTTCTGCTCAATGGCTAATAACGACTGCAACATGGATATAAAGTCCAGCCAATTGTTTATACCCATGTTGCCCATTTTAGAGGACTTCCACCAGGCACTGGTAACCAGGTCCCATTTTACCGGTAAAACAGAATTTGTTTACCACAGTAAACAAGCACTGTTTTACTTCTCAGGGTTCCCATGGGGGAAAATACTCAAACAGTACTATATTTATTCACCCTTAATCACTTTGTTATGCATAATAACAAGCTTTATAGCACAAAGTAATGAATATTTTCTGTAGTTTCCATGCCAGTGCATCAATATATGCAAGTGGATATATCAGTTGAAGATATCTGGATATTTGTAACCAATTCTAGATGAAAATATTGCACTGAGCTCTGTCAAACAAGATCGAACTGGTTGAACTGTAGCTCAATATTGGCTCGTTAGTGTTATCAAAGAGAATTTAATTACCAGTATGTTAACCTCTGGGACCCTTGAGAATTTTTGTACATTTTTGTGACACTTTGACAGTGTAACCCTGTGACTTTGCAGTTTGTTTCTAGGCAAGTCTTGGATCTTAGATGGGCCCTTAAGAGCGGGCAGCAAATATTTCATTTCAGATATTTCATATTCATACTTTGGAGTGGCGGGGTTTGAATTTGCATTCATCAAAACTTGGTCCAGAAAAGCTGGTGTTTAGAGCTTGCCCACTTACCTAATAAAACAAATTTAAACCTTTTCGTCGATTGAAATATTGAGCTTAAAACATTTTTGATGAGTGGAGATCGGGTTACAGCCTACTAAAACAAGCACTATTTATTTTACTTTATATTTGTTTTTCCCACAATCTTTATCTTCTTCTCTTGGAAACTTAAACTTTGTATTATAAGGATGTTAAAATGTTCACCTATGCATGTCGTTTTTGTACATTTTTGTTTATACTGTTACAGCATTATACAGGAGAAGGAAAATAAGTTGCTATAACTTGTGTTCCCAATCCTTTTTGTCAACTATCATCAAAGACAAATAAAATATGTTTAAACAAATAAACAAAAGTTTGGCTGTCTACATAGATAGCCAAGACATGTCTAGAAACAACTGCAAAGGTACACAGCATAAAGTTTAGAATTCAACCAAACACTGTATGTTCGGTGCCTGTTCCACTGCAATTAAAAAGTGATCAAAGCCTGAATTAGGCCCTTATTATTTATTTATTTATGTTTAAGGTCACATATTTATGCACAATGGCTAATCATGACCATGACAGTTTTACGGGTGGAGGAAGCCAGAGTACCCGGAGAGAACCACCGAGCAACGACGAGCAGCTGCCAGCTCCCCAACATCGTAACTCCGCACTGCAGCACAGGCAGGGTTAGATTGGTTGAAGACATGCGTACCATCGACGTGCAGTACGCCTTAGTACACACAGCGTCATCGTGCCCCAACATGAGCAATGGGGGTGAAGTGTCTTGCCCAAGGACACCAACGTGGTTGCCGTAGGTGGGATTTGAACCAAGGACCCTTTCGGCTTGCACCTCTACCTACTGAGCCACTTAGGCCCCCAATTAGGCCCTTAGGAGTTAAAAAAAGAACAATGGTTATAACACAGTTGACTTGACTATCATCTGTCAAACAGAATGTTGTGGCTTATATTACTTGTCATGTTCAAGATAAAGAATCTAAAAGTGAATGATCAAATTTGACAACAATGGACAAGGTCTTTATTAGCACATATCAACCTTCCATCAAGTAGATCCTTAAAGATTACTCACCATGTTTAACTGCTTCATCAGAACCATCCCTGAAAATTAATAAAATCCTGTGAATATTTAAAACATGAACAGAAAAAGGAATGAAATAAATTTGAAGCAAAAACAAAATAAAATAAACAGGTTAAAGATATTTCATGAAGGAAACAATACCAAAAGCAAACATATTCCCCCAACCCCCCCCCCC